>OX638360.1:11585388-12120044 GCA_951812935.1 Hermaeophaga mercurialis
TGTCAATATATGAATGCATTTTTAAAATGAATATAGGTAATACATCCTTAATTTTTTTAAATTAAAGTGTTTGTCTATATAAACGACATTAGCTTATTTTATCTTGTAATAAAGGGTATTTGGTTGAGCAATAATATTTAAAATAAATGTACATATATTTGCACAGCTGAATGATGTGTAATTTATCTAACTAATTAATTCGCCAGGAAAATACACTTAGTTTTTTTTATTAACTTAGTTTAACAATATTATACATATAAACACCAAAACTGTTCATAAGAAGCTAATGATGATAATATTAATTGAACGCCAATTTTTTGTTCATAATTTTCCGAAAAAAATTGTGAATTTTAAATGCTTCAAAAAATCTGCTAAATGAATTAAATATAATGCACTGCCATTTTTTTTAGTTGATTAATATATGTATTTGAACTGTCTTTAACGGATATTTAAGGTAAATAAAAGTACAAATTAAGGAATTAAAATATTACATATAAATGTAACTCAATTGGAAAAATAATAGCTCTTAAAAGACCTATCTATAAATTATAAGATTAAATATTAACTTTAATCAATGTTTTTCAAAAATTAATTTCAGCTAGGATTAGGTATATCAAATAGTATACTGAATACACTTTTATATATTAAGTTTTTTTAATTTTTGTTATTGTTATGATCATTTTTATTTTGTAGTTTGATTCTTTTTGTAGATATAAAATTTAAATTTCAATTATTTTTCTGTGTATTATTTCACAAAATCTCATTAATGAATATTGTTTATCCTAATCATAGTTAATAAAAACACAATACCATATTTAAATATTTTTTTTATTAGCATATAAAATACATTTACTCCTTCTTAGCTTTAACCTTCTTAGCAGGTAGAGGCTTTTGCGATTTAAGAACAGCACTTGCCCTACGTAGAGCAGCCTAAAAAATTTTAAAAATGTGGTCACAATTGCACAATCATAATATAAAATTATTAAAAATAACATAATTATTCAAGTCTTTAATGTCAAACAATTGGGTACTGGAAAGATAAATAAATGATAAATTACTAGTTTGAATGCTTAAAAAGCACATTAGAAACATTTTACTACTACATAAAAAATCATTACCTTTGTAAGATCTGTTCGATACTTATTGGCATTCAACAGCCTCTTGAGTTTATGCAAAGATCTTCTTGGGCCAGATTTCATGGTTCTTTTAACATCATTTTGTTTAGGTTTGTTCTAAAAATTAATGTTTACTAATAACATAAAAAAATACATTGTTATGTGCATTTTGTGAAATGGAATATATTTTATTATCAAGAGACAGAATTTTTTTGAAACATACTTGTTTACTGGCTTTCTTGTATACAACTGTAAAACCTTTCTTGTCGGGAGCACCAACAATTCCTACAGATTTCCTGTGAATTAAACCATTGTAGCGGTAAGAACTTAAGTTTGTTAAGTTATTAGGCTCCTGCAATAAAAAATATATATATGAATATATAAATAACGTTAAATTTGAAAAATTTCGTTTACAGAGTATATTCTCATAAAAAGAAATCATGTAAAACAAATACTTACCGTGCTAAATGGCTTAGCAATATTCCTTTTCTTTAAAAGAAAAGCATTGTTGTTGCGGATAATTCCCCAAACGAGATGAGACGACATTTTGACCTAAAATAAGTAAAAACGTTATTTATGTTTACTTGCAAAGTAGTAATTAACAATGCTGACAAAATGATATTCTGCTAAAGATATTGTTTTAAAAAGTAAAGAATTGTTTAAAATACACAGAAATGCATGCTTACTTGTCTTAACCTCAGTTTTAAAAAGATGGCTTCCTGTTGAATGTCGGAAAAGGAACTATGATTGACAGCTGTCAAAGCAAATTTTAACGACTTCACTATCGAACCACTTAAAAAAACCTAATTGAAGTACTTTTACTAAAGGCACGTTTTGCTAAGTTATTTCGATGTGGTGTTACGTGGTTCAAAACTCAGACAGTGACCACAAACTCTTGGTTCCAGTCCCCAAGGTAGACTACTTCACATAGCAGACTCTATTTGGATGTGTTTTATAAATTTGGCATATTTCTTTCAGAGGTTATAACTTCCGAATTATTCTGTATATTATTTTGACATTTGGTACTCGCAGTAACCAGTATTAGGAAAATCTTCCAAAGTATTACCAAAAAATAAATACTGCTGCTATAGTACTACCATTATAAAACCCATATTCAAATACAATATTTGCGTTTTCTCGACTAGAAAATTTATAAAGCATATTTAATAGGTACTCGCTAGACAAAAAAAAGGTACTAAAACCCTGTACCATGTACTCACCGAACAATGTTTGACAGAACTAGATACACAATTCAATTTTTGGGATGGTTCTCTAGATAAGTTAAGTAAATTTTACTTCATGCGAAAAATTAACAAATGTCTCCAATACAATTTCGTAACCCCTATAACGCTCATAAATTATATTTTGAAGGTAAAATTTTGGTAAATTTTCCAGATAATAGTTATTACTCGAACAAATATCAAAAAAATATACAAAGTAATTCAGAAGTTATAAGCTCCGAAAGAAATTAGCTAAATTTATAAAGCACCTCGTATTATAAAGTGTGGTAGATCCATTAAACATAGGTTATTTGGATTCCTAAGGTGACGTCTATCTACAGTTAAAGTTATGCCCTTTCCCAATGAAATACCCTGCATAAGAAATTGACAGACATTTCATATACAGACTTGATATTTTATTATAAATATACTAAGTGACATAGAAAGAAGAACACCCAGTAATAATGAATATTTTGTAATTTTTATTTGGCAATATGTTTGTTTATGTTTGCACTTACCTGCAAAATTTCATAAATATCGCCCGTTTCGTTTTAAAGATATTTACTTGGTTCCATATTTTATCCCAACCCTGTATAGTAAATTAAGCATAGGACAAGTTAATTCGCGATCACTTTTAAGCAGTTTAACTGATTTAACGGCCGTTGTTATAAAACAAAACTTTGATATTATAGCAGTTACAGAGACTTGGCTATTTGAAGGTATTTTAGATAACGATGTTAGTATTTCTGATTATTCTTTGTTCCGAAAAGACAGGAATCGTCATCGAGGAGGGGTAGGTATCTACATAAAATCGTGTTTCAAGAGTAAAATTGTAAGTTTTGATATTGTTTATTATAGTACCAGCTTAGAACATTTTTGGATTACTTTCAAAATTGGTATGTAACATTTTGTGTTGGAGTTTTGTACAGACCACCGCATGAGCGCGTAAATGAAGCTACTAATCGTTTAGATAACATTTTACCGTTTATTGTTACTAATTATGGACGTTTTTAAAAAAATATCCTGTAAATCAATGCCTGGAATCTTTTGGCTTTTTCAAGTTATTAACGAGCCCACACATATTACTTCACAGAGTGCAACTTTAATCGATCCCCTCTTCTAGACTTCCCCTAATACTTGTTCATCTTGGCTCACATCTGCTGTTAAACTAATCTTCAAAGAACGCGACAACGCCTTGTCTAAATTTAAACAAAATAAAACATTAGAAAATTGGAATAACTACAAAGAAATGCGTAATCTTGCAATAGCCTCCTTGAGGCGTGAAAAGTCTGCCTATCTTGAACACTCACATAAACAGGCATCATCAGCATTAACATTTTATAAGACCCTAAATTCACTCAAAATCCAGGAAACTAAAACTACTGATATTCCATCATCATTTACAACAAAAATAATAAGTTTAACTTTAAACCTATTGATATTGCAACACTATATATAATCATCCAGAATATTAAATCTAATGCTAGTGGCTACGACGGAGTAAATATGCGTATGTTACAAATGAGTCTAGGTGTTATAGACATTTACATTCTCCATATAATCAACTCTTGTTTAGAACAAGGTTACTATCCAACATCTTGGAGGCAAGCTATAGTGATTCCATTTCCTAAAAAGTCTAATCCCAATGCATACAATGAACTCCGCCCAATAAGCCTCCTTTATTTTCTAAGATCTTGGAGCGTGCAGCTTATCTACAAATACCTTGATAAAAACAGTAGAATTCCCCTGCATCAATCAGGTTTCCAAAAAGGACTTAGTACCTCAACTGCATTGGCCTACCTATCTGATAATATTTTAAACCGTACTGATAAGAAGAAAGCTGACATTCTAGTTGTTTTAGATTTTAGCAAGGCTTTTGACACAATCAATTATAGACTTCTTGCTGCTAAATGCTACCATTACAGTTATGATCAAATATCATTAAATTTTATAAAAACATATTTGAGTAATCGTTCGGAACTAGTTTTGGTTAATAATCAGAAGTCTACATCAGTCATAATAAAATTCGGGGTACCGCGAGGGTCCGCTCACGGACCATTACTATTTTTATTATATACATCTGATTTGTCCAAGTATATTAAAAACTGTACTGTCCAATTCTTTGAAGATGACACAACTATTTTCGGATTTCCCCGCAACAGACTGTGTCAATGTAGTTAATTTGATAAATCAAGATCTCGATGAAATCCATGAGTACTCGACAAGTCATAACCTGCACATAAATGCTTCCAAGTCCAAATTGCTAATTTTCTGCAATCAAAATTTAAGACAGTATATAGAGGCTACCGCAGTTCTGTCAATGTCAGAGGAAACGATTCCACACGAACACCAGGCAAAGAACTTGGGATTATATTTTGATAAATGTATGAGGTTTGATGCGCATGTAAATTATATACTGCAACAATTGTCTATTCCAATAAACATTTCCTCAGAAATAAGTCTATAAAGGCTGAGATATGCCAGAATTTAATATCTAAAATTATATATGGCATTGTTGTTTTTTATCCCTGTCTAACAATAGTCAATCGTAATCGGTTGCAGATCAAGCAAAATACTTGCTGTAGATTCGTCATTGACCTTAGGAAATATGACTATATTTCCCGTGACTTCTCTCTCACTGGATGGCTAAACATTAATAATTTATTTAAATACCTATTCCTGTCCTTAATTTTTAAAATAATTATTACCTCAATTCCCCTTTATTTTAGAAATAAACTAGTATTCAGGGCATCTATGCACAATGTAAATATTAGAAATACTCTTAATTTATCGATGCCACGTCACTTCACTGCTACATTCAAACGGAGCTTCTCATACAATGCGATTATCTTGTACAACAACTTGGACACAAATATAAAATCATTACAATCCTCTTCAGTCTTCAAAAATGCTCTAAAGCAGAAGCTACTGGCGCCTCAGTAATTTACAATAATGTATGTCTTTGCATTATTTGTTAATATGCCTCTTTTGAATGATTTTGAATTTCTTAGTGTTACTATGTATATCCTACTTCAGGTGAAATTCTTACAGAATAGACGGCACCTTCATCATTTTTTTTTCTTTACTTTTATAGTACATGTTATTTATAAACACGAATTATTTGTAACATACAGTGTAAGGGTTAGGTGTAAGAATAGCCTATGGCTAAATCTCGCCCAAGCCAAATGTACATCTAATTTTATATGTGCAAATAAAGACCCTTTTTTTATTATTATTATTATTATTATTAGTAGTACGATGATCTGGTAACGTTGTAATGGGTTATAATGTACAATAATACCGTGTTGCTTATATAGTGTATTGTTTTAGTACTAAAAAATTAAAAAAAAATGTCATAAGTGACATATTAAAAACTTTAGGGTAAATAAAAATGAAAGTGACCTTCAAGGTGATTGATTCCTATTCGAGCATTCACTTTTAGTCTTCGCTTCTAATGAACAATGCAATTCCTAAACAGACGGCAGAAACAATAACAAAGCCTACACAGAACACGAGAGTCACAATAGACCAATACTGTTGATTCTACCGTAGAAGGAAATCGTATTATCGAACTTACAGAACTCGCAAAAACTGCAAATATGCTATCTCATTTAAAGCTGTTAAAAACAATTTTGAAAGCTGGAATTTTTAGTTACATGGCAATTGAGGGACTTGCGACCTAACAAAAGAACTTTCTTTTATATGAGAGACCAAGGGCATTGTGCAATTATTTTAAACTAAAATGAACAATGGTAAACCTAGAATTAGAAAACATAATTATTCATTTTTTTAAATCAGAATTTAATTAAAGACTGTTATTTTATTGCATCTAATATAAGTATATATGAAATTATATTAAGTTTATTTTGTTTATTTAAATTAAAAACAATAAAAAAAACCTATTGAATCAAAATTATATTTGGTAACCCGATGTTGTGACAACCGCTTCCCATTGCAACAACCTATAAATGAAAAAAAAGACTCGAGCCGTTTTTCTTAAAACATATTTTAAACAAAAATTCGATTTCTCTTATTTATAGAAAATCTATTTTATCACCCTGTATACAATAAAAAATATATTTCTGTAACAATAAGTATCACAAAGTCAATAGAATGCTATTTGATAATTGGTACAAAAAATCTTAGTCTTCTTAAATTGGGCAGTATAGGAGAGTTAAAATGGATTGAGCCCAATATCAAAACGTTTATATTAATTAATAATATAGGGTTTATCTAAACGGTTGATGCTAGAAAATCGCGGGAATAGCAACTTATTTTGTGGGAACAAAAACTGTTACATTGTCAATGTTTAAAATAAACAAGAATTAGATATTGTCCATTGCCTTGTTAAAGAACGCAATATTTTTTTGACAAATTTCATAATTGTTATTAAAGCCTTAAGAATTAATATCTAAACAAAAATTCTCCTCCTATAATACTAATTTTAATTTAATTATTAGCCAAATTTTAGAAAGTAATTTTTGTTGCTGCTTTTTAATACGAATATTGCTATCTTGTAAAATATAGAAATTGAAAGTGTGTTAAAAGGGGGAAGTTGCATATTTAGGAAACAAATTAAATTACAAATTATTCTACAATCATTTTTCTGATAAGTAGACAATGACATTATTTGTATTGTTTTTGCAATCAACGAGATATATTCTCAAAAAATAATGATGGGTGTTTACGAATTCTAGAAAACGATTCCCTTATTACTGCTGTATACATTCCTACTAAAAGAAACCATATCAACATTTAATCAAATATATGCTGCAAAAGACTAACTTTAATACTTTACCTAATTTGGGGACTAAAGCAAAACATGAAATCAGTTCAATATTTAACTGAACACATCATCAAACAAATATCTAAGTAAATAAAAATAATAAGTTAATATTTGTTGTAACTACAGATGTATTCAACCGGATTGTGTCAACTATTAAGAAGCAAGTGAAATTTTGGTAAAGGCGAAGGAATGAAATTAGGGACTAATTGGATTTTTCAACTTTTTATTCCTGCAATTCCTCACTGTAACAAGTTAATTACAAATGCGGAACTGATTTTTTGTTATCAACTTAAATTATTTGGCAAACGCCTGAAATTACTATTTTAAAAGCTACTAGAAAATAAATGAGAAAACTGATAATACATAATTAACAATGATAAAACTAAACTTGCAAACTGTTGTAATAGTAGTTATACACATTGATTTCACATTGAATTTTGATAAATAAATATCATGGCAGTTACTGTATGCTGCAGCTACAGAAATATTATTTCAATTACATTTACATTTACAAAATTAAAATTAAAAATCAGAGAGTTATGATGATTGCATAATTACATCAAACAATAATGAAACTATTTCAAGATCAATAACATTTTAATGTTTAATACATATGAAAATATATTATTAGTTGATGAAAATCTTATTGTATTACATTAAATTTTCTTGAAGATCAACTCATTAAGTCAAAACATCAATTTAATCATAAAACTGTAACCTTCTAATTATGTGCATTGAGATAAAAATATATATATTAATATGTATATTTTTATCCATGAAATATTTTTGATCCAGAAATAATTTTAAATCAGTTTACAGGAAATTCATGTTTAAGAAAATAACTCAGCTTACCCAAAACTGATAGGTCGTTATCACAAAAATACAAATTTTATCTTGAATAATTGTTGTACGTTAGCCGAGTTAAAAAATCAAACCTTCAATTCTAACAGGCTGAGTTACTTTAAGTGAAATCCATATCTCAATAATGAATCCAGCTAAGTAAAACTTAAAAGTTAATAAGTGTTTAATGAGTTTGTTTTTCTTTTAACTTGATACTTATTTAAAACTTTTTTCTTAGTTATTTTTGAGTTATTGATATTCCTTTACTGTAATTCAACCTGCACAACGAATTTCCAGTGTAACCGATTCTTTTATTTATTCAAGGTTGACTTTACGATTAACTGTAATGAGTTCTTATTAACTTTTTGTGATACATTATTTATTGCACTGTTCAACTGCGGCAAATCTAAACCTTTAAGAAAATTGAATCAGTGTCAAATCTAACCGCACAAAAACAAGGCAACTTACAATTAGCCTAATCCATTTGGGTGGATCTGTTAGTTATTTCTAGTTAGTAAACTATAATTTCAGTGTCACAAAATGAAATATAATCAACTCTAAAAAAATAAGATTGAAATGAAATTAAGAAATAAAAATGGTGTAAAAAGATTATTTCTTTAAATAAAAAAATATAACCAAACACGCTCCCTAACAAGCGTAGCAAGACAAATAGTAACCGATTCGCTCTCTTGTTTCTGTACCTATATATATATATATATATATATATATGTATTGATAATTCGTCTAAAAAAACAGGGTATACAATAGTCGCCAATTTTACCACTATTTGAAGAACGTCTACTTATTACACCAATAAGGAAAAACAATCGGAATTACTAAATCATTTAAAATATTTTCAAAGTGACCCTCTGAAATCATACAGTTTTATGTAGGTATTTATTTAAGAGTTATTATTAATAAATTGACCGTCAATCCAAATGAAATAGGCTTTTGCTCTTAAGAATATCAGTTCGTGATAAATAAACAAATACGATAACACCACAATTTACTGCTACACTGTAAAAGAACAGTGCAAACTTACCTAGCAAAATCACAATGGATAGTTTACAGTGTAGCTTCACTCGGATCCCTAAAATAGAGTGCGCATCTAAATTTTTCTCGCCAATAAATTTTAGTAGATTCAAAACCTATTTCAATGATAAAGTGATTTTAAGATCAACCAAATAAAATATTTGGCAACTTTTTTAATGCTTATATAATGAATTGATTTCGACAATTTTTCAGCTGTAATGAGATCAATAATCGCAATATATTTGTTAAAAGTTGATTACATATTTTTGTAATAAAAATAGAGCTAATAAAAAAACAGTTTTAATTATTAAAATATGTATATATATATATAAATGATTTTTTATGAAAATGTTTTCATTCTGTAGAATTAAACTCTAGATGCGCACATAAAACTCGCAGCATGTTCTGAAAAATATACATATAATTTACATTATCCTTTACAGTTGTAATAGTTACAGTGCTAATTAACTATCTGACAAAAAACATCACATTATATATTAAAATGACCCTCAGAATTATTCTTAAACCAATTACATAACCCTAGAAAAAACCGAAACTTGTATGTACAAAGATCTTAACAACAAAACAAAAGGATCCTATGTATCTCTTTAAGAACAGACTGTTCTGACATTACTGTACTCACTTATTATCTCGATCCGATTTACACGTTATACTATCTAAAAATATTTTAAATAATACAGCCTGACTTGCATTCACTCTCTCACTTCACACAACTCGCATTCGTTACCCAAGATACGACCTGTTTTGTAAGCGGTCGCAATCTTTCAGTATATTTTTTGTTATTTTATATTTTATACAATATCCGTTAAAACGACGTGTAGATAAAGTAAATAATAATTCGTATATGCTCACTTATAATAAAATTTAAATTTTATATAAAAGAGTCGGACGTCTTTTTGTTAAAGACTAACTATATCAACCAACCAGATGCGAAGTTAGCTTTAGCCCAATCGATGCAATATTGAGAGATGGGTTAACGATTTCCTGGAAGAAAACAAAAAAGAACTTATTAGTAATCAAATATTATGTGGCTATTTTAATTCTGATAATAGAAAAACATGCTATCTCCATCGTTATTAACAATGATTTTGGTTATTAGATTGGTTACTGATACCGTTGCTTTAGTGAATATAAATCTAATTAAAAAATATGCTTAGAATATAGAAACGGTAGATAGGACATTTATCACAGCAGAGCCTTTCAGATTCCATATTGCTCTCCACTCAACTAACTCTTTAATAACTAGCCATTCACAACGTGAATTACCTCTCAACAATATATTAATTTATATAATTTTGACCGATGAAGTTTGTATAGGTTAGAAATCGTTTTACATTTTTTTAATTGTATTTAATCCGATTATGTACAAAATACAATTTATTTATATATCACTATTTAAACGAGAGCAGCTGAGAATGTAAGGGTCCATCTTTTGTATTTAAGATCACACAATAACTTCAGAGAGGTTTTTAAATGATTTCTTAATAGCGAAATTAAATACTTCATACTTTGATTTTCTTGAAGAACAAGAAATGCAAGAAGCACTGAGAATTGGAGTTAACTTTTACATCTTATTTTCTTCTTATATTTTATAGCTATAAAACGTGCTCCTTCTTGGCGATGTCATGTTGCCGGTACGTTACCTGAATATGAGTGCTTTTTGTTTAGTAAATTAATGAGGAAGATGAATTTAATTAGTATTTCGTTCTATGACGTACAGGATGTTGCTAAATTCTTGACAAAAATTTAGGAGATTCCTCGTAGAAAATTAAGAGTGTCTTTCCAATAAAAAACTTTTCTCACCCCAACCCCTAAAGGAATATCACCACCAAAAGAACGAAATTTAGTAAAGACTCCCTCACAATTTTTAACGAAGAATCTCTTATTGATTTATTTCGCATGTATTTAGAAACACCCTGTACGCTAAATATTTTAAATTGCATATTTTTTTAATCCTTAGTGATGTATTCAAAAAAATTTATATTTTCATAAAAAGTTTTCATTTATTTTTATTAAAGCTTCAAACTTTTATTTGAGGGGTGATGAAGTCGACTTGAAAATTCATATAATTTTTTTATTTATAATATTTAGACATAAACAACGCATAAACTTAATTTAAAATAATATTCTATACTATTTTTAACAGTTTTGTATTACATATCTATTTAATTTCCCCCCCCACTAACGGAGCGGAAGTAATAATAAATTCAGCTGTTTGTAATGTTTGGTTCTATCTACTCTTTCTATAAAATAAGAAATTAAAAATACAGGGTGTCTAATGGTAAGCGTTACAAGAATAAAAAGATATAGTAAAAGGAAAAATCAATAACCGATAAGTATTCATACAATTTTTACTACAATATCCGATGTACGCCATAGAGTAGTATCTGGTTACATTTTCTCCGTCACAACCGTACAGCGTGTCTAACCAACAGAAAAGATAGAAAATTGCGAGAATAGTTTAATGTTTCAAAATAAAAAAGCATTGTTTATTTGAATTGTTAATATTTATATCTTTCATACTGTTTGAGAACAGCGTAATAAACAAATATGATTATACTGTATTTGCAGTTTAATCAAGTTAGAAAATGTCGATAGAGTAAATTTAATAGACATTTTGGCCTCTTCTGATATATAGTCACTCATGTGAAAATTGCAATTTATAATATTTAGTAGTAAAAAAGAAATATTAACTAAAACAAACAATACTTATTTGTTAATAAAAACTTTAGCATGAAAAATTTGTTGTTAACACGATCGATGTTCTAACCTAATCTAAATTAATTACAATAAATGATAAATTTTGATGTGGCCGTGGTGACATTGTAATCAGTTTGATCAACGGTTCTCTTCACTTTAATATGGGTTTCGTCGGCGTACATATTTTCAGTTATTTAAAGTTATTTACAATATTTTGTCCATCAAGTTTATAAGACACGTTTAAGTCAGTATTATTAAAATACAAATACATACAAATGATCACGTTTTTATTTTTTCAAGTCAATGTAATTGTGAACATACATGAATGTTCGGAGTGTTCATGTAGGTTAGGTTTCGGCTAGGTTTGATTCGTTAGTTTATTTCAGAACAATTCAAATAATCGCTAGTACTATGACCTAATATATAAATCGTATGTGACGTGCATCAGTTTTTGTAGTAAAAATTTAAATAATGCATTACAGGCAACAACCTTTCTTGAAGTATTTCCCTTTTCAAATCATACTCCATTAACTACAAACTTTCATTTAAGTTCTTGTGACGAACAAATTAAATAATAGAAATTTTACACAGGTTTTTTTTGTGTGCATATGACAAGTGCCTTGAAATATTCTTGTTTTTTAAATAAACCGTTTTACGTTCATTCATGGTTTCAAAAAGCAAAAAAAAAACATTGTGACGATACGATTTAAATTGCAAAGATAAGAGTTCATTTCGAAATGAGAGAGAGAAAGAGTAATAATCATTTTAAGCTAGGTAAAAGTACCAAACCCACAGATGTATACTACTGAAGTAATAGGAATAAATATAATTAAACCATATACTTGATTTCTAAAAAATCAGGTATAAATCAAAATTATTATTATTGTTTTATTTAGCTAAAAATGCAATTAAATTAAATGTACTAATACAATAAATATAACGAAAACTCTTTTAAGAAACCTATTAAAAATGATAATGAGATTACCCCTGACGAAATAATCATAATCATAATCATAATATAAATCATGAATAGCATCACAAACATTAGTTTCTTTACTAATTCCTGAATGTATGGTTACTGCAAACCTTCTTTCCTAAAAAGTAGATGACTCATTTTTCTTATTAAAATAAGTAAATATTTAAACTATTCAAATCGTCAAATTTAGTAGTTTAAATAAAGTTGATTCTATTCAGCCCGCTACAATTTAATTTGAAATTGTGCGGGTTTCTCACTTCTGATTAGCACCAAAACGCATTCAAATATAAAAATATTTGGGATAAGTAGATTGTAATTTAATTGAAGTCTTAAATAATCAGTGTAATCCTAAGTTCTGATAAAAAAAATTTTAGGTGGGCCAAAATGTATAATAGTTTAACATTATTAACAATAGAACCCCTTGTAAAAGATAAACTTAATGAAGATTTTTTGAATAGTAGTAGTTTTTTTATAATGTTACCACTATTAATTAACAAGTTTTTAAAATACTATTAATATTAATGTATATATAGTTTCTTTTGTACACATTTCGGTATACCTAGAGAATTATTATTTATCGCATTAATGTTTTGAAATTATATTGGTTTATTGAATCTATTACTGATCCTTTGACGGCATCGAATACACTAGAGGTTGAATCAGTCAACAAGGACTATTGTTAGATAGTGAAATAGTATAAATAGATGTTACAAGTATATACGAATTATTTAAAAAAAATTTAATTTATTTTGCCACGCATTTAGCATTATAAATGACGGTTTTATTCCTCTCACTCATTTTGAAATACAGTAAAATACCAGTAAACACTTTTTTTCAAAATTATGACACCCTGTGATGAACTTTTACGAAATCAATGAAATGAAGCAATTGCAGATGAATTTAAAAGGATATAGCAAAAAAATTAATAAACATAACACAATAAGATGTCTCATTCTGTACAGAATAAACGAAGTCTTTCATGTCAAATGTGAGTCACAAACTAAATTTAATCTAAGATCTACAAAGTTTCTTTTATGTTACAACAAAATGAATTTCATTACTAGACCAAAACCATAAATCACATTAATAAAAAATATTCAGTAATTTATAATGTCTTAAATGTTGAATAAGAAATAATTTCTCATGCTACAGACTTATTAGAATTAGGCCAAATATTTGATATGAGTAACAAAATGAGACATAAATTTTTTTTTTAAATCTATAGATTCAACAAAAAAAAATCCATATTTTCCAAATAATTAAATTTAACGAATGTATTTATTAGCATTTTAAAGCTTAACAAAAAACAAATACAATGTTACTAAAAATTTTATAATATGTATAAAACTTTTACAAAATCGGAAAAAAGAAAAAAACTAAATCAATGACCTTTAAGGGGTTTAGCAATATCAGTGGAAGAAGCATGGACTGTTTTAGTTTGAGCTGTACCTTTAGCAGAATTCTGCTTGTTCTTTTCATCATCTTTTTTGTCTCGGTTTGCTGAAAAGAGGGGAATTATGAGATAGAATTATGGTTATTAACTTAAAGCCTGTAAAATTTTCACTAAAACACAATTATGACAAGTCCAAATATATATTATGTACTCTGCTAAAAATCTTCATTTTCAATATATTTATGTACCTATTAACCTCTATAATTCACCTAAAAGGAGTGAACCGTGGGAGTTCTGCAGATCTTGTGGAGAAGAGGTAGCTTTTAGTATTATTTGGCATGACGCTCCGAGGCGACTTATGGCTGATTGAGGGTGCCATTTCTCTGACTAGGTGAGAAAACCTCATCCACAATTCTCGACACGATGGTTTATTGACATTTAATGTCAAGAATAATAACGTTAATGTAGTAACAAATTATTCTAACTAAACAACATTGCAAATTTTCAGTTATTATTTAGCAGTAAAATTAGAGTTATAGTATAGAACAACTGATATATTTGTAATAAATTCTATTTCTGAATATTTTACAGTCTTTTGCAACCATCAGGAACAGGACATTGAAGGATTTAACTAAATATTCAAAGGATACATTTACATTACAGTAAAAGATAAAAAACAATTACAAAAAAGGAGATTTTAATTAAACAAGGTAATTAAAATGAATGTAACTGTACAATAATAATAAAAAAATGCCATTAGCATAGAAACATTTTAAATTTGGAGTTGGTATTAAATAAGAAAAAAATTAATAGTCAATTTCAAATTTTATTTTATAAAATGTAAAAATTTAATAAACATTATTTAAATCAATGATAGTTTCTATCCTTACTTTGTGGAATCTATCAATTATAAATGTAAAAGATAAAATATACTTATCCCTTACATTTATTATCTACCTTACCTGATTTCTAAATCTGAAGATGATTTTGAAAATTATTAAGACTTACCAGGTTGCTGAGCTATAGCCTGTGTAGCTTGAGGTTGAGTAGAGGCTCCTCCACCGGCGCTGCCAGTCGCGGCAGTCTTTTGTTTCAGCATAGTCCAGTCGAAAGTATAATCATATTGGTGATTGAGGGTACGGAAGAGTATACGGAACAGCTGCCGCAGGTACATATAATCTGGAGCTTCTTCAAAACGCAAACCGCGGCAGTAGTTCAGGTACATTGAAAACTCAGCAGGAAAACCCTGAAAAAAAATAGTTGCATCTATTATTTCTAGCCTTGGATTAAATAGCGGCTGTTTTATTAGATGTAGTGGATTATCTCATGGAACAACAGTAATAGCAAGTCAAAATATTTGATAATGTGCAATTTAAACTAACCAAAAATCAATTTACAAATTAATAAAAAACAAAGACAAAAATGGATAATGAAACAATAGCAAAGGATAAAAACTTGAAAATATTAGTTGAAGAATCCTCATAAACAGTTCTGAAGGTTAGCTTAGGTTTCCAGCGCTTCCATCATTAACCGGCTAAAATTAACTAAAACATAACCTAACCTCAATTAACCTAAACTAACCAACTAGGATTGGTTAGACCTAACTTTACTCGATAAAAGGTGGAAACGTTGGAACTTTTCGGGCTTCATATATACATATATAACTTTTTGCTAGGATGCCTTCACATGGAGATATTCCGTCTTAAACAGAAACTTCGAAAACAGTTATTTGCTAATAAAATCTCCATTACCATATAGACTTCATTCAAATTTGCAGAATAGGTGGATCTATTGTTCATATTATGCTTTTAGAATGAGTTTCGAATATTTGGCAGGAGAAAAAAATATTTACTTTAAGCACCTCTACCTTTAAAGGATGGAAATTTTATTACCCATTTTTGAAGTTGACCATTAATGGGCGAATAACTCGGTACGGAGTCATCTTAGAAAAAAAGGTTACAGAACGGTTTGGTATTTTATTTTAGCTAAACTATGGGTTCCTCAACTTCTAGGACACCCTGTTTAATTGCCAGAATATTGGGAGAAGAAAATAAACTAACAGAAATGGAAATACACACAATTAAAATAAACAATACGCCACCTAAAACGGAATAAAGAAACTAGAGAGATGTTGTTATGACATTTCTTGTTTATGTATACATTTAGTTGATCTCGTGGTCGAGTGCGCTGTGAGCCACACTCCCAGACACTCGGTTCCGAGGTTCCTAGGTTCGAATCCTTGTGTGGTGAATGGCTGTGAATATCCATTATACTATCAACTGGAATTTAGAACACACACATTGTGATTGGCTGAATAACGTTAGTCTATGCCATTAAATAAATGTATACTTTTTTGAGATTTTGAGTACATGAATCTTAAAAGTAGGTTTAGAGAAGAATTTAACGCTATATCACCAGAAATGTTCCAAAAAATTGTATTAGAAGAGTGAATTGCTTTTTAGATGATGATGGTAGCCATTTTAAACAGATAATTAGTTATACCAAAATAATAATAATAAATAAAATTAAATAATATATGTGTATGTAATCTTCTGCAAAATTAGTCTATTTTATTAAATTGAGAATGTTATTGTTTCAAAACACTCAGTATAATATACATTTTTAAGATTATGTTGTTCCTAATATTTGTCATTTTTAATAGTATTTAATAGTTATTAAGAATAATGATATATAAGAAAGCGGGCACAAATATTTTTGCGGGTATTGGATAAGCCTCTTTATACATTTTTAGCGATTCTTTTTATTGGTAAATATTTGTAAGTAAAAGAAGCAATTTTAAAATCACTCAAAGTACACCAAAATATTTGATCAATTATAAAATTAGTTTGTAGAAAAAAATTGTAATTGTCATGGATTTTAAATTACACAAATGTATTTTAATAATTTAGCAACCTTTAAAATCGTACCTTTTTTGTAAAAAAACTGTCAAATTGGTAGTTATAGAATTCATAGATAACTAGGCAATTTGATTAATTATAAACATCCACGTTTTACATATACCATAAAAATGCAGAAACATAAAATAGGAGTTTACAGTTAATTTAAACTATTTATTTATAATAAAAAGCAGGCATAGAAAAAATATTTTTTTTGTAATAATAAAAAACGTTTCTTTGGCATTTTTGAATAAAAACTTTATTTTTTATTTAAATAGTATTTACAAACATTTAAATACGACAATACGAAACTAATGGGCAAGTATTAGGAATTTAAGATAAATTTAAAAAGTAATTATTGCTCAGTTCTCAACCTAAATAAAAAAATCAGTACAAATCTTTCTTTTCATCCATTTCATGATTCATGACATTGGAAAGAGTAGTCATATTTTTGTTTAAATAATAATTTAACAATTAGACCTGGCAGATTTTAATAAAGGTTGGATAATTAAATGAAGGATTGAGAGAGAATGCTACTTTTAGACGTGTTCCTTAAAAAATAGGTTTATATTAAAACTAAGTATTAACGGGAATAAAAATAGCAACATTTTCTAAGTTAGTTCTAACTTTGTCATATTCCCAAAAATTTTTAAATCAAGAAGTGATCTAATTAATAAGAAAAAACTGAACTCTTCATAGTGCGATGTTATTTTTTGAATCTTATAATTATTGCTAATGGGAAATTTGAAACTTTGAAAAAGATGTCATTTTTTTTTCAAAACTGAGAAAATGAGTTAATGAAAGAATAGAAAACAATTATTATGTAGACTTAGGATGACAATTAGAAAATTATAATTTATGTATTGAATAATATAAATATGGGTGAACATGAAGGAGATACAAAAAAATTAATACAGACAGCAGACAGCAAAACATACGAAATTCAAACACTAAGACATTTACAAATTCGCAATGACCATAAAAGAATCGTAAATAAAAACAGATCTGTAGGCGAAGATAGATATAAAAGTATTTAGACAAATAGAAATAGACAGTATTCACTTTTTAGTAAAAAATAAAACATGAAAGAAAATAAATACCTTCTGAAATAATACGGTGTAGAGTAAAAAATATTAAAAACATATTAGATGCTGCAGTGTAATAAATAAAATTAAGAAATTAAGAAATAAAAAAAGCCTTGGGTGGGCTACATAATTAAAACAAATATTAAATAGAAACAGGATCATTTAAAGATATATTTAAGCACAAAAGGAGGAAAAAATAAAAAAAAAATAAGAACGAAAAGTAGCCGTTAAAAAAATCAAAATTTATGGAACTTTAAAGAGAGAAAAAGTATTCTTTAGAATTACTGAATCAATTAAGATTATAGAAACCTGAAACTAAATTAAAAAAAAAAAATATATGGAAATAAAATTAGAGATGAGAATGAAAAAGTAGACAATATTCCCTAGAAGATGACAAAAGGAACTGTAAATACAAAAGAAAAGGAGGAAATAAGCATAAGAGGTTCAAAGAATTAGTAGAAGTTAAATAAACTAAAATTGACAAAAGTAGAAGACATAACATAACTCCAGAAATAATAAAGTTTATGGAAAAACAAAGAATTTAAATAACTAACGGAATAAGACACTAAAAAATGAAAAAGTACCAAAAGAATGGATTTCAAGAACTACACTATCTAGTATAGTGTCCAGAAACGCCCTTCAAAAAAGCTACAAAATCTAGAGCTCATTTTATGTCAGTTGGAGATCAATCACTTTTGACAAAAATTCTTCGTAAGTGAGCTAGAGCTCTCTAAAAATTGCCCTGTAACATCGGTTTCCTTTTAAGTGATAACATTCGGTAAATTTATTTCATGTAATTAATATGTTGAAACATATGGCGTAAATATTCTTTTTAATTGTGATCACAAGCGGTGCATTTGATTCATTAAAAGTTATTAATAAAACTGTCAAAGATCCGTAAAGAATACAATTAATAAATTCATATATTTCTGATATACAACATATGTCAACCTCCTCCCTTCCACTTCCCCAACCACTCGTTTTAAATAGGAAATCTACCAAATGTGGAACATAATTACAAAGGTACTCGAATAGCATTCAGCAATTCAACCATATTATTATCCATAACTGTTCTTCCGACATTAACTTCATCTTGTGTGAAAAATTTAATTTAAAACGATAACATCTTTTAAATATTCTATGCTTATCTAATATGTCAAATTCTTTTAATTTAGTACATTATATTTAAGTTAAATTTATTATTAAAAATCAATAAGATATTCATATGGCTGTATTAAGTGTCGATTTTTTAATGTGCTGGAAAAAAATAAGACATTAGCAAAACATAGGTGTTGCATAGAATTTTAGTATACTTTAAATTAATTAGCAACTTTTTAACACAGAATTGAGTTAGTATCAAAAGAACAGTTATGGATAATCATATGGCTGAATACACTTTCAACAATGAAAATCAGTTAAGGTGATTCAGTCATGTGTGTTATATGTCAAATGATAAAATGCAAAGAAACATTATGATAAGTGAGCAAAAGCAATATCAAAATAAAAAGACTACGAAAATCTAGAATGTTTGCATAAAAGTGGTAGCACTGAAGATAGTGAATAGAATAAGAAGAAACTAAACACGCAGAATAGGACAATAAAAAGAATTATTGAAAAGAAAAAGAAAACACCTTTGATACATATAATATGTATAATATATATATATATATATTTGACAAGTTCAGCAGATAAAATTTTGTGTACACAATTTAGAAAATAAAAGGATCATTCTAGGTGCCATGTGATAATAATCACCATAATGATAGTTATTGTGATCCTGATAACATCACCAACTAATCTAAGTGTATTAAATAATATCAATATTCCATTAACGCTTCAATTAATATCTTAGAAAAATAAAGCAACAAAACAAGCAGACATAAATTTATACATAATTAAGATAATTTGAATGTTATCAATGTGATTGTATTTCAATAATTACAATACAACTGCAATATAGTGGTGATTCATAATTTATTCTAGTTGTACGCTGATATGTAATGTGTATATATTTTATACAATTACACTTATTACTATTAATTTATTTACTTACTTTGCAGAGTACTTCTACAGGGGTAGACATTTTCTTCTCACTGATTTTTTCATATTTCTGTTTTTTAGTAGCAGCTTTTAAACCTTGCCAGGGTAAACAGCCTCTATTGAAATACATTAATACATATCCTAAAGATTCCATGTCATCTCTACGTGACTGCTCAATGCCAAGATGTGCATTTATAGATGCGTATCGGGCAGTACCTAAAAATGTCAGCACTCAGATGATGGAAGAATATATAGAACTTTTTATTTTTATTGATATCATCAATAACATTTTGATTAAATAATTTCTTCATAAGAAAAGGAAATGAATTGAAAAATATTGTCAAGAGAATTAAAAAAAGGCAATAACTTCCGTGAAAATAAAATAACATAAAATATAAAAACATTTTAATATTTATTGGGCTGTACCCAAAAAGTGCCTCAGATGAGAAAAAATATTTTGAACTATTCATTTTTATTAATACTATATTTGACATTTTTATTTAAGAACAGAAAAGGACATTACTCCAAAGATATCAAGGGAATTAAAAAAAGTAATAACTTCTATAAAAATATGACAAAAATATTTTATTATTTACATGTTGCAGATCTATGTTACCTCTAAATTAAATTTTAAATCACAAATAACTATTAAAGTTTCAAAAACTCACCAGTTAAATTCTTATCTTCACGGTACAGAATGTGCATCCTAGTTCTGGCGTCCCTAAATTTCTTTGCCAATCCAAAGTCAATCAAAAATAGTTTATTGCAGTGACGCCCAATGCCCATAAGGAAATTATCCGGTTTTATATCGCGGTGGATAAACGATTTGCAGTGGACATATTCTATGCGACCAATCATTTGGTCAGCCAACATGAGAACAGTTTTAATGGTGAAACGACGGGAACAAAAATTGAAGAGGTCTTCCAACGATGGACCCAATAAGTCCATAACAAGAACATTATGCTCCTTTTCTTGGCCATAGTATCTGATTTATTTAAAAGAATGAACAATAATTGATATATGATAGCATTTTATCTTCATTTTTGCAAAATTAAATAACATCTAAAATATCAGTTGGGAATTCTACAATTATGTTGGTAACATGCATTAGAACATAAATGCATAAATTAAATTCATATGTATTTTAAATATCAGAATATCAAGAACCGTTGTTAAAATTTATTATTATTTGTCAAATATGTCTATTAAATTTGTATTATCCTTTATAACTGCATTGTATTTATAAAACAAATGTATATTTAATTTAAAAACCAACACTAATACATGTACAATAGTTGTATTGAAGGACTTTGGTCAATAACCTAACTACTCATAATACCTGTTCAAATAAATAGTCATCACATTTTTGATTTAATGAATGTTTACAAAAACAAATTTGATAAGAGCAGTTACCCTTATGAATGATTAATTGTCTTTTACAATATTTGGAGTTAAACAAAAATTCCTTTGAGGGATCAATAACTATTTGGACTGATGTTAAAATAGTAAGACCCTATTTATACTAAAATACAAAAAAAAAATGCTGAAGAATATAAAAAACTTATTTATTCAAAAATAGATTATAAAAAATAAAAAAAAATAACTGAAATAAAATTGTGTTTCATGTACCATCATATTCATTAAAGATCACTTTATAAACCTAAAAAATGTAATGATAGATCTAAAACCATTTCTCAATATTTCCTAGATTTTAAATAAAACTAAAAATGGGACGAACTATTTAATAGTTTACTAATGTCCTTTCAACCATTACCTAGACTTATGTCTATACGATTAAAATTTTAATACTTTCTACTAGAAATCCCTGATTAGGATGTGATATTAACTTTTTACTAGTATTTGCAAAAAAAAATATAATACAGTATAATAAAGAGATATAATGGAATTTAGAAGTGCAATATTACAGACAACTAAATTTATTGATAGGAATAAAATTACCTAATATGTTATAATAAAAAGGAACTATTGATAACTAAAAATTGGGTTAAATTAATATGAAATATACCACCTATACGAATTCAAATATTGGTTTACCTGATATGTGGTATTCCTATGCCTCCATGGAGAATTTTATATAATTTACTTTCATACAAAAGTTGAGGATGTCTTGCTCTAATTGATTCCAGTTTAACGGCTACTTCCTGAAAAATGAATTTTAATGATTCAACTAACTAAAGTAAATAAACAATTCCTTTTTAAGAACAGAATCAGTAAATGGTAAAAAAAATCACAATCTTCCATGTTATTAAATCGAAAATTATAATAATTTAAACCAAAGTTATAAATACACCCCAAAATGATAAAGACCTTTAACAAATGGTGAAATACAGTTGTGAAATACTCTTGTATATTAACCTACTTTTTAAATATATATAAATAAAGTTAGAACAATATTCAGGTATTAATATTAAATTATTTCAGCCACAAAATATGGTAAAACACTAACATTCTTTTAGGAAATCAGATAATGGAATTCAACTTTCAAACAACGTAAATAAAGGATTGAAAAGATATGGCTGCCATTTGCTATATACTTGTGTCAAACGTGTTAACATATTACAAACAAAGAACAAAACAGAGGTTTCTTACTATTAATTTTTAAACATAATAAGAAATAAAACTAGTGATAAGTTACCTCTCCATTTGTGATATTTATTCCCAGATATATGTCACCAAAAGATCCACTACCGATTTTACGAACTAGACGATATTTTCCACCGACTATATATTCCGGCTTCCCGATACCAATTCCTATACCATGTGCAGCCATTTTAACAATTTAAAATGAGTCTAATACAAAATTGTTAAATTAATTTTGAATAACGGAAAACCAATATTTTTTACAATAACACTATCACTTGTTCCTCTCAGCACTCCGACATATTTCTTTTCACCAATGACTTTATGACGTCAGAAAATTTTACTCGCCTAGCGCCCTCTGCAAGAAGATAGATAACTTTACAAACTCACACATGTTATTTAAAGACTGCGATTTAAAAGTTGTATATCTCTTTCTGTTTAACAGGAAGTATTACTTATCTTTGTCTTTTGGATCAATATTAGTGCTAAATATTATCATTTAGAGTGGGATATCATATATGGAGCTAACCGTTTAGTAGAAAGAAACATGATATACTATTTGTTTCTAGTTATGGTTTAAAACTAACACGGCAACTCCGCTTTGTTTTTGGTATACGTGTGCTTAATTTTTATTGGGTTTTTTATGTTGACACTGTCATGAAATCGATATAAGTATTTATTTCTAGTTAAGCAGATTTTAAGTGAAATTTTAACAATGTCGCAAACAGTGCCCCTCATAGTAGAACAAGATGTTGAAAATGGTGGTAAGGAATACGAAGAAGGCTTGGAAGATGATTTTGCCTACCGTAATAATGTATTAAACGCACCGAAAAATATTCGATTGGCTTTTGTGCGAAAAGTTTATGGTCTCCTATCCATGCAAATATTATTGACTTTCATCATAGCAAGTTTATGCATGTTTACCCCTCCAATTAGAAGTTTTGTTCATGAAAATGACTGGATGATGATGTTATCATTTATTGGAAGCATTGCAATTTTAATACCCTTACACATAAAACGAAAGGAATCACCAACAAATTTAATACTTCTTGCTGCTTTCACAGTCGTACAAGCCTATACAATTGGAGTAATAGTTACATTTTATTCACAAACAGTTGTATTGGAAGCCCTTCTACTTACATTGGTTGTATTAGCAGGACTTACTATATTTACATTCCAAACCAAACGTGACTATTCAACTATACATTCTGGTTTATTTGCTGGCCTTTGCATCCTGATTGTTGGGGGATTTATGCAAATTTTTATACAATCAAGTGTGCTTGAGATTGCAATTTCATGTGGAGGAGCTTTGGTTTTCTGTCTTTTTATTGTATTTGATACCCAAATGATCATGAAAATTTTATCACCGGAAGAATACATTTTGGCCACAATTAATTTGTATATGGATATTATAAATTTGTTTATATACATATTACGTATACTTCAAGCTGTGAATCGACAGTAACCTATTTTTAAATGAATATTAAAATACATATTAATTATAATTTTAGCTGACCACTGTAAAAAAGCAATTAGACATCAAGTTAAACACTTTACAGAATGATTAGATTTTCAACTAAAATTTTGGTCCTACAAAAGTAGTATTTGTATTAAAAATAATTTGTTGTGAATATCTTTGCCTGATCATATATATTTTATTTATTGTTAATAAAGAATGAAATGTAGATATTTAATGTTTTATTATGTGCACTTTAATTTGTTAAGTTGCTTTTAAACTGGTTCAAAAATATATTTATTACCTTAGGTTAGATAAGAAAACTGTTTTTGACAAATTATTTAACCTTATATGGGTTTAATTTTTATAATTGTTGAGCAAAAAATACATTAAGATAGCAAAAATTGATAAATACAGGATAATAGAATTTTTAAATTTTTAATTCACATGAATTTATTTTTAATTAATTTCAATATAAGGAGTGGAAATTAATGTTTTGAAGCAATTTTATACAAATACATAGAATATATATTAACATATAACAAAACAAATTATAAATATAAATATTTTTTAAGCAAACAATTTGTTGTATCTGCCCTTGTCCACAGAATTTTGAAGATTAACTTGTTGTTGTAAATTAAAAAGTTCTTTTTTTACAAGAGGAATCAGAGATTCATCTAACTCTATGACTTTCTCAAAATCCCTTTTTGCGTCATCAGGATTCCAAGCTCCTGCATGTCCCTTTGCTCGCCGAAAATATGCTTTGACATTATCTAAAAAATTAATCACTAAATAGAACAATTTTGAAAATTTATTTAAAAACTAGCTTTATATGGCTGGTTAAATATATACATCTTACTTTTATCCGATTTTAAAATAGTTGAACAATGCTCAATTACAGCATAATAATCTCCATCATTTAGTTTACATTGGGCATAATTTAATAATATTGGAATTTTTTGTTTATCCATTTCATTCCATTCAACATCGTGAGGTTTTTCTCTAAAAACAAAACACATTTTATTTCTTATTTTTTTTTTTAATTGTTATTACCTAAGCATTAATTGTTCTAGAATACCTATTGCTTTAGCATACAGCTCTGATGCCCTTTTGTAATTTTTAGCTCTATATTCTGCATTTCCTTGCTCCCTTAACTTTGGAACCAATTCAATTTTTTCTGTCTCTTCCATTTGCCAAGTTTCTTTTTCATATGTTTCAGGCTGTTCTACATTAACAATTTCTAAAATACACAAGATATGAATAGTGCAATGAAATCAACGAATTCAAAAAACTAGTTTTTTTATGTAGCTATTAAAAATTTATATCAATTTTTCTCTGACCTATTATGAATTCTAAATCTGTGGGGTTTTTAAGGAAATCATTTAAATCATCATAACCAATTCCTGAAGTTTGTAGGGTCATTGCACACACATGAGCTTTTCTTTCGTCTTTTGGTTTATGCATATCTCTTAGTGTTTTTGATACAAATGGATACTGTAATACTAGCTGTAAATAATGAAATATTAACTAATTATCAAATAGTCTAAGTATACAATTATGTTTTATCCCTCAAAATGTTATATTAAAAAATGTATTCATCATGCTTCCTAACTTTTAGTACACTATAGTCATACTCACAATATCGGAATAAACGTTTGCTTACACTTTTGTCGATAGTAAATTTTGCTACTTCATGAAGGGCCATTTTTTGTAATATTGCCTCCCAAACCTCTAATTTAAATTTTTTGCCTAAAACCAATTCCATTGGTTTTCCAGGTCCAAGCTTCCTAGAGTCATCCAGTAATGTCTTTTCATTGTTACACTGTCTAGTTTGGAAATGAAAATGAACCTAAAAGACATGACTGTGAAGAGAAATATTTTAGTTGTTTAAAAATGAATTGTAATGGTAGGTACCTTGGTGCCATCCTTAAAAGAAACTGTTTTAGATCCTGCATAAATAGTCTTTTTAATAATAAAGTCTTTTTCAGAAGCCATTTACATTACTTTTATATGGTAATAATTCTATTTTAAAAATTGTATCTGTTTAAATGATTAGAACACAAAAATTATTTTCTTAAAATAAGATTGATAAGACGATTATAATTTACAATAGTTAGTTTTTTGACGGTATGTAGATATGGACATCTTTGTTCAATGTGTTTGAAAAGAGAAACATATACTAACACTAGTGTAATTCCGAATAACAAAAACGAATAATAATGATGGATTTTGACATTTTGTTTGACATGCCTACTTAGAATCTGGCAACATTGTAACAAATAATCCCTGTCTCTTTCAGTAACACCAACCAATAGGATCTTTGATTTTTTAAATTCGAAATAATGGTAGTGACGGTTATGTACATAAAGTGTCAACTTTATTTTGAAAATTCAGATTACGTTATTTTGTGTTTTTTTTGTTCAATATGTTTATTCTTTGTTTTAAGAATAGCTTACGATTCTTTAAGTGATTAGGTCTCGTCACTATACACAGTATTTTAATTTTTAACTAATGAAAAGACATTTATATATACATAACCTAAAATATAAATATTAACGGAAATACAGAGAAGCAAAACACCTCAAACTTATTAAATTAAATCAAATAAAGCAAATCATGGAAATCACAAACAATGGAACTTTAAGTCAAATTTCCTCAACATGTTTAAAAATGAAAGAACTGGTTGAAATTATAAATGAGTACAGAATAACTAGAACCGATAGTAGTGCTCTGCTTATAAATAGGCTTTTACAGGTATTTATATTTATATTTTGCTATTCTCGGATATCTAAAATATTTTGATTATTTTTAGACGTATAGTGTAACTATTGATGTGAGTGTCTTTGAACCAGATAGCACAGGTGGTGCTCAGTTTTATTCTAGTTTATATAATTTATTTACAAGTGTGGAACCACAGTCTCAAATATCCTGGAATTGCGTAGATTTACTTTGCAATGCTTGTAGAAATAACTCTGCAAGAGAAGCCCTCTTAGATACTTACAACTTTGTTCCGCCAATATCTCGAATGTTAGATAATCAATTGAACACTGTGAAGAAAAAGAAACTTCTGGTACTTTTACAGGTAATATTTATATACTACTTTATCCGTCTAATAGGTGAAATTAATTCTATATAGAAAACTTAAATTACAGGATTTGACTTGTGGAACAAAAGTTTCCTGGCAAGTTTCACATTTACATAATTTATTAAAAGCTCTTACTAGATGGGTAGAAGATAAAGATCCTGATATAGTATGTCTTTCCCTTGGTGTTATTGTAAACCTTTGCTTCAAAAATTTACCAGCTGTTTATACTTTATCAAGAATTGTAGATATTAAGAAATTTTTGAGGTTTTGCTTACCTCTACAGGTACTGATTTTTTAAAAATATTTCGAAATGGAAGTTGTTTAATAAGAAATTTTTAGGGTCCTGTAGTTGAAATACATGTCTGTAAGCTGACAATAATACTAGAACATTTAAATGATGATATTCCAAGAAAGATTTTATTGAAACTTGTTACACCAACTTTTGAATCTATGCAGGAATCCTTGTTAAAAAATGATCCGATAATGCTTAGGTCAGCAGTTGATTTTTTTTCGGATATGGTAAATAATGAAAATGTAGAAATATTCAAAGAATATTCTTTTTATATTGAAAAGTTACTAAGACTAGTAGAGGTATGTTATATTAAAAAAGCATCAATAATGCAAGAAATATGTTGTTACATTTAATTTCTAGTTAATTAATGCAAGAAAATCGTTAGATCCAGATGTTACTCCACTTCCTCCATATGATGCAGAATGTATATCACATATTTTGAAATTTATCTATACATTACAAGTAAATAAGTTGGTTAATTTATCTAAATTACATCAAAGCATTTTACAACTCGCTCTTGATTGGATAACTTCGGAGAAAGTGTCCTGCCAAGCTTATGTTTTAATTACTGCAATAATAAAGAATCTCTCTGAAACAGATGATAACAAAAGTGTGCTAAATATATTGCTATCTAAGTTACCTACACTTTTGACAATACTTCAAAATGAATCAGTTCCAGGTTTGTATTTTGTATTAATATAATATGTTGAATAATAAAATTCTATTACAAAGACAATTTGATATATACATGTATATTTGAGGGAAAACAGCACCTTGAACATCTAGTATGGACATCTTTGAATATCTTGTAGGTCTGTGTATGGCTACCGCTTCACAAAGTACATTGGGTACTTCAATGTAGACCTGAATTGAAAGAGACTATCTCCTTGAGTGCCTTTAGTACTCTTGAACACTTGGAGTACCTTCTGACTAACTTAAGTACCTATATTGAGTAAATGGAGGATCTCTTTATTATATTGAGGACATTTTGAGGACTTTTAGGATATCCTTGACACCTTTTTTTCTCTATGTAGTTTTTCCCTATGGTTTTGGATCTTTTTTTCTTCAATATATTTTAAATAGCTTTTTGAATTATAGCTCTGGTAAACTACTGAAGAAGTATTAATATAATCAGCTTTGAAATACATTTCAAATTCTGATAGTATTAAAAATTAAATAATGTGAACTCAGTGAAAGTATAAAGGTACTAACAGTGAACTTAAGGAATAAAAAGTAAGCTTAGACTAATTCATTTAAGAAACACAAATATCAAGAGCAAAATAGAGGTTAAAGTCTAAGGGGCCGACCCGCTGACATTTTTTGTAGTGCAAACTGATATGTGACAATGATAAAAATAAATCAATATAAAACCACTAAATAGTTGAAACCTTAAAAGGCAAGAACAGCTTCAGAACACTTGCGGAATTTTGAAACTTCTACAACATGGGAGAGTACATGGAAGAAATAAAGGCAAAGTTCCCGTTCTTAACGAATAAAATAATATCAATTGAAAACAAGATTGATAATAATACGGCAGAAATGCAAATATTAAGAGGAGAAATACGAGGGTTGCTATTTATGTATTAAGGACAGGCAACACAAGTGTTGTCAGGTGAAATCTGTCATTGCCATCTTAAAGTTTGACATTTTTGACAGTATACATACTCATAACGTTTTGACGTGCGAGTACTATTTGTGTCGTTTGCAGTAAGTTGAAAATCTTATCTCGGCCAAAAAATGGAATTAAACCGCGAACATTTTCGACCCATGATTTATTATTACTTTCGACGTGGTGTAACTCAAGAGCAGTGCATTAATCAACGTAATTCAACTTTTGGCGATGAAGCACCATCCAAAGCCAGTATATATCGCTGATACTCTGAATTCAAACGTGGTCGTAGTTCCCTCACGGACGAAGTTAAAGAAGGTCGTCCAAAATCGGTCGTTGTGCCGGAAAAGAAAACTAATTGAAGAAGATCTTCATGTGACATACCGTGAAATCGAGGCATGTTTAAGTATTAGTATAACCAGCATACATAAGAATTTGCAAGAACATTTGGGTGTTCCGAAGCTGTCTGCGCGTTGGATTCCACATTTGTTGACAGATGCACAAAAAAAGGCTTGTGTCGATTGGTGCCGTAAAATGATCCAAAGGCGTATACAGCATCGTCACAGGTGACAAGTCGTGGATTTATGCATATGAGCTAAAAAGAAAAGGCTAATCGGCAGTTTTGGTGTTTCAATGTGAAGAAAAGCTAACAAAAGTTACTCGTTCTTGAATGTTTAGAAGTAAATGGTGGCGTGTTTCTTCACAAAAACCGGTCATGTGGCAACTGTGGCTTAATTCAGTGTAGTATACGACCATTTGCTTGCCAGAAGTTTTCGGTAAATTGAAAGAGACCAATCCAAAACGACGGATCATTTTGTATCACGACAATGCGAGATCACACACATCAAGTGAATCAACCGAGTATTTGGACACACAAAAGATCGAATTGATGGGTCATCCGCCTTACAGCCCCGACTTGGCACCTAATGATTTCTTCTTGTTCCCACAAATTAAAGATAAACTGCATGGACAACGATTTTCATCGCCCGAAGAAGCGGTTGAGGCCTTCAAAAACCATGTTTTAGAGCTATTATCTTTTCACTGGACAAAGTGCTTTGAAGGGTGGTTCAATCGCATGCAAAAGTGTATAAAGCTTAAAGGCGAATATTTTGAAAAGCAATAAATATATTTTTGATAAAATGTATTTATTTGTTCTTTCTATCCTCAATACTTAAATAGCAACCCTCTTATGTGCATAAGAGAACAGCTGAAGGCACAAGAGATGATATTGGGAATGATTGTTTGTGAAATAAGGAGAAACAACATAATAATACAGCGAATTGAAGACCAAGAGAAAATGAACCAGACCATTTGAAAACAAAAATAGAAGAAATAAATAATAAAGCAGGAATAAATCTAGATCTGAACATGGAAAAAAGTTAATCTAACAAAAAGAGATCAGTTCTTATTAAATTTATACAAAAGGAAAAAGATTGATATGATCAGAGGCTTAAAACCTTAAAGGACCAACATACGGATACTTGACAACTACATGAAAAAGATTCAACAAGACAGGATTAAACTAATATCTCATTTTAAAAATGGCAAGAGCAGATAACAGGAAAGCTTTTCTTAGATACATTAAGCTTATAGTTGATAGAAATATATATGATAGTCACGGTTTTAAAGGAGGAGATGAGAAAGATGCAGACTAAAAAAAATAGAAACAAAATAATAATGGTTGACATCTCCAGAGACAAAAAATTACAAAAACATCTACAAAGAACTCTTAAGAGAAGAACAAGCAGGACTGGAAAATGAAAACGAAAATAGCAATGAAAAGAAATTGATTAGCAAAAAATTCAAGGAATAGAATGAATAGCAAAAATTATACGTGCTATGAGGAACGTAAGAACGAGGTTGAAAGCTGGAAAAATAAAAGTAATGAGTTAATACATAAAACAAACTGCATAGGATGTTTCTTGAGGTGGCAGTTATTGTTATGAAGAAGTTAAAGGAAAAAATACTAGCTTTTAAGCCGATTACCAAAATAATCGCCTACCTGAGAATAGAAATGAAACCGTTAATTTGTCATTCCTGACACCCTCCAAAAAAACTGAAGAAAATGTAAAATACAATTTTTAAGAAAGGCTTGAAGCAGAATATGAAAAGATAGCAAAACATTATTATATTAGGAGAATGTAATGCTAAAACAGATAAAGAAGGTTATTTAAAGCATATAGCAAGAAAACACACCATATACGAGATAACAATTGATAACGGCGAAGGACTATGGAACATGGCCACAAGACTGAACTTGGTAATAAGTAGCATGACGTACAAGCACCTAGACAGGCATAAAGTTACTTAGTTGTTATTAAATCAAAGCGCACTCACTTACTAACAATGAAAAGGAAAATATTAGGCATAAAGACGTTAAAACATAAAAAGAGGTGCAGACACGGACCATTGCCTTGTAGTGGTAACGATGAGACAAAAAGTAAAAGGGGGATGACAATCAAGTGGGACTTGAAAGCTGCAAGAAAAATGTTGAAACTGTAGCAAGTGAAATTATAGGAACTACGAAAAGAAGTAATAAACAACGGTATAATAAGGACTTCCAAGAACTAACAAAAAGAATAGATAGATCGATAGATAGAAGCTAGATTTAAATGTATAAATAGTAATAAAGAAGAAGACAAAGAAATATATGAAAAGATCATAAAAGAAGCTAAAAAACAATAAGAACAATCAAGATGTACTCTGGATAGAGAATAAAATAAAAGCAATAAATAGGGGAAAAACAATAGATATAAAAAGAATTGCGGAAAAATTGCAGAAAATGAAGAAGAGTATAAGAAATTTAGGAAACAGTATTTTAGAGAACTGCTGTATAGAAAACAAGTTAAGCATGATGATATTTAGTAGACAGAACAGAAACGAAAGATACAGAGAACAACAGAAGAAGTACAAAACATTATTAACAAAAACTGGAATGGCAAAGTATCGGGTAAAGATGGCATTAAAATAGAGTTCATTAAATGTGAAGGAGAACTATTGCAACAAAAAATATACGAGCTAATAAAACAGGTACTTATAGAAAAAAAATGCTAAGGAACTGGGAGACAGGACAAGTAGTGACAATACATAAAAAAGGTAATAAATAAATAATGATAAGGGATTAACTTTGTTAAATACCGCATACAAAATATCCGCAATGATGATCAACAACAGACGTAATACAACAAATAATAGAAAAGGCACATGAATATAAAGTAGAAATAGAATTTATATTTGTAGATTTCAAAGAAGCTTTTGACTCGCTGAAAAGAAATAAACTTATTGAAGCATTGGAGAATGGGAAAACATAGCAAACTAAGAAGTCTAATACAGATGACAATGGCGAATATAAAAATAAGTTTAAAAATTCAAAAACGAGACATGGAAGAGTTTGAAATAACCAAAGGGCTAACACAAGGAGACTCATTATCGACAATGTTATTTAATATAGGATTGAAATAAGTAATCAGAAAAATAAAGGAAGTTAAGAACAGGGGAATACCAAATCATAGTAATGCCGATGATATTGTAATTAATAAAAAAAAAAACGAAAAACAGCTGAAAAAATATTCAAAGAAATTATAAGAGAAGGTGAAAATACGGGATTATAAATAAAACAAGGTAAAACAAAATGGTAATAATAACAATTTTTATTAATAATTCAATGTATAACATAACAATTGATGTAAATAAGCAATGGAAGCATAAGATTGCTGGAATTAAAGTTAAGATTAAATTGATTTAATTTTAATTCCAGACTACTAAAATAACAAACTTATGTTATGTAGTGAATTATTTGTAAAATTAGGTTTTAAATGAAGTGTCACAATTTTGAATACGTAATAGTTTTTGTTTCCGTAAGAAGGCGCTAAAATCAAAACTAAAGCAAATAACCATAATATTCCTGAATTACCAATAAAATTACCTTTTCAATGATGTACCTTACTTAGTAGTATTTAAATAATATTGGTTAATGTGACTCGGGGGAGAGAAACAACGTATTACAGTTGATATGTTACAAAAATTTAGAAATTGACATGCCTCGGCTTTTCTATTTATTGTAATGCGTTTTTAAGATATTTTAAATGAACACAGTGTACATATAAATATCTATTAAGTCAGTCTAGAGCAGGGGTGGGCAAAAGCCAGCCCGCGGGCCGGATCCGGCCCTTTTGCTAATTTTATCCGGCCCGTTGAAAAATTCCGCACGCAAATTTTTTTAAACTCTTTTATGAGATTTTGTTGACATCAACATTATTAGTGTGCGTACTGTATATATAATAGGCGTAATAAAATGGGCGGTCGGCTGACTACACTAGTGTGGACGATGTCGCGAGCTTGAAACAATCCTCGCGCGATTCTCATGCGGGTCGCTCGCGACGATCGCTCTCAGGGCGGTTTTTTCGTCGAACACAAAGGAGATCGCGCTAGGTTCGAAATGCATGTGTGGACGGCATATGCTGCACTCCTCTCACTTTTCGAGGGACGACAGGTCGCACCACGCGTATTGTTAATTTTGATTTAACACTGATCGCATACTCTTTTTTGTTCGAGTCTAATATTAGTTTGCAAATATAAAATTGAAAAAGTGGACTTTTTGTAAGTAAAATTTTAAAACATTGGTTTTATTTTATTGTATTAATTAAATTATTTATTTGTAGACCTTTGTAAAATGAGTCAATCTAAAAAAAGAAAAGTTGATTTGGAATGCAGAAACTTCAATGAAGCTTGGACGGTAAAATATCTTTTTACAAACATTAATAAGAAAGCAATTTGTTTAGTTTGTCAGGAAACAATTGCTGTTTTCAAAGAATACAATTTAAACAGGCACTTTACAACAAAACATCCAAAATATGCATCACTTTCTTTAAAAGAACTTCAAACTGTAGCAGAAAACTTAGCAAAAAACTTGAATAAGCAACAAAATATTTTTACCAAACAAAGTAATATAGAGAAATCTACCACAAAAGCAAGTTATGTTGTCGCACACAAAATTGCTAAGTTCTGTAAGCCGTTTTCTGAAGCAGAATTTGTTAAACAATGCATGGTACAAGTGTCGGAGATATGTTGTCCTGAAAAGAAACATATTTTTGAAAATGTAAGCCTTTCGAGAAGAACAATAGTACGACGGATTGAAAATATTTCAGGAAACTTACTTGACCAGCTAAGAACAAAAATTGCTGATTTTACCTATTGTTCTCTGGCTTTAGATGAGTCCTGCGATATTACTGATACAAGTCAATTATTAATATTTATTCGCGGCATTAACAAGAAATGTGAAATTAGCGAGGAACTTCTTAGTGTGCATCCAATGAAAGATACAATTACTGGTGAAGACTTCTTTCTCGCTGTTGAAGAGTGTTTAGTTAAAGTAAGTTTAACTTGGAATAAAATAGTAAGCGTCACTACGGATGGTTGTCCTAGTTTAACAGGGAAAAATGTAGGCTTACTTAAACGAATTCGCGACAAAGTAAAAGAGTTACAACCAGAACACGATATATTATTTTTGCACTGCATTATTCATCAAGAAGTGCTATGCAGAAAAGTTTTGAAATTGAATCACGTCGTTATTGTTGTGACCAAAGTTGTGAATTTTATCCGAGGACGTGCCGTAAATCATCGACAGTTTGTTGAATTTTTGAAAGAAATTGAAAGTGACTTCTACGAAATTCCTTATTACACTGAAGTGAGATGGCTTAGCATTGGTAAAGTTTTGGACAGATTTCAATATTTGCTTGATGAAATAGTATCCTTCTTGTCGATAAAAGAAAAACTACATGATTTTCCTGAATTGCAAAATAAGGCTTGGCTAAACGATTTCTCGTTTTCAGTAGATATCGTAAAATATTTGAATGAACTAAATATAAATCTACAAGGGAAAAACCAATTCGCTTTCAATATGCACTCAAACGTCAAAGCATTTATGACAAAACTCAATTTATTTGCTGAAAACTTTAATAATAAATTATTAAATCATTTCCCCTCATTGCAAGCACGGCGAGAATCATTGAAAAATACAGATTTTTTTTAAATATAGTGCAATAACACAAGACCTGCATTCTGAATTCCAAAGAAGATTTCAAGATTTCAAAGCTATTAAAAAACCTTTATCATTAATTAGCCAACCTTTCAATTTCGATGTGCAAGAAGCTCCTGTTGAAATTCAACTAGAACTAATTGACTTACAATCAAATAATTTACTAAAAGAAAATTTTCACTCAAACGAATTGAGTGCTTTCTATGGCGCTTTGAATAACGAACATTTCAAACATTTTTTGAACTATGTTCAAAAATACCTTGTTTTATTTGGTTCGACATATATTTGTGAAAGAACTTTTTCTTTAATGGTTTCCACGAAAAATAAATATCGATCACAAATTACTGACGAAAATCTACACTCGGTATTAAGGATTGCTACAAGTGATTTGGAACCCAATTTTGAAGAAATAATGTCAGATGAACATTCGAGATTTCACGTTTAGTATTAACTTTAAATATTTATTTTAACGTTTGATGTTTTTCTTTTCTTTTTTGAATTCTATTTACTATTATATTTACGAAATGCAATATAAATGTTAAATTGTAATAACTATGTGTCAATATAAAATAATTTGTATCTTTAAAACATAAATAAGTAACAAAATAAAATCTTTCATTGACTGGTTTATCTAATAGCCATTTATTTATAATAATATTTCTTTAAAAATTACGTGACATATTTTATTCAAATTGAAATGATACTTAGTGTTTTTGTCAAAAAAAAAAAAAAAATTGGGCAGGGAAAAAACTCCATCCAAAACATCCGCTTGTGCAAAGCATACGCGGTATAGTCCTCCGGCCCGGGAGACATTTTGAAAATTTCATTTTGGCCCGCGCTTTAAAGTATTTGCCCACCCCTGGTCTAGAGGAAGTTCTGGGCCAGTTAAGGGGTTCTTGAATGCATTTAGTTTTGTATATTGAGTAGATGCTGTATGAGTACGTCTTGAGTATTTCAAGTATCTTTTTAAGTGTTAGTACCTCTTGAATATATTAGTAGTTATTCCCCCTTTGTATACACTCTTTGATGTTATTCACATAATGTTTTAGCTAACATGGATAGTTGTAAAAGATTAGGATCTCTCTTACAACTGCTTTGTTCCATGCTTAAATCGAATTCAATATGCGATACAGTCTTAAATAATATGAAAGAACAGTTAGTAATGAACATTTTTTCTTCAATTTTGTCTGATGATTTCAACTTTGGAATTTTACCTCAGTTAAAAGTTAAGGAGTACAGTACTGCTACTACCTCATATGTGGATACATGCATTTATGCTGTTGGTTTAGTTTATGAACTTGCTGAACATGACGCTAGATGGTTAGAAATGCTTAGAACATTAATGGAAAATAGGTAAAATAAATATAAGTAGGAGGATAATTGTTTATATATAGTGTGTTGAATTATGAGAAATGACAAAGAACTCTTTTAGGAATATACAATCATTATTAGCTCTGGCTCTTTCTGGGAGTAGTTCTAAGGTGAAACAGTTAGTTCTGGAATTGTCCAAAAATTCAATATTCCCCATTGCGGAAGTGGCTGACTCAATGGAGTTAACGCAAAACATGTTTTCTACTAATAAAATAGTGTCTGGTAATCAATCTAGTTTACCAAGTACATATGACGCAGTTTATCCAGTTTTAAGTTATAACCAGATAGAAAAGTTAGATGATGTTTTGGATGGATTTAAGGTAACTTAAAATAGTTATTAATGTGACTGTTTTTGCAATGAAATTTATTCAAAATATTTTCTATCTTATAATAGAGATTGGTTCAGCAACAAAATATTTCTGATATATCTATTTGTCAAGTGATGGAGTTATATGAATACAAGTTAACGTCAATGACAAATTCGGAATTATCGGCAGCAAGAAGTTTAAAAGAGGTAACAGATCGTTGTGTCAATTTACAACACCGCGTGGCACAATTATCAGGAGAACATAACAAACTTGGGCAAATTATACATCACTATGAGAAGAAATTGGAAAGGAATCAAAAAGCCATGACAGATCTGAAAACACATTTTATGGAAGAGAAAAAGAATCATGATTTAGAACTAGGTAAACTGAAAATTATAATGCTGTCTGTAGAAATTTTAAAGTTGTATTTTCCAGATAAACGGGATAAACACTCATCAGAGATTAAGGAAAGACTGAATGAAGCAAACTCTGAACTTGCACAAGTGAACATAGAAAAACAAAATTTAGAGGCTCAGGTAAACAAATATGAAAACCTTATTCAAAAATTGCAAGAAAATGGAAACAAACTAGAAAAGAAAGTAGAGACGAGAGAACAACAACTTAAAAATGCCAACGCGCATATTGATGGATTAAATATAGTAAGAAGCATAATAAAGTTTTAATATGGAATAATATAAAAAATTCTTTAATTTTTAGCAAATAAAAGACTTGAAGAAACTGCTAGAACAGACAGAAGCGAAACGTGCTGAAGTAAACAAGTATTACTTAGCTACAAAAGAGGTTTTGGATACTATAACTAAAATGGCTGCATCCCAAAATCAACATTTAACATAACTATATTACATATATTTCTTACTTTTTATTATATTATAGAAATTTTAATAAGTATATATTACTGTGATGATTTTTTTTATCGTGTAACATTTTTTGTAACAGTTTTTTAATACAAATTTGGTAATAATATTCTTAATCTAAATTAATTTTTATTATATGTGAACTGTAAATTAAGGCTATCAGAACATTTGTGTATCTGTTAAAATATAATTTTTTGCTATTCTTTATGTAAGTTTACCGACTTTAATATAAACCGAAAACTTTTTAATTTTTTAAAATGGTGCTTTTTTGTTAATCTATTTATTTTAACTGCACTGTTTTACACAGTATTTACTCAAGAGAGCAGAAAAATAATGAAAAAAATCATTTATCAATGCCAGATTTAGCGCATGAAATAAAACGCATACTTTGCGACTACAAGGAAGACAGAGATTTAACAGGTTTTTAGAGATTTAATTATATGTAGCAGTATGAACGTAGCCGATTTTTTGAAAAATGCTAGTTTCTTTTAACACCCATTTAAAATGCCAAATATGCTTGGGGAACCTCTAGAGCAGTGGTCGGTAACCATGACTAGCGGGTTGTCTAGTGACCAGTATGATAATAAGTGAGCCTCTTGAATTCTGAAAAAGTATAATATAAAAAATATATTATAAAAGTAGTAACATTTAAGTAAGCCTAAATTAACGTCACATGTTCACGACCACTAGTGCAATGTATTGATTCCAAAATCATTTTTAATAGAATGTAAACATTTTCACTCTTGGGATAGAATATTTAATCTAAAACATTTGCTTCTTATATATTTTCATTCCATAACAAGTGATGGAATGAATATTCCGCAATTGTTCTAAACAATATCGATAAACCGTCAATGTAGTAATAACAAATTTTAATTTAAATAAAATAATTAGTGAAAAATCGAATGAATTTCTGATCGTGGAGAAAGTATAGTCTGTTACTCCGTTAGAATAACAAAATTCGATACTCGTGTTCCGCTCGTGTCGATTTTTTTTCATTCTAACCTTGTTACAGAATCTACTATTGTGTCGCTTATAGAATGAAAATATATACAAAACATAAGAAGCAAGTGTTTCAGAATAAATATTCTAACTCGAGAGTGAGAATTTTTACATACATTCACTAATGGTCATGGAGAAATTAAATTTATTCAATCGTTTGTTTTTATAAAAAGAATAATTACATAATTACAATTTTGAATGTTTATGTTTAAAGTTTAAAATCATTGTTATTTTTTATGAATATAATATATCTTATTAGGTACTTATTAAAAAAAGTTTTAAAACAAAAATACTATTGACTTACATTTTGGTAAATATCTTGGAGTCGCATTATTTTATTATAGGAAAATCTGAGTTGGAAGCCGTAGATCGTTGGCAGATCAATTACCACAATATGGCAACTGCGGCAGATAGCAGGGAAGACCTAGGGCATAAGTCCTATGATCCTCCACTGGTTTTATACGGCTGTCATCAGGTTGATGGTTCAACAAGGATCCATGATCTGGTGGCCCTTTATGGAATTTAGATTAATGTTCATAGTTCGCATTTAACTTTTTAGTAAAGACGTGGATTCCGGCGAAAGATAAGCTGTGATTAGTGTGGCCGCAAGGCCAAGTTTTTATTGGCTTTGTTGTGATTTCTTTTGTGGACATTTTATCGATAAAAATTAACAAGCCAGTGGCGTACTTAAAACAATTTACTAATTCAAAAATGTATCCAAATAATCCCAAAGGACAACTATATAATCAAAACAACTTATATCCTGTACCAAACCAATCGTATCCACCACTTCAACAAACAATTATGTCACCAATATTACCTCCATTTTATGGTTTCACAAGTGGTGAACAACAATATTCCAACCAATATATACCAACTATTTCAATCCCTAACAACATTCAACAAACCCAAAATCAGTATCCTAACGCATCCAACAACCAATCTAGCTCAGTTCAGCATCTGGACGCAAGTGCTGAACAAAACGATAAGGATTTTACCATGAATAATCCAAGTGACGAGGAAACTGAAGAGAATACACACGAATGGCAAAACGTTAAAAAAAGAAAAAGGTACTCAACACATGCAAAAAACACAACTAATACTTTAGATCAGGTAAGCATAACCAATAGATTTGAACAATTAAGCAACTTACCTGATGAGGCAAATAACAACACCCCAGAACCACCCAAGCCCCCACCAATCTTTATATACGGGGTGACTAACTATAAGAAGATGGTTGAAAATTTATCGACAATTGTTAAAGATGAAACTTACCAGTCCAAAGCATTAGCAAATGATACAATCAAAATAAATCCAAAAACTATAGAAACATATAGAACTCTAATAAACCATTTAAACAGTCAAAAAATAATCCATCACACTTATCAAGCACAGCAAGATAGAGCATATAGGGTAGTTATTAGAAACCTGCACTATTCTATACCAGTAAAAGACATAAAAAGTGAACTAAGTAAACTTGGGCACATTGTTCGTAATATCCTCAATATCAGGCATAGGATCAGCAAGCAACCATTAACGATGTTTTATGTTGACTTAGAACCAAAACAAAATAACAAAGATATCTACAAACTAGAGTATTTAAGCAATATGAAAATAACTATTGAACCACCTCACAAAAAGAAAACTATTATCCAATGCCAGCGTTGTCAACTGTATGGACACTCCAAAGCTTACTGCACGAGGACTTGCACTTGTGTCAAATGTGGGGGCCAACATTTATCATCAGAGTGTCAAAAACCCAAAAACACACCGGCCAAATGCGCACTGTGTGGTGGTGAGCACACTGCTAATTACAAAGGTTGTGTAGTTTATAGAGATCTGCAAAACGCAAGAGGGAAACGACTAAATGGAAATCAAATTAACAATAACAATCTTATCCGACCCCAAACAACAAACATAAACATTCCAAATAATCATCAACAAGAACCACACAACCACCAGCAACAAAGACAGAACCAAAGCTATGCAAGCATAACTCGTGGAAACACAGAAAGACAAGAATTTAACATAGGAGTTCAACTAAATGCATTCTTAAATGAATTCAAAGCGATGTTTTCACAACTCATCAACCAGAACAGTATGATTCTAAGCATGCTAACCACAATAATAAACAACAAAGTTAGCAAAGGACATTAGAACAGTTCGAATTGCTGAATGGAACGCAAATGGTTTAACAAACCATAAAGTCGAAGTAATACAATTTTTACTAGACAACAAAATTGATGTTTTGCTTGTAGCTGAAACGCACTTTACTGAAAGAACAGTATTGAAAATACCTTATTATTCCGTTTATCACACTAGCCACCCTGATGGTACAGCTCATGGTGGATCAGCAATAATCATTCGAAATACCATCTCACACCATGAAATGCCAGAACATCGAACAAATAAAATTCAAGCTACAATAATTAACATTAAAGCCCAGCCATGGTCTTTTAATCTAGCTGCTGCAATGTACAGTCCACCTAGACACAGAATTGAGACTGAAGACTATGAAGAACTGTTCAACAAACTTGGTAATAAATTTATTATCGGAGGAGACTGGAATGCACACTGACTGGGGATCACGATTACTAAGAGCTATTAACAACAACTGCTCTTATTTATCTACTGGCCAACCAACTTATTGGCCGTCTGATCAAAATAGACTACCAGATCTGCTCGATTTCTTTATACTCAAAGGAATAGCTGCAAATTACACAGACATCGAAGCCAATTGAGATCTCTCAACAGATCATACACCGATCATAGCAACAATTAGTACCCATATAATCAGACGCCCATACATTCCTAAGTTAGTATCATCTAGAACCGACTGGTGTGTTTTCAAATTCCATCTAGACACAAATCTTAACTGTAACATACCCCTAAAAGAAGCAGATGATGTGGACAGTGCCGTAAATTACCTTACCTGCCACATTCAAAGTGCAGCACTGTTAGCTACTCCACCGACAAAAGAATCTCAAGTGAACACTAGCAATACCCCAATGCATATTCGTCAACTAATAACAGACAAAAGACGAGCAAGAGGGAGATGGCAAAGAAACCGCAATATTAACGATAAACGTGAATACAACCAGCTTACAAGACAGCTAAAATCAGCCTTACAAGAAGTACGCAATGCTACTTTTGAAAATTATATCACTAGCTTATCTAAAGACGACCACTCGATATGGAAAGCTACAAAACAATTCAAGAGGCCGATAGTTCACATCCCACCAATTACTGAAAATGGTACTTGGGGAAGATCAGACCAAGAAAAAGCATCCATGTGTTCGCCGAATACCTAGCTGAAGTCTTCCAGGAACACCATTCGGATAACAATGCTGATGAAAATCAAATCAAGTACTTCTTAGGTAACGCCTGCCCTATGACATTACCAGTCAAAGCCTTCAGCTCATCAGAAGTACAACAAGAAATATCTAAAACTAATAATCACAAAGCACCTGGATATGACCTAATAACTGGCCTAATACTAAAAAATCTATCTAGGAAAGCATTAGTTCTGCTCACCTCTATATATAACAGCATGCTCCGACTAACTTACTTCCCTGTCACCTGGAAATTTGCTCAAATTATTATGATTCTCAAAGCAGGCAAACCTCCAAATAGAGCAACATCATATCGACCTATCAGTCTCCTACCGATAATGTCCAAAGTATTTGAAAGACTGCTGCTGAAAAGAATGAAAGAAGATACTAATATAGAAGCAGAAATACCTACATACCAATTTGGTTTTCGTGAAAAACATTCTACAACGCAACAAACTCACAGAATCGTGAATAAAATTCTTACTAGCTTCGAAGAAAAGAAATACTGTACTGCTGCTTTTTTGGACATGGAGAAAGCTTTTGATAGAGTTTGGCATAACGGCCTCCTATATAAACTGAAACATATCCTTCCAACTCATCCTTATTACTTAATCCTAAAATCCTACCTCACAGATCGCTACTTTCAAATTAAACTAAACACAGAAACTTCTACATATTACCCTATCAAATCTGGAGTACCCCAGGGAAGCGTGTTAGGCCCTTTTCTATATATCATATTCACTGCCGATATGCTAACAATAGATGCCACAGAATTAGCTTCGTTTGCTGATCACACGGGTATAATCTCAGTTGATGAAAACCCTATCACTGCATCTGCAAATCTACAAAATCACCTTAATCAACTGGAAATCTGGCTTCTTAGGTGGAAAGTGAAAGTGAATGAAACTAAATCTACGCAAGTGACCTTTACCAACCGGAGATCAGAGTGTCCCGCTACAACGATCAATGGAGTACAGCTACCAGTTGACAGAAAAGTGAAATACCTTGGCCTTATTCTCGACCAAAAACTGACTTGGAAAGCCCATATACAAGCCAAGAAAACCCAAATAAACATTAAAACACATCAAATGAACTGGCTTATAGGACGAAGATCTAAACTCTCGACAGAAAACAAACTACTGCTCTACAAGTGCATAATAAAGCCCATTTGGACTTAAGGAATTCAGCTATGGGGCTGTTCGAAGCCATCCAACAACAAGATCATACAAAGAGTACAATCTAAAATACTAAGAACAATATTTAATGCTCCTTGGTACGTTAGCAATAAAACACTCCACGAGGATTCTGCCATACCCCTAGTTGAGGACGAAATTCGAAGAATAGCAAGACAGTATATTGATAGATTACAAGATCATCCCAATGATGAAGCAAGACAATTAAATACCCCTCCCGAATTTGTAAGAAGGCTGAAGAAACTTTGGCCAACTGATCTATTAGACTAAAAACTAAGTGAAACTGTAACTATTTAGCGGAGAGTTATCGCTGGATAACTTCTCCTTCATGTATATACGTTGAAACCTTTTACTTGTAGCTTCCAAGAAGCAGATTGTAAAATTGCATTTATTAATAATAATAATAAAAAAAAAAAAAGATTAATGTCCTGTATATCTTTGTTTCATATAAGCATATTCAAATTCGAATTTTATAAATTATAGTAAAGATATTTCAGTTTGTTTATATTATTACGGTGAAGGCTGGTGCGAATAATTATTATATTTGCAGTATTTGGCATTTGCATTTGCCACGATATAGTATCTAGAAGATAGTCGAATAAAATCTAAAAGTTTACATCTACAATAAAAAACAATTTTATAGCTTAACCTGACTTAATAAGTTTATACATTTTGTTATGTATTAAAGATATTAATTTTAAGACATTTATTGACTATGCTATTTATATGTTACAACGCCTCGTTAGATTCTTTAGTTTCAAAGTTTAGATATTTCTCATATTTTAAGCGTTTCATGCGTCGTGTTCTTTATCTCAGTGTTTTGAAAATTAATTTATGTATTTGTTTATTTTTTGATTTTTATATACAGCATTCTATTGGTAATTAGGTTATCTTCTTCTTAACGAATTCTTAAAATATTATAAATTATCTCTTTTATTTTAATATCATATCAAGTCGAGTGGAGTTCAAGAATAATGTTTATCACAAATTGTTTCTTGATTGACTTAGCCATTACAGTAGCAATCCTTTTTATTGCTGCTTATATTTACATTAGGCACAAGTACTGCTACTGGTCCAGAAAAGGACTAACTCAGTTAACCCCATGTTTTCCATTTGGAAATCATGCCAAACAATTGCCAAGAGGAATATCATTGGGAGCACGATCCAAATATTTCTATGACGAGTTTAAAAAATTAGGAGTACGACTTGGGGGTAAGTAAGTTAAGAAAAAATGGATTCGTGTATCACCAAATTAATCAAAACATTCTTTTACATCTAATATATAAAATTTGAGACATTATCTAATCAACTAATTTTTAAGGAGTGTACTTAGGTTTGGACCCATATCTCGTAATTGTAGACCCATCATATGCAAAAAACATAATGACTAAGGACTTTCAATATTTCGCAGACCGTGGGATTTACGTTAACGAGAAAAATTCTATCACAATAAATATTCTCTCACAAAGTGGAAAAGATTGGAAAAATACTAGAGTAGGTTAAATAAACAACAAACTTCTCTTTAAATTAATTTTCTTCTTATATTTTAGGCTAAATTTACCAACCTGTTTACTTCAGTCAAAATGAAGTTTTTTTTTAATACATTGAAAGAATGCAACAAAGATTTACAGGTCTATATGGAAAATTCAGCAGAAAATAATACAGATGTAAATATTTATGAAGTAATGGCCTGTTATTTCACGGACATCATAGGTCAGTACCTCACTGATAAAACACCTATAAAACATGTTTAATAGAAAAAAATGAGCACCATTAATAAAACAATAACTAATTTCTGGTTTGTACCAATAAATAAACGAATGTTGTTGGAAATATATTCAGCTGAGTCTAGTACTCTAATAATTTGGTTAATAGCCAGAATGCATTAGCAGAAAATATTCATAGGTATTCTAAATTCCAATAAACTGATTAAATTGTATCTATTAAGCACGTTAATAGCATTTTGCTAATATAAATGTTCGATAACCACAAGTAAATCTTAACGGTTCAAACGATTTAGTAGCACTCTTATATATATCGGGACCTATAACGAGACAACAACGATGGTGGTGTTGCTTCTTTTTGTGTCCATATGTTTAATTTTCTGGAAGTATACTGCTTATGAAATATATTAACATTTTGGTAAATTTTCCCCCAAAATTCTAACTTTTAAACTAAAAGAAAATTGATTATCTTTTGTAAATATGCGAATACTTTTTTAAAACTTGTTGAAGTCATTAGATATTATTTTATTAAATTTTAGTTCAATTAATTTATTATTTTCTGATCTCTAAGAAGTAGTTAAACATTAATGACATTGTTAAACAACGCAATATTAATTTGTTTATGAATTCAATTTTTTATAGACATTGAAAGTTTGAGTAACAAGAGGAGCTAGTAAAGGATCATTTATTTGAATTTTAAACAGTGTTAATTTCCAGAATAAGAATAATGAGAGTTAAAAATGCATTAATTAGTTTTAGCTGGATACTAGGAAAACTACGGCAAGTAATTTATTTGCTTATAATACAGAAATTTGGAATTTGAACCTTTAGGGATGAAAATGTTAGCAATAAATAAAAAAAAATAAAAGGGGAAGGGAGTTTATTAAATTTTTAATGTCCATTAGTAAAGGTTTTCCTGGGTGCTCAAAAGCATTGTATAAGATCTAGATTTTAGTACATTAATTTTTAGAGAATCACTGTTTTTCTCTTCACAATGCGAAGTTCAAAAATCATTATTTATTACTCATAAGTCTTTGCTTAAGATGTATATACTTTTAAAACATTTTAGCATCTTGCAAAAATATAGCCATACATTTATATAACATTTATATAAGAAATGTTTTTTTTATGGAAGGCCCTCTGGGTAGTGTCATGAAAGAACACAAGCAACTAATAATAATAAACATAATAGTGTTTATTACCAACAATTTTCCAATTATAAAGCAAAATACTAAAAACTACAATGAACGGTATTTAAATATTAAAAACATCAATATTTGAAAAAAAACATTAAAGGTCTGCACAAGATTTTTTTATTCAGGGTGAGGGCATTTATTCATTAAATTAATTGGCAACAAATTGATAGTTTCAGCTTTTTTACATAAGAATGTATTATTTTACTTATAGTTAGAGGATAAGTTCAATTGCTTCTTGGTGTTTAATGTTATAATATTTAATTCCATAACTATACAAATATCTATACACAAAAATGTATTTTAGGTTCTGTCATTTTTGGAGTTAAAGCAAACAGTTTCAAACAATCAGATGCCACCTTTAGAAAATTAGGAAGAGACTTATTCCGAACTTTCACGTTACCATTTCGAATACTACTATTTTTAATGATATGCTATCCGAAACTGGCTAAACTGCTTGGCGTAGGTAACATTCAACCGGAAATTGAAAAATTCATGTTTGATTTTGTGCCAGAAACTATTGAATATAGAACAAAACACAATATATACAGGTCAGATTTCTTGCAATTGTTAATAGAATTGAAGAATTCCGGAGTTAACCTAAGTGAACAAGAAATAGTAGCTCAGGTAATTCTTTAAATTATTTTTATGTATTTGCAACAATGGTGATATATTCTAAATGTATTTATTGGTTTGGTTGTTAGTGGTCCTGACATCGAATCCTTATAGGATGTTATATGTTAGTCTTGGTTAACTATAATCCAGTAATCTTTTCGGAAAATTGATCGGAGGGGTAAATTGGTACGAAGTATTTTTTTCACAATGTGTGTGTACTGTACTTACACAGGATTGAGAGATGATAAACATTTAATTAACCGTGAACAAATTCTTTATATTTTTAAGTAATATTAAAATTAATAAATTTTGAAAAATTTCTACAATTCTGCTCTAAATTACTAAGATCCTTCATTATTTGCAAATTTTTCGAGAGATGCATAAACCATAGGCACCTCCTTTAAAACGCTCATCTAATCAAATGACGTCTGATTGGACTGTGTATGATCTCATCGCATTTAACGGGTGTTCATTTACTAATAAAGAACGTATGTCGTGCATGAATATGTTGCAATGAGCCTATATTTAACAGTCAATAATGATCTTAGCCAGACACCTATTTATTTAAAAAAATAAAATAAAATAAATGTGTATTGTTGCTTGATTAAGTATAATTTATGTTAATACGAAGGCTTACCCATATTCCTTGAAGAATAATTATTATGGTTTAGTACCAAAAAAAGCGAAAATGACGGTGAATTTTTTAGCTTTATAAATGTATATAACGAAAAAATATTCGAGAGAAGAATTTTATATACAGTCAAAAATGCTTCTGAATCAAATAATTTTAGCTATATAACAAAAATTTCACCACCTCGCAAATAAAAAGTTTTATTACCACTGAATTATCCACATTAAGTACTTCTAAATATTATAATTTTTATATCTGCATTTTTAAAGATATTAATTAATTCTCGCATATCCCTGTATTTCGAAGTCATTCTAACCCCCTAACATTATTTAGTACGACTTTGTTGAGAGAACTACTAAATATTATATTTATTTCTATATGCTGTTTTAAATATATTAATTAATTCTGACAAATGACTTTCTCACATCTCCCTGTCTTTGGAGGTCATTTTAATCCCTGTATCTTTATTTATCATTACTTTGTTAAGACCCCTACCACCAAATATAATAATACCGACATATAATTTTTTACACTCTTTTGCAACTCCCTGTATAGGTGTTGTAACCCCCATAACATTAATATGCCTGATGTATTTTTTTAATATGCCGTTTAAAAATATTCACTACAATACAAGTATTCACTGTTGGCTTCAAACAGTGCTGTTCCTAAAGTGGCAGCTGGAAACAGTAACAAAGCCTACACAGAACACGAAAGCTATTAATCTTATAGGGGTTGATGCCACCCACAAAAAAATCTTCGTGACAGTAAAATCAACAAATGACAGCAATTTCTGAATCCTACCAACGATTAATTCAGATCAGAGGCAACGGCACAAAATCTAAACTTATTTTGAATATGTCTGATGCACTTCGAAAGAACGCATAAACATATATCTAAATGATATGTAGAAATGATTCAAGTAGTATTTATCTGATTGTGATAGTGTAAAAAATGTAAAGATCAGTTTGTTTTAATTGTTTTTAGTTTTGTATATATTATTAATTTATTGTAGCAAAATTGTGTAAAAGGCTTTTTGATACTTAAAAATTGTTGGTTAATTTTCTTATTAAACCGAAAATATCAGCTATAAAATTTCATTTGTATAATAAACGCAATCCTGTGGCCTGTGGTGTATTTTTTAGGAAGGGTCAATCTCTCACGTGCCCCTATCGTGTGCCTCTGGTAGTCGCCAGAAACTTTTAACATAATTTAGTATGGTGTACAGTAACTACACTTCTTGTCAAATATATTATAGTCGTATTGTTTTATTTCTAAAAACTGTTTGTCACCAAGGTTGTTTATAAAGTTAGCTTGAAAGTTGGCGAAATTAAGGACTCAAAACTATATCTTATATATATATATATATATATAGAGTGTGTAATGTACCGACATATTCTTGGATTAAATAATTCTAAAATTCTATTAAAAATAATTGATATTTTTGTCTAGATATAGAATATCGATTTTCTCTCCTTTTTCGAACAACCAAAAAATCCAGGCACGGCTTACTAAAAAATTTAAAACTTGTCTAAACTTAAAACTATACTCTGTATATCGAAATTTTTAATTTGCTATTGAAAATTTGGAAAGACAAAAAATTGAATGGAGTTAAATGTTATATTAATTATATTATTGCAGTTAGACTAAGCAGCGGATTAATTTATCATATATTCACTATTTATTATCTGTTCCTAAATATTTTTATGTAGGGTGTTCGAAACAAATGCAATAATTTATAACGTTTTGTTTTGTTAACGGATCTGTAACTACATAAATTCAAGTACTTATAATCTAAAATATATAAAAAATGTTTCATTAGTTAAAATTTTAGTAGTATAATTATCTGAGAAAACACAGAAAGTAAATGACTATTTAGTTTTTTGCTTATTAAAACGTTCTTCTTTAATCCTTTTCTATGCCCAGAAGGACAAATTACCCACTTTTCAAATTTTATAAACAAAATAAAAAAAATTCAGTGAAGGATACAATTTTTTAATTGACCTAACCTAACGTTTCTTTCTGTTTATATATTATATACCGTTTGTTTCCCTAGTTAAAGGACACGTTACCAGCGCCAAATATAAAAAAAATATACAAAGTTATAAGTCCCGAAGGAAATAAACAGAATTGATAAAACATCCTGCACCTCAGTTATAAAAGGCGGAAGACCCCAAGAATTGATTGAAAATTAGCAAGAAAATGAAAACGTTTTTATTATTGGTTATTATCTGCGATAATAAAACCGATATAATTGTTAAGAACTCGGTAAAATAGTCAATTCATAATAGATGAATTTTAAAGTAATCGTCAGTATCTATACATAAACTAGTAGTATACTTTGTTGTGTATATTGATTACTTCACCCCATATTCTCTTATACTTCTTTGACTTTGTGTTTATATTTCAGTCTTTTCTGTTTTTTACTGCTGGTTTCGAAACATCGTCTGCAACTTCAACATTCATATTATATGAACTAGGTCTTCATAAGGATATTCAAGATAAAGTTAGGCAAGAAGTAATTGCAGTTTACAAAAAGTATAACTATGATTTTACTTACGAATCGCTACAAGAAATGACGTATTTCAATCAAGTATTTAATGGTAGTCTGACATATTCAGCTATTTAAAGTTTTTATTATAATTTCTTTCTTTTATAGAAACTACAAGAAAATACCCATTATTAACAACACTTAATCGGGTTTGTCTCACAGACTACCAGTTCCCAGACAGCGATGTAGTCATTGAGAAAGGTACTGGTGTAATACTACCAGTTTTGAGTTATCACCGTAATGCTGACGTTTTCACCGATCCTGAGAAGTGGGATCCTGATAGATTTGAGGAACCATCCGTTAAGTATGATGGTTATTTTCCTTTCGGAGACGGACCCCGAAACTGTATTGGTACTTTATTAAAAAATTAAACTTTTATTTATATCTATATTTATTTTAAACATGTTCTAGGAGGAAGGTTTGGTAAAATGCAAGTAATGTTGGGTGTAGCAGAAATAATAAGAAATTATGACATATCTGTAAATCCAAAAACAAAACAACCATTAGAGTTTGATACTACTACTTTCGTTACAAGTACAACTGAAACTGTTTATCTTAACTTTAAGAGAATAATTAATATTGATTAGAAGATACGTAAGGGTTTAATCCTGTTAATAATTTAAAAAAATTGCATTTGCTAACTTTTCGGTTAAAAAAGGATGATAATATATTATAACCTCTGTGATTAAAAACTAACGAAAATGTATATATTACAACAATTTGTACAATTAAAAGTTCTAATTAGCATTATAACTTTTATTCTTAACAACATATAAACGGTGCAGGTCGCGTGTCCAGCCATAATTTTAACTACATGTTAATGTCGTTTAGCGACAAAAACTGGAAATCCTTTCTTGCTGGAGAACTGTTAAATTTGAAAACTGTTAATGGATTTCCTGGCGGTTAAATTCAAATGTTTGTCCTTGTTGAATTTTGATTGTTTTCATTGAAAACCAAATAATATAAATGTGAAAATTTTACGATATTCTAAATTTTTTTAAATATTTTTATGAAAATTGATTCCCCAGCGTTCTTTGGCATCATCACATAGGATTAAAAGAAGACGATAAACATTTGACACTGAGACTTGATTGTAATCATAGATGTTCTAACCGATAATATTCTTTATTTTCTATAACGTTGGTTAATATTATATATTTAGTTCAGAAGGTAATCTAAAAGAATTTTAGAATACCGTAGAATTTTAAGATAAGTATATTTTTTCTTTCACTTAAGGGATAGATTTCACAAAGTACGGGTAGAAACAATCACGACAAAAATTATTTTTTCCTTAATCTCTCTTAATGTCCAAATTAATAACAAAATAATCGCTTTAATTCGGTTTATTTTTCCTTTTATTCTTAGGAATATCACCGGTATATTAGTTTATAATATAAACGTGACTGTAGATCATGTTGCCCCTTTAACATTAGCCTCTAGAGATATATTGTTGTTATCCTTTTACATTCGAGTCTCTAGAGTCAGGATAGATTCATCTGCGTAACTAATTGCCCTAGTGTTAGATGAAACCTTATCCTTGCTAGACCTTCGCAATAGCACAATAAGTGTACTGCTGTTTCCTCTTCTTCTTGATAGAACAATCATAACATGTATGTGACTTCTTCTGCTAGTCTTCTGTGGTGTATATGTGTTTGTTAAATCTGCACTATCTTGTCAAAAGGCCAGTTACTATTCCAATCGTCGTCCTGTAAGTCGTATCCTAGCAAATCGTTTGTTATTTTTCACGAGGTTTAGGTTTTGTAAGGTACTCTCTCACTAGTATTGGTTTGATCTGAACGGAACTGATTGGATTGGTAGGCGGAGTAAATGTAAATGCTTTTTAAACGTTTGCCTTAGTAAGTGCTCTGCTCAGTGATATATTACAATTTGTAACGCTGTTGCAATATTTAATTAAGATTCTTGCCTTTGGTTTAGGTCCTTATGTGCTATCTCAGTTCACATTGTTGCAAACTTTTCTAAGCAGTCTGCTATTAATAACACTAGCTTCAACTTTAATAAAGTTTATTAGAACCTCTGAGGCTCCTATCAGAGCTGTTCTCATAGTTTCTGTGGCGTTAAGGTGTGCTAACCTTTGAGGGCCGTTGAGCAAGGCTATTGGCTTTTTGGCCACCCAGCCACCGATATGTAGTATATGTTGTAATTTACTCCTAATTAGGTTCGTCAGAATTTACATGTTTTTTCGCGAGTTTTTATACTTAATAGTAATAACCTAGATACAGAAGTTTGAACAAAAAATATCACAAATACCGCTTAATAACATATTTTGTGATAAACATTTAAAGTTGTCTGTTAAATTGTAAATTGAATTGTAAAGGAAATATTTATGCTAATTTTTATGTAATACCTATATACAGCAACTTGATATCTTGGTATACCTACAACAAGAAAAGCTTTATGACTGTAAAATGTATGAAAAAAATTTAAAATCAAGACCCTTGCGGTTTTATCAAAGAAGACGAAAAGATTAACTGTGTTTATTAATTTAGACATCACTGTTTGTGTATCATTTAAGTATTTATAATGATTGTTTCTGCTCTTTCTTTGTGGAATCAATCAATAAAAAATAAATTATACTTATATCTTAAAATTTCACAATTTTTGAATATTCTTATTACAATTAATTCACCTTTTTAGTATCGTCAGATAAGAAAGCGTGATTGCCAGTACTGTTCTTATCGTGCATTTTATGAAAAATGCAGCAATTCATCATTGAAGAGCTGGTAATGATTGCAATTATATTAGATATTGAGGAAGAAAAAGTAAAAGAAAAAAAACCAAGACAAGTCTGGATGCACGACATATTTAAAACAAGACAAGAAAAGTGCGAATTCTAGACATTATTTCGTTCCTTAAAAGATGATGAAGTGAAATGTTATAAATATTTCAGAACGTCAAAGCATCAATTTTTTTACCTTCTACATAAAATTGAAGGGAGTTTAAGAATCTGCATAAACTAAAAATAATGTTTTTTTTCTTAATTTTTATTTTTAAGTTGGTATTTTACAAAAAAAAAATAAATTAGGAAAATTTATTATTGAGTTGGAAGAAAGTCATCAAAATTATTACAAAACGGTTAGGCTACTAATTCAGATGTTGAAGGTGGTGAATAAGCTTCGTAAATAGAACATGAAGGAGATGGTGTTTGATTCCTACTGTAATTACTGTTCGTCGTCGATATGAAGTTTTTATTTTTTATCTGCTGGCAATTCACCCTATCTCTTTAATGTTGTACAGGATATTTTGGCTGTTATTGCATTTGAGCTAATTATAATTCTGACACAACCTGTAATAATTTTGTTTTGGCTAAGTTTTTGTAATATGGAGAAAAGGTTTAAACTGTTCGTGCGAAAGAATCAATCAGATTAATTTCAACTTTAGATTTCTTTACCTCATCTTCTTGCAGCTGCTTCAGTTTCAGATTTGCGATAACAGTTGGATCATTTGCATTTCCAGATAGTGAAATCTGATCTTCCTGCTCCTCTGTGGTATTATTTATATTAGATTGATTTTCCCTTTTCATTACAAATGGCAATAAAAATGACATAATTTACTCTCAACAATTTGTCGACTTTGATTGCTTTTGGTATTTTTTTATTTTTAATGCTCTTCTCCCCTGGTCTCATAACGATATCCATTTAGCCTTGCATTCTGTCCCTAATAGTTTAACATATATAAATTAGTGTAACATGTAAAATTACGTAGTCAATAAAACCTACATTTCCCAATGCCTAAAGACGATGACTTTAATAATAACAGTTAACCAAATCTCAATAACTACACTATGCATTTATTTTTTAGGTTTCTAGCAACTGGAGACTCTTTTATCATTATTTCCTTTAGTTTTCATATAGGACATTCTACTATATATAATATGTAAGAAAAATTGAAGTTTTTTTCTTAAATATTGGTCAAAATTAAACTATTTGTTAGTAAAAACTGTTTAGTTAAAGAGGTATGCATCGCCATAATTAAACATCTGTTAACAGAAGTTATGCCAACTCCAACAACTCAAGATTGGTGGAGAATTGCAAAGGAAGTTTGGATAACCTGGAATTTTCCTAATTGTTTACGAGCTATTGGTGGGAAGCATTTTCAAATTGTTGCCCCACCAAAAAGTGGTTCACAATTCCGTAGTTATAAACAGACTTTTTCTATTGTTTTGTTAGCGATCGTTGATGCTAAATACAAGTTTATAGCTATAGATGTAGGATTATCTGGAATAAACATGATGGATTTTTTTCAAATTCAAATCTGTGAAAAGCGTTAGAAAACAATAATATTAATATAGCTACTAATTCATTTTTACTGAATGCTAATATCTTGGCGCCATACGTAATAGTGGAAGATGAAGATTTTCCATTAAAAAGTTACTTACTACGGCCTTTTCCTGGTTCAATTGTCATAATGATATTATATATATATATGTTTACAACAACATACATTTTTACTAAATATTATGTTTAAAGAATGCCTTTTAAAATTTACTATAAGAAAATAGATTGTAACACAACGGAGACGTACCGTTTTGGCATTCACACTGACCGTTCCGTATCCAATCCACGTCAAATATTCTTGCCGGCAGTATTTAACGGGACGGAGGGCTTGCCGGAATGTTGACGTATTGGTTAGTGAGAATACATTCATTTACTATCCGTCAAGATAATATGAAACCGCTAGATGCGCAGTGACTTAAAGGAGGAGGTATACCACAAATTAGACGCAGGCGAATAATTTGAAGGACCAGTGTGATTTGTTAATCTATATTCGCATATCTTGTAAAATGTTCAAATTTAAAGTAACTATAATTGTGTACAAACTTAATCTGGAGCAGACCAGCATTTATTTTTGACTGTCGTTTAAAAAAATTAATTGGAAATTACACTTACTGTTTAATGAAAATAATAATATGCTGCCAGTCTGGTGAGAATATTCTAAAAAGCGATTATTTTCCTTATCGTTATAAAGCAATTAAACCTACTTACCTGTTTGATTCATTGGTATTAAAATATTTTGCCGGTCATTACCAATATTTTGTATATTCTTGAAAAAGTCAGTGGAAAGTACAGTATTATTATAATATTCAAAATATTTGATCCCCGTGTTGAAAACAGGTAGAACCTATTTTACACTACACAAATCATATTATTTTAATAATAAAATTATTTACATTAGTTATATATTTACTATTTGCGGATCAGGGAAAAACATATTTTTTTCCAATGTTCACGATCGTCAGTTATTTTTTATTCAGATTCAAACACGGGATAATTTTTTGGATACGTATAGCAGAATATTTTGTTATGTTATTGTAACTGAATAATATAATATAATGTATAATGTAAAAATTATTGTAAGAAGAAACCGAACATTCACGGATTCAAGAATTAACAGTTTGTTTAGACAAGCTGTTGGAAGAGTGATTTCTGGTCAAACTATCAGAAGAAGGTTGCATGCAAGACTGACGGGGGAGCAGCGTGCATGCCGATATCGGTGGGCGAGAGAACATAGCCTTTGGACTTTTCAAACTTGGAGACACTGCCTCATTACCGACGAGTCCAGATTTCATTTGTATACGTGTGATGGTCGAATGTTAATATGAAAAAAAAGAGGACAGCGATACAATGAAAATTTAATGGCCCCAACAACTATTTTTGGTGGTGGATCAGTTTGCGTCTGGAGAGGCATAAGCTATAATGGTCGCACTCATTTAGTTGTTCTTAATTAATGAGACAATGACTGCCATACGATATCGCGACAGGATTATAGAGCCGATAATTGTACCGTTTTGTGCTGCAATTGGTGAACGATTCGTTTTCATTGACGATAATGCCGGTCCTCACCGTGCGAGAATTGTAAACGATAGCATACAATATCATGGAATTACAATAATGGAGTGTCCACCTGATATGAATTGTATTGAACATGTTTGGGCCGAAATGTCTAGGCCATTAAACCGGATTCAAGAACCTCCCCAAACCTTAGAACAGTTGGCTAATGAGCTGCAGGCAATTTGGTAAATCACCTCAGGAATTTATTAATAATTTAATAATAACGTTTCCAAATAGAATGACGGCACTAAGGCGGACAATGGGAGGTCCAACAAGATATCTATTTTTTTAATAGAGATTTTGTGAATTTTGCAATACAAGAATTTTTTATTTTGTTACTTTTTCAACTTATCAGTTTTCTTGTAATTGTTAAATTTTGCATTGAAGATTTTGTTCTTTTTTCTTCTGGGTTATAATAATGAATTAATAAAATAATTTTTATTTTACATGATTTTCTTTGAAATTGAACATTCACAATATCCAAGAAAATTAAATTGTGCATCCAAAAAAATGGTGGGTTGTAGTGTAAAAGGTTGTGGAAATCGACAAGGAGTATTAAAAGGCCGAAAAATAATGGAGTTTCCCGAGAGATCCAGAAATGTTTAAAAAATGGCTTGAAATTTGTCCAGTAAAGCACGATAACCTCAAGTCAAGTAAAAAGGTCTTCTAGTATTTCCAGATATTAAAATAACCATTCATGTCTTTCCAGCTCGGATTTGCTCCGACCACCCTGCCCGAGTTGAAGTGTTGACGAATCCCAAGTCCAGCAATTATTTCACCGCAGAGGCTGAATACTCGACAATTTGAGAACAGCGTTAGCATTTAACAACAAGCCCAGAGTCCACACCAAAATATCATTCATTTTTTCATGTAGTGGAAATGACTTTTTTTCAGTTTTTCCACGCCGTTCACAAATTACATTGTAGTTATCTGAAAAGCCCTTGATCTTTTAAAACAACCGCTGAGCTCGACCATAGCACAACTTTTCAGTGTTGTCAATAAATGTTAACTTTGAAAACTTAAAAAAAAATGTTATTTTATTCTTATCTCACGGTACTTTCAAATCTCAGCCTCCTGTAAGAATCAGTTACATATTAATTCGCGCGCCTTAAAGCTCTATCGCTATTGGTTCCAGGATTTCAAGATGGCGGCGCTCAGTACGAATCCTGATTGGTCAAAATTTTCTTTCAAAAATTCTGCGCCTGGGCATACCTTTATAATATATCTACCTTGCTATAAACTAGTTTGCTGACACGTCAGAAAAGTTTCCTGATTATCCGCAAATTCTAAATCCCCGCATACGCACTCTGCTTGGAGCTTATTGCTGACAACTGTAAAGAAGCCAATTGTAGTTTTAGTTTTCATCGCTTGTATTTTCCATTACATTCTTTATATTTATCTATGCAGTACCTTTATTATTATATTATTCAATATGAGTGATGATGATTTAAGTAGGGATTATGAAATATCATCGTTTTCATCCAGTGAGTCTGGAGATGACAATTTTGAAGAACTTCTGTTTTCACAGTAGGAAGCAGAGGCTTTTATACTGAGAATTTCATTAATATCCCTTGATATGGTTTCCCATAATTTCTTCATATTTCTCATTTCTAGAGATCCAACTTTGGATCTATGTTTTTCATATAAATCTATAAGTAATTTGGTATCATTGATACTCCATGAAATATAACCTGAAGGTGCGGAAGCCACAGGAGAGGATGGTGTTTTTGCTACATACTCTGGGTGGTAAATACCTAATAAAAAAAATGTTTAAATTAACAATGTTTATTATTATTATTAATTGAATTAGACAAAATAGAAAAGATGTTTTCGACGATAATGATTTCATCAGAATAAAAATTTACCGATTTGTGTTGGCGTCGAAGTAGATGGAATTATGATGAATGCATTTAAAACTTGTAGCAGAAGTATATGTTATAATTTATAATACTTATAATTTACATATAAACATTAAATTTTACCTACCTTCCATATTATCTGTCGATCTTGTGAATAATCCTCCTAATGAAGAGCTGGCTCGAAAAAATTTAAAAAGAAAAGCTTCACCAGCCCTTCCGCATGAGAAAATCAAAAGTATTCAACAATAGTGGATAAATAGATTTATATTTTGTTATCGCGATAATTAATGAGAGACACTTCCCCGATAGCAAGAAATATTAATTATATATTTTTAGCGACAAATTCATAAATATTAATAAAATATATATATATATATATATATATATAAATAAAATCACGGACTAGCTTAAAACCGTCATAGCTCGTGCTTTCATAGAAAAATTAGTACGAAACTGTTAGTAACAAATCAGGGATTTTCTATGGGAACCAATCTTATGTTTTTTATGTTATAGATTTTATAAACAGAGGCCTTCCCAGATTTATTTATTGGTAAATTCACAATCTATTACGTTTTCTGTTAATTCTATTACATTTTTCATTACGTCATTATTGTTATGTCATTTGCTATCGACATCTGTCAAAATAACAAAATCAAGGCAAACATTAAAAGAATGAAAATGAAATTCAAATAAATTAACACCAAATTTTTTAATATGGAATTATTCCGTACAAATGATTTTTATATTTTTGTTAAAGGTGAATATTCTTTGTGGTGCGATCGCCAAACTGGAGCTTTTATACCAAAAACAGGTTAGTTTAATTTTCAGTTTCTTTTATGAAACGAAATTCTTTATTGACCAAAACAAAACGCCTTCGTATTTATTTCAATTGCTGCAATAATGTTTTCAGCACTCTTTAATTGTTATTAATAATGTAATAGCCTCCTGACACATATAATGCTGAATAATAAAGATGTCATTAAATAATTGTTAGAGCATCTAATTTCGTTTTAACAGAATATTTTTTACAATATACAGATAAATGTTGAACAATAAATTTAGCATATCAATGAAAGTATCTTAATTTATATAATATAGATCAATTAATTTATGTGCTAACTTTTAACTTATTTATTACAAAACATATTGATTATTTCAAATAAACTAATTTTTAGGATGGGATTTAACAGATGCAGATGACCCAATTTGCCTTGGTATATGTGATGGTATAATAGGGAAAGTTGAACATAGCCCTCTTTTTGATCCAAGACTTCTACTTATCAAAGAAAGTCTTCCAGTAGGCAAACTACATGGTGATAACATGGTGTATAAAATAAAATCTGTCGTTTTTCTTTCATTAGGATCAGAAAATGTGGAATTAAATTTGTCACCTTGTGTTAAGCACAAAAGTATGGAATTGAAACCAAACCCCACTAATTCTAGTTTATTTGATTTTCAAAAAAATAGTGCTTTCACAAAAACTTGGGGGTCATTGAAAAGCGCAGGAAATACTCTAAAACAAACAACTCAACAGGCAGCAGCTTTAGCAGGTGTTCAAAAAAAAAATAATTTCAAAGATAGGGAAAGATTTGAAAGACAGCTAGTTGAGGAATTTTATAAAATTTTTAATGATACAAATTCCTTTTATTATTCTCATACAACTGATATTACAAATTCATTGCAAAGATTGTGTAATTTTGAAAAACAACTGGGATCCGTATCAATAGCATTGTGGAAAAAGGTGAATGAACGATTCTTTTGGAATCAGCACATGTTAAAGAGTATTTTGGAAATGGAGGTAACATTCTTAAAATAGTGTTTTAAAGAAACTAATCTTAGCCTTTTTTAGAATCCTTTATGTGATCCATGGATACTACCAATCATTCAAGGATATATACAAATAGAAGATTGTAAAGTAGAAATGGATAGAGATTTAATTGAAACCAAAGATAAAAAGTATGATACTTTCACTTTATGTCTTATTTCAAGAAGAAGTAGGTACAGAGCTGGAACAAGGTATTATATTTTTATCCTTTTATTTAGCATGGCTCTATTTTTTAATTTTTTATTAGATACAAAAGAAGGGGAGTAGATGATGATGGAGAGGTAGCTAATTATGTTGAAACAGAACAAATAATATCTTATCAGTCACATGAAGTATCTTTTGTACAAGTGAGGGGATCAGTTCCTGTTTACTGGTCTCAGCCAGGTTACAAATATCGACCTCCTCCTAGAATTGATAAAGGTAAAAATAGTGCAGTAGTTTTAATTTGCAAAAAAAAATAGACTTTTGTTATAGGGGAGAGTGAAACTCAAATAGCTTTTGAAAAACATTTTACTCAGGAAATTCACAATTACGGACCTGTATGTATAATAAATTTAATCGATCAGGCAGGAAAAGAAAAAGTAATATTCAATTCATATTCTAATCACGTCTATAAATATAATAGCCCTTTTGTTACATACGTTACTTTTGATTTTCATGAATATTGGTAAGTGAACTTTTTGTTTAAGGCTTATGGTTATTGATAATTATAATAATAATAATGTATATTTTGAAATTTCAATACATATAATTGAACAGGAGTAAGGCACTTCGCTGTTTTCTAGTTAGCTTAAAAATGTCATTGTTTACATCAACTGGGGTCTTTCTCTAGCCTATTTATAATAATTTGTGTAAAGTGAACAATAGCACTATCTGTGTTGACCTACTTTTTCATTATCTATGTTTGTTCAAATTTAAGATAGTAGTAGAGTGTGAAGGAATATCTGATGCTAGCCAAATAGTCATTTTTATTCCTTAATTTATCCCACTCCTTATTTAGACTTTCCTTGCTCTTTATAAAGGCTGAGACATCATTCCAAGAAATTATATGTAGATCCTGGTAGATTCTCCTCAATCTCTTCCTAACATTCCAGTTTTAAGTATCTGTAGTCCTTGTAATTGGACAAGTATATACTATTAGGTTTCTTTCCTTCCCTCCACACCTTTTGCACTTTGGGCATATGCCCAACTAATCACTCACAAATTCTATTTATTTATGTCAACATTAAAGTGTTTACAAAGTGAGGAAAGATGTAAATGGAGATCTTGGGGTCTCCCTCTCTTAACATAGAAAAACAGTTTTTATATAAATAGAAATAATTTCATACCTAAGTGAATTATTTATCTTAAAAACAATTTGTTCTACTATTTAATAAAATTGAATTTCTGAAGTGTTCTTTCATTGTAGTAGAGGCATGCATTTCGAAAATGTTTCAATCCTCATCAGTGCTGTGAGTGATGTATTAAAAGATATGAATTATTGTTGGAGGGATAGTCAAGGACATATTTGTTCACAGAATGGTGTATTCAGGGTGAACTGCATTGATTGTTTGGATAGGACCAATGTTGTTCAAGTAAATTTAAAAATATTGTTTTAGATAAAGAAATAATTTATTAATTTTGTAGACAGCTTTAGGTAAAGCTGTTATGGAAATACAGTTTTGTAAGTTGGGTTTAATATCACCAGAAGGCGTCATTCCTAATACTATTAAGAATACTTTCCAATTATTGTGGGCTAATAACGGAGACACTATTAGTAAGCAGTATGCCGGAACTAATGCTTTAAAGGTAAATATATTAAATTTACAGCTAAAATCATTTGCGGATTAGAAGAATTATTTTTAATATCTGATTTATTTTAGGGGGATTACACCAGGACTGGTGAACGAAAATTTACTGGTATCATGAAAGATGGAATGAATTCAGCAAACAGGTAAAAAAACCGTTCCTGTATTCGTTTAAGAAAATATAGATTATTTTTATTCAATGATTAGCGGTGCTTCTGTAAATGCAAATGGGAGGACAAATTCCATGGCATTTTTAACATAGCATGTATATGAAATTTATTATATAAAAATAACTATTTGTTACATGATCATCATCTCTATAAAAATTATACATATTTTTTGATGGCATAATAAATCTCATGTAAATCTTACCTCTAGATGGTTTGCAATTTGTCTTCATATTTTTTGACGTTACACCGCTACACAGTGTTATATTTAATTTTGTTGGGTACATAAAATATTTAGATTTCAGAATAAAAGTTTATAATAAGATCATGCAGAGACATGTAGGTATAAAAAATTAGTATTACCTACTAAAAGTGTTTAGAAAAATAGCTCCAGTTATTGGAAAACTTCTTCTTGTAGATATTACAAAAACCACTTCAAAGATGCATTCCGTCAGTATTGCTTAGACTTAATGCAAGGTGTAACTTTGACGGAAGTTGAAATTCAAGATTTTTGGTCACATTTGCGTAAAGTTAGTGGTATAGTTAGTGAAATACTGCCAGCTGAGCCCCCTGCGGTTGCTCCCCACTTAGCTCTGCAACAAGAATTTGAACTTGCCCATGTTCTGTATCAAATTTCTAGGTTAGTTCTTGATCATTTGGAAAATATTTCATCTAAGTCTGTTTTGAAGAGAAATAAATATAAGAGACGTTTATTTTATTTTTATCTGTGTTTAACTAATTTGATCCTGCTTCTGTTTAAATGGTTGTCGTCAATTACTTGTTAAAATTATGTAACAGAAGTCATGTTAATAGAAACTTTTGCAGTACGAGTTTATTAATTTTTGGACTGAAATTTATTAGGTAACTAAATAAAGTTTTGTTTGCTACCTTTCTATGTATTCAGGTTTAATATTATTTCATTTAAGAAAACTTTAAACTATTTTTTCCATAAAACTAATAATAAAGTGTTTGCCGCCAACTTAAGTAGGTACACTCTAAAATGTTTCACTGGTACATAGACAAAGCTAACTATGGATAGAAACCAATGAAGCGGTTTTAAAGAACCCATAATTATTGATTTTCACGAGAGCTATAACAGATAGAGGGCGTTTTAACGTTTTTTTTTAAGGTCACAACTAACAAACCACCCAGTAATAAGAATAAACCCAAAGTAAAAAATAAAATAAAATCCATGTTTGGACTAATAAAAATGCAATTAAATGTTGTTTGTGTATTTGAAAAAATCATAAAAAAATTATTTTACAGTTTACTTTTTATTATTGTGCCTATAATTTTACTACTCAAATTTTAAAGTAATATTGAAGTTTAATTAATTGTTTCAACTCTTACTTTATGGAAATTATTCATAATAAATATGAAAAGAATAAATAATACGTATCATGAATTTCCACAGGTATAGAAAGGCAAAAATATTTTTAAATTGCTGTTATGTTAATATTTTTATTTAATATGTTAGTAAAAAGAATAGAAAAAATGAGGCCGTTTTATTCTAGTTAAAACAATTTAATTTCTTTTATTGATATTAACGGTTTTTTTTAACTGTAAAATAACAATTTTGTACTAAACTAATGTATTTTTTCTATAAAATAGTATGACAAGCACCAATTAAAGTATATATGGATGTGTTCGCAAAACTCGAATATATCAGTAATAAATACAGAACGATACACCTAATATAGATAAATAGATTTATTGATTCTTTGGACATTAACTTAATATATAGGACAAGTTGTACATCAAAATATAGATGAAAGAGAAATAAAATGTTCAGCTAATTATATATCAAAATAGTGAATACATTGCAGTAAACTACTTAGTGTTTATCAGGGTTCATTAACTTTATTAAGTGTTTGTATCCCCATCACCATGCTAATATCATTTGCGCATCAGTAAGTTTTTGACTGCTTTTTGAAATTGATATTACTATTTAATAGTTTAGAATTCTGTGGAGGTCTATAAATAATTTTTTGGCTTTATAGGAAATAAAGTTTTCAAATTTTTAGGTTTTGATATGAGAAGTAAATTGCATTATCTTGTGTTTCTTAAGGGTGTTTCGAGGAATCCTTTTTTAATTTATCCAGATACGTTTTTGTGCGTATTAAACAACAGTAAATCTACAAACATGGAAAAGGCAATATTTTGTTTTTTATAAAGTTGTTTTTACAAAAGTCACAAATATTCAATTTAAATAACAGCCAATAATGGCATATTTTTAAAAATGTAACACATGCCCAATATTTTTAAGTATATAAAACGTATGAAAACTTTTATGCAAGTAAATTTTTTGTACAACACATAATTAGTAGTAAGAATTAGTGCAACAAAAATTCTTATGCTTTCCGCTTTTCAAATTGATATACAGAATAAAATTAACACATTAATTACAGGATAACAAACCATGAACAGGTAAAAATCCTTATGTTTTTAATGTTTGTTTTTTTTCTCATTTTTCAGTTTATTTTTTTTTGTACCCAACAAAATGATAACTGCGATTTAATTTACTTTTCAGGTACTACCTAAGCAGATTCAAAGATTCAACCAGACAAGGAACAATAGATTTGATGTTAGGTAAGTTTAATATATACAGATCTGGAATAGAGAATTATAATATGAATAATAATTTCATGAAATGTTTACAACTCGAGTTTTTTATAAAAAATTTGAATACAAATATTTTTAAAATATATTTCATTAATAGGGAACAACACATCATTATCATTGCGACTCGATTTCAAATTAAAATTAATAAAAGTTAAATAAATTTAAAACTTGTCTAAAAACTGTGTTAATGTTTAGTGTAAACAGTAATTCCATATCATATGTATCCAAGAAAGTTTAAAGTTATTGATTCATTAAACGTGCGAGTAGTGATGAGAACGCGGCAGCCGTTTTTTTTCAACTCTAAATGAATGTCGTTCAGTTAGTAAATGAAATAAAATGGACAATTGTTCTTGTACATGGCTATAAATATACTGCTCTTCAGATAAAAGTATCCCTGTAAAATAACTTTTATAGAATTGATTTTTACAGAAAATAAAAACAATATGTTAGTTTTAGGAGGGGGATATATTGTTCTATAATTACATTTGATGGAAAAGTCGCTCTCACCCCAATTCTCAGCTTCTCCATTTTTTAAAATAGGGTTTAAAATAATAAGTTTATACGCTACAGAATTTGTTTAAATTATTTTATGATAAGCATTTCCCATGAGACAACGAATATTTCATTTTCAAAATTTATTATATCAATTGTTACTTATATTATATCAAACTTACTTGTTCTAAGATTGTGACTTCAATTAATCCGCTATTTATGAGTCCCTGTTGGTTATGTTTTATAATGCAAAGTTACACATTTAATTTAAATTCTGCATAAGATAAATTACATATTTATAAGTTGCATGACCTACAAGGTGTGTTTCATTGAAAATTCTAACAGCAGCTCTTGTAGAACTGTTATTTTTGTAATACAAACCTGTAAGTTCAATTCAATTGTAAACTGTAAACAATTTTGATATCAAATAAATAACCTAGAAAATTAGTGTGCACACGCATCAAGATACACTTTAAAATAGATTTAAGTTCATTTTTCAAATCTCAAAAAATCTTTATCATTTGTTATGAAAAACTATAACCAGTGTTACAATTAAAAAATAAACTATTTTACATCCAATTTTATTGTATTGTATTGTAAAAATTTGTTACTGAAATAAAAAACCCTGTAGGTCATAAACTAATTACTGTAAACCCCGTGTTTTATACAGTTTTTAAACCAGTTGAATGAGACGAATCAAAAAATGAATAAATAATAGGGGTGGTAGGGGTGAGAGGGTAAATATTCCAGCAAGGTAAATATGTCACAATATCTTCTTTAAATGTATTTAATGTGGATAATATTATCAGGAGATAAAACTTCATAGCCCATAATATAAATATAAAATTTAATGCCTTTTTGAATTTTAATATTTTTCTCTAAAATATCAAATAGTAAAACTATCGAAATTATTCATCACAGGTAAGAAATGTTTAAATACTTATTTACAGCGAATTTATAGATGCAGACTTCAATTAAAAAATTTCTATGTATAGAAATCCGTGCTTGTGAAATCGAGCAAACAATGTAATGTTGGTTTATCATGGTTCCTAAACTCGGCATTGATTCCTATTCAAAACCCAAATTGTTAAACAAAAGGAATATTCTAAAGTGACTTAAAGATTACATACATTTTAGGCAATAGTGTAGTTGAAGATATATTCAACGAATCCAAGGCTACTCAATTTGAAGAAGACAATGTAACTCCAGAGCATGTCAAACTACTCATTGAAGACTGCAAGAAGATGTTAATCAATCAACCAGAATTAGTAGTAGGTGCTTGGGGTTTGATCAACGCTGATCCAGTCGCAGGAGACCCTAACGAAACAGAAATGGATTCTATACTCATTTTAACAAGAGATTCTTACTTTGTTGCCGATTATGACGATCAAGTGGACAAAGTTACTAACTATCAACGAGTTTTGTTAAAAGATGTTACTTTATTGGAGTTTGGTATGGCAGAAAGTAACGTTTCTTTATTTAAAACATCTAAACCTAGATACAGTATTAGGATTAATTATAAAGTTAATAATATTAGTGGATATTACCATATGTTTAGATCGACGAATTTTAGATTTTTTAATAATATAGCGTTGGTAATCAAGAATATTGAGGAAGAAATAGGTAAGATCGCATTGTGTTTTCTTTAGAATAGAAAGAATTGTATAGTAATTTTATATTTTTAGAATCATTGAAATCGATTGGGGAAGCATTCCTTGTAGCGATAGATCTTTGTTCATTGCCAGTTATTCCATTTGTGCAGGGTCAAGCGTTAGACAGACGAAAATCCAAAGTCATTACCAGCGGTAGGTCTTCTAATAGCATCTACTTAGATATTACTTCTTTGCCTCAAATGACTCGAAATGTTTCTGAAAGTCAACTGCTTTCTCTAAAAAATGTCGGTAAGTAAATCAGGAACTGCATGAATGACAGATGCTTCGATTTTAATTAATTTTTATCAAGAAGCATGAATTTAAGATAGTTATTGCATGGCAGGAATGAATAAGTAAGTACATAAAGAACAATTTAAATTTATTTTACTTGATAAAGATTATATTATAAGCGGTTTTTTCCCTTTCCCATTGGAGCCAGATTTGTTGTTGTCCTTCATGTTTCTAGAGTTATTTATCTAGATATACCTAATCTAACAAAAGTAGAATACATTATGATGATGTTAGTTGAAAGATAGGAGGCTTTGTTTTTCAACAATGCTTAAGAATATCACCATTCACCGAAATTACACTTTTCACTAATTGACCTATGTGTCGCTACGTTGACATCATCAGGTAAACTGTAATTTTGGCTAGTAATAATATTCTTCAACATCGACATGCTTGTTTGAGATGTTTGGCATTTATAAGAATAATTAAGTTTACAGGGTGTCTAAATAATAGAGGTACGTAGCCATATCTCGGAAACTAGTTATCTTACAGCTTTCGGAAAATATGTACAATAAAAATACCCGAGAAATCCATCTGACATTTTGAAATGTGAACTAAGGTGGTAGATGGACTTCTTTCTAGAAAATAATAATAACGTCCAAAACGGCTGAGTCAAACTCCTTATTTCAGATTTCAGAGAAAAATATGCAGAAATTCACCAAGATTTAAAAAAAATAGAAAACTGTTATGTTTTAATATATAGTGCAGCAATTACGCCCCATGACGTTCAAGTTACAAACCTGGAAATAATTTCCAGAAATTTATTTTTGGCGCTTTTATTGTACTTTTCCAAAAACTGTAAGATAAATAGTTTCCGAGATATGGTCGCGTACTCTCTTATTTAGACAACCTGTACATTATATTTTGTCTTAAACCCATTTTTAGAGAAAATTTTAATTATTTTTAAGGCTCAAAGGCCATTTCCAATGTTACGCAACAATTTTCGAAGTTTGGTAACACTTTTAAAACTAAAACGAAAATAACAGTCGGTCAAAAAATTAGGAATGACACCTCCAGTGATTCAGATGAAGAATATGAAAATTCTATTTTTCAACCTGATGTTCTTGAGGAAACCGATATGTCCCCTTCCAGGATAGACTTGGCTTCTAACAGGAGTATTGAACAAGGTATTAATAGTGGTATCTTTTTGAGATAGAATTATGATAATTTGTTTAATAAAGGTTTAGAAGTAACAGAAGAATGTGTAGATTTCCCACCTAATGAAGACACTTTCTTACCTGGAGTGGGAATAGTGATGGGAAACAAAAGCGATCCATCAGTAATAGAAGGGGTTTTGGAACAAAGACATAATTTATTAAGTAGAGCCGATTCTTCGTACATGGACGATGTCCAATTAACGAGCATTATGCAGAGCGTATCCATAAGTTCTGGTTTGAGTCCAGCTCCTGAAATACAGATTAATTCTGAAAATATAGAAGATGTTCCAAAGAAAACCCCTCCTAATAGCTTAACCTTAGATAAAAAAGTGAGCAGATCTTCAATAGAAGTTAATGATATGGTTTCCTATAAGCCCATCGATCGATCAACTTCTGATTATAATGTCCAGCTGAACATATCTCAATCTCAAAGCGAATCTGCTCTGAAGAAATTAAATATGATGAGTCCTCTAGGGCCCGCTACAAAGGATTTCGTAAGTTGATATTTTCTAGGTTACAATATTGAAAATAATTGTTTGGAAATGAAAAAATTAAGTCCTGGTACCTGTTTTTGAAAATTAGAGCACAGAGTAATTTTTCTTTCTATATATTATGTTTTTGTAAGGTATTTTATACCAAAATTTTGGAGATTCACTTAGCTTAGCTTATTTGGAGTGTTTGATTTTAGAAATGGCCTGGCTTTAATTGTAAAATATTAGAATATTACTTTGAATAATATATATGTGCCATAAAGAAATTTATTTTAGAAAGCCTTTAAGTCATAAATAACAAAAACGAAACACAACTAACACATATATACACAAAAAACCAACCTGTCTTGCCGTAAGACTAGCGAAATCTTTTATGATATCCTTAATATTATGTTTCACACAAATTGCTTAATTCATTTATCAAAATATTTTCTGGCGTATAAAGAAAGCTCTTCAGTGTTTGCAAATCATCTTTTGGAATTTTTCTCATACTGAAATTATTCACGTTATGACTGAATTTAAACTATCATCTAAAACAGGAAAAAAGAAATTAAATTTCTTTTCGTTTTCGGTATCGTTTACACTTTTGTTTTCAGCATCTTATCTAATCGACTATAACAGCTAATGATTATAGTGTAAAATTTTGTATGCTTTCTTTTAGAACAGACCAATGTTTAGTACCCGATGAAAATAAATTGTACAGTTACTGGATTATACCGAAAGAATAGACAGTTTCAAAGGCAATTTAACATGAATCGTTAACAACCAATTAAAGCGAATGAGCTCTACAGGACACAAGAGTTATCAATTGAATTATTTTTGAGAAATTCAGTTATAAACTTGAATTATTGAATAATATTTTGTATAAAATATGTAAAATTTCATTTTGATAAAGGTTTCCTTAATAATTATGTATGCGTTTTCCCTTAACTTGAATTCATTGTATATGTTCAGACATAAATGGATCGAACACGAAGTGATCCTTTCTGTCATATTTTGCCATCGTATTTTTTCGTGTTCAATTATTTTTTTATTGAGAGCATCAACGGTATGATTCTATTCCAGATTTGTTCTTAAATCTATAAGTTTCTAATAAACCATAATATGTGCTAAACTAAGCTCACGAATTCTTAAGAGTCTATTCACGAAAGCCATTTTTTTTCTAATTCTATGTCTCTACTAGGTGAAAACGTGAATGATTGTTTTTATGAACACTTTTCAATTGATGTTTGCATTTCTTCTATATCTTAGGTAGGGACGGCTTTGAATATATTAATATTATTGTTAAATCAATAATACAATGTTGAATTATTATACTTTTACCACGCATTTGAAACTTAAATATTTTTAGTGTTTAAACTAACAATGAATAAGTGAAACGATGTTATTACGATGTCACTAGTGAAACCGAAAGGCAGTGATTTTTGTATATCAAATCGCGTTGAGATATTCAAATTCTAACGTAATTTTTTATAATCATATGTCAAAATGACATTTTAAAGTCCATCAATGGACTTGTTGCTACTGTATGTAGGTAGGGGTCGTTTAATTTTACAAAGTGTATTTTTTTTTAGGTATTTGCACCTTTTAGTAAATTAGCAAAGGGTGTCCAGAATATCGGAGCTAACTTAGATCCTAGAAAATTAAGTGGGCAGGTAAGACATATTTCGGAGAAAGAAATTGAAGAGCATAAAAAGTTACAGGCGCAATGGAAAGATAGTAAAACTAGGTTAATAGCTCTGTGAATTTTAGCGCTGGCTTTTTAAAACCATGATCTAGCATTTTAGGCAAATCTGAATATATTTTTACAGCATTTTTCCAAAACTATTATTTAAACTCATAATACAAATCTTAATAAAATATCTAGGGATTTAAAGTCGTATTGCTTCATATTCATAGATATCTTAAATTATTCAGGTTTATTTATCGATCAGCTCAAATAACAAACGTAGTGAGTATTTAGTGATATTTACATAATGTTATCCCTTATAAATTTATTACATAATTGTAAATATTTAGGTAATATTATCAACTTTATTATTTATTAATCTAATTGTTTTTGTTTATAACCATAAATATTATTTATTTATTATTATTAGTGTTAATGATATTTTTGAGTATTATATTTGTACTTAATTACTTTATTTTAATATAACAGCATGTGAATTTTATTTATATTTTTATGTGCGAGATACAGGAATATAGTTGAAAAAATGTAACTTTACATTTATTGTTCAAAAAGGGGGGAGCGGTTATAAAAAATTTACCTGAACTTCCCTTCATTATCAAATTACATTCCCGAAAAATATTACAAGATTTAAGAAAGTGAAGTTAATGGAAATTGATGTCAAAGAAAAGTTGCGAGGATACGAACCAGTCCTGTACACGCATTATTTAAAATAAATATTAAATAAACATATTAATATTTTTAAAAGGTAATTCAAGATTTTTATAAAAGGACAAGAAATCTCCAGGTAATTATTTTCTGCTCTATTCCCGAACAAATTACTACTTGGATGGATATTTGTAATTATGTATAACATAGGGAAGAGTGGTCGACAGTGAGACGACTTTTTTACTTTAGATTTTTTCTAAATTAGTCCTACATTTATTTAAGAAAAATGGTTTACAATGTAACTTAACCTTTATTTTACTATAAAACATAAGAAAACTTTATATAAACTTAAAAACTAGAATACAGAAAATATTTATTTTTGACATTGCAAATAGTTTCACTATGTCAAAGTGAAACTTAATGTGATCCACAATAAGACATCATTTATTGAACCTCTAACTGGCAAAAAATACTTCAAACTGAACATAATGGTTTTGTTTTTTTGTTTTCCCAAATAATGTTGGAATTGGCAAAATCGTTATTATGTCTTTGGACACTAGCAACTTATGGAACGTTTGGGGAGACAAATTTTGTTGATTAATTTCTTCTTCATAGATAACTTATATCATATTCGGAGTCATTGGATCTCTCTGGTTTTTTTACCAGTGAAGTTCACAAGCAAATAGTTGTTGATGGTGGCATTCCTGTCTAGGTCCTAAAATCTTATTATAGAAGCAGCTTTGTCCACATCATATTATGATTTTCGGGGTTATGGAATGTAAAATGATCTGGTAATACACTCTGGTATTATGTAGATCGTCATTGATCGGTTGTAATGCGCTTTAAATGAAAAATAAACGCCACATCTAATAAGTTTATTGCTGAAATGCGGAGGAAAGGTTAAAATAGTCTCCCAATTAGACTTGGAAAGTCAATACATTTAATTGCAAGCTGATTTTCATGGTTGTCAAAGAGCAATAATGTTGGGTTTTGCAAATGAAGATTTTTATGGTTATAATGTAACATGTAACTTCCACATATAGTTCGGCCGAGGATGTTGCGAGTCCCAAGCTACCAAGTGGTACATTGCAAATAATGCTTTCTAGGAAATATAATGGTTGATGGAATCGTGTTTCCTGATACTCTTATAAATCAGTAGTAGGTTTTTATTAACGATCCTCGCCCGCCGCTAGTCACTTGATTCATTTGTTTGAACTTTTTGCAAGCGACAACTTTTTTGGTTTCTGCTGGGTAGTTGTCCGCCGTTTCGCAAAAATCCTGGAGTCGTTGGCAAAACTTCCGTGTCTGTTTAAAACCTGCTTTAATTCCCACATTGTGCTTATTAAAGGATGTATCACACGAGAGGCTTCAATCTTCTGGTTGTCTGATGCTTAGGGTAAGATGGATGTCCTTTTAAAAAACCTCTCATTCATTCTAGATCGGCAGCTTTGTTTTTTGACCATTTATTTGGAATTTGGATATTATTTTTTTGTGCCATTTCGTATGATAAATGACAACATCCAAGAGTTGTTAGGTCGTAATTCATTTTTGAACACATCCCAAGGTTGTCTGCCAGGACTTGTTCTTAACTTTTCGTTATAATTTGATAGCATTTTTAGAAAGGCCTCATTTTAATTTCTTTATTATCGGTATTGAAACGAAACATCCCCTTTAGTTCGATGCCTTTTGCAATGAAAACCTTTCATCCATAACTAGTTTTACACCAATTTTCATTTGGTTTTTGGAAGAGGACTCTACGTTTGTTTTCTTTTCCTATTCCCTGCTATTTCCTAAAAAATATAAAATAATCTTATATTACCTAGGGGTCCTGCACAGAGTAAGATACGTCTTAGTCTGCTCCACCTAAGATTGTATTACTGTATCTCTTAGGTAATATTTTAGTAAATCATAACATCGTAACTATCGCAAAGTAAATGTATACATAAAGAGCTAAACTTTACTTACCTCCAATCTCAAAATTCTAACTGAAGGCACTTCAAAGAAACACCAATCGACACGACTTGCAAAACTTACTTTTGTAAGAAAATTGTCACAAACACCGCTTTACAGACAAAAATTCATTGGTGGACCTGATAACTAAAAACAAGATTTAGTACGGACGGGCGTAAATAGCATATAACATATTTCACTGTGAACCACTGTCCCCTAGTAATTTTCGGAAAAATATTATACAATTTTTATATAATATTGATTAAAAAAAAATGTTTTTACGTTCGTAATTTTCCACCTTTTTTGTGAACTTAGTACTAAAAATATTAGTTTTTAGAAACTGTTTAGCTGGCCTATATTAGTTTTCAATTTAAATAAAAGAACTTGGTACGACAATACAGTTAAAATTTTGTTTATTTAAGATATTGCGTACTTAATTAATTTAAAGAATATATATTCAGTAGCCAAGGTAGGTGAATAGTGTAATCACGTTATTACTGAGTATTAAAGTGATGAAGATAGAAATATAGGTAGCAAAGAGGCTTCTAGATAAAAAAAAAACAAAATGAAACGGCTAAATACAAAGTTGCGCGGCATGCTATATTAAATCTATATATTTTTCTTAAAAATTAAATTCTAATTAACTTTAGCTTTTATCTCGTTAACCGGATGATAATAAGTCAAATCTACCATAAGTAAAAACTTTCCAGGTTAAAGTAAAATAACATTGGCTTATGGTAATCTTTTTTCCATATCACCCGGTATATATATAAGAAAAGGGAACAATAGTAACTGAGAAGACTTCTTTATAGCTTTACATTTAATAGTTCTTATCTCAACCAGATTTGAATAGAGCTTGGTGCTGATAATGTTTTGAATTGTTTAACTTACTTAAGAATTTATGGTCATACTTTTCTGATAATTTTTTTTTTAATTTCTTGCCGAGTTGGGCTATGAATAATGCTGGTTAGGCGTGATTTATTGGAAAAGGATAAATATTCTGAAGCACATGGATAGTGATTTTTATTAAGGACATTTAGGAATAAAGTAAAAAAAATTGAATGTGAACCCAAATAAAAGGAAGCCCTTCATAGAACATTTTATAAGTAACCCTCTATAAATCTTTCTTTTTTTTTAGTCTAGAAATATATTAATAATCTTGCTTGTGCTGAAGTTAATAAGGTTCTTGTAATACTATTAAAAGTCAATTATAGTAGCCCCAGTTTTCTGTCAAAGCTCCTGGAATAATATTGTTTAAAGTTCTGAAATTGTAAAACTTTAATGGGGGATTAATTAATATTTTTTGCTGTTATCTGTCAAATTAAACTGCAGTTTCAATTACATGGAATCTAAGTTAAAAATACATTTTATGTCAATTTAATGTGCCAAATCGTCTCAACCCGAATCTAGCTGGATTAATTCTTGAAGCGTACATTCTTGGATCATATGTTCTATATCAAGGTTTGGGTCGTTGGGTTATTAAAACTAATTCATTTGGATGCCATTAAAATAAAGAAGTGTTAGATGTATGGCTAATATAGCAATAAATGACCGAACTTCTTATAGTATTTTGCTGTTTCACAGGCATTGTTAGAAAAAACACTTTTTAAATCGAGAGCTACACTAAAAATACCGACAAATTAAAATATTCATATAGTTTTATATATCTAATATAAAAATGTGCTGGATGTAAAGTTCATTTCAAGATATTTCATTGACCTGCCACTAGCAATCAGAGAACTATTAGTAATTCCCTCGGTAGGTGGTCGTTAATCCAAGAAAATTAGTACAGGATGGTATTTAAACCCTTAATAATTGTATTGCTCGAAGCGCTTGAGCGTCACTAGTCACTAAATTCCTGGCAGACATTCAAGAAAGTCAACGAAATATTTTGAAATGAACTATACTAATTGTACGACTTAATGTTAATAGTTTTTCCTTTCCTTAACTGACCTAGTTTTGATATAATCAAATAAAAATTATAAAATATCTTCTTGCCACTTAATATAATATTTTTTGGATGTATACAAACCAGACTGACGTCCGGATGCCCTTTAATATAATTGAAATAAAAATTGGTACCATAAAAACTAGAAAAATAAGTGAGCTCGTCCACATGAAAAATATGGTTATAAGAAATGTTTTTGACTTTGATTTTATTCTAAAATTAGTTATATATGTACAATTTATCTAGATAAAATAATTACTTTATGAATTTGTTAAAACAAAGCAGTAACTCTCGATTTTTAATTATAATCATAAGTAAAAAAGGTAGAAGTGTGCCTTTGCTGAACTAAGCGTTTTAAGTTTCAATACCTTATTTTGTAAATCCAAAATTTGTTTTAACATAAATACGTGATGAATATTTGTTACATATCTGATTTTTGAAGAAAATACGTTTAATTTACACAATAAATGAGGATTTGATACATGAATCATATCCACATGTTTACTAAAAAAATGCGTCTTTAGTATTGAAAATTATAATTATATACTTGTTACCAATTCTTTTTAGTTAAATATTAATAAACAGGTTTAGATGTAACAAATAACGCTTGCTATTCATTGATATTTAAATTTAGGCAAATATGTATACACATGGTTAAAACATCAACATGTCAATTAAAATTGTACACCAGAAATAAAGTAGCATGTATAATCAATTTTTGTATATTTGTTCACCTTCCTTAATTATAATATAATTCTAATTTTAGTGGTACATTTATTTATCTACTTTAGACCTATCATTAAAAAAATATCCATTTTTAATATTATTTAGGTATGTTACCTTCATACTTTTGACTCCTTTATCGATTGGTTAGTAGGTAATGCTCATAAAAATTGGCCATGAATATTTCTTATTAATTTTGGTTCATTATTAAGTGATTTTTTTAAGTATTCAAATTTCGTAGAGTATTTTAATTTTTAATATAATTACATATTACTAACTAAAAACTCCAAGATTGGTCATAAAGAGTGATCTACTTATACTCCAAAGTTCGATATCTCCTTATCTTTAGATGAACTAAAAAAAGTTTTCATTAAAAAATGTGCAGAGCGTCAAACTCTACTTTTTAAAATTATTTTTAAATATATAGGGTGTTTCATTGACTCCGATATTGAATTAGTAGCAAATACTAACGCATATTACAAAAATTAGGGTTAAAATGTAGAAAATGCTTAGGTTCTAATAGAAAGTTTTGACTTCAAGGAAAAAGAGTGTATTAAAAACTTAAGACACTTCCGTTCTCAGAACCGACCAATTGTATATCTTGTTGAAACTTATATACATATAGTCGTCATACATTATTAAGATGAGAATTCTAAAGGTTTGATTGCCACCATTTCGAAAGTAAAAAAGAACTTATTATTGTATATGTTGGTAATGACATAGGTTTTATTCCTAATTGTTTATTAATATTTACGTATGGGGCCAAATCTGTTGATTGTCTTAATGATATCAATCAAGAATACGATGAAAAGTGGCGTAGGGAAGTGTTAATATAAAATATATCACAAGATTCTGTTATAGTTGTAGATACTATACCAAATTAGAATATTATCGAAAATCCTTGAATTCAATGACAAAAAAGATGAGCGTATGGAATAACTAGCAATCGTGAAATTATAATGAATGACGCTGTTATTCATAATGTTAATAGATAAGCAGTGATAGTTCCATGCAATGATTTAAAATTATATTAATTTGTTTAGTTTGTTAGTAGAAAAGTAAATCGTTTATATAGCACTATATAGATAATGTTTTTGTTATTTTAGTATAAAGTATTTAGTAAACATTTAATGTATAAACGTAAAAAATAACCAATTAAATTTTTAATCAAATCAATTTCGAAATTGTACAAATTACCTACTAAATACCTAGTAATTGACTCTTCAAGAACATTTTTGAAATCGTAAATATATATAATGCGAATGGAAACTACACTAAACGGTGTCTCTCGCTTCCAAGCTTCCACCTCCTTATATCTTGTTAATCTTCGTCCCGCATATATCTGTCCTGCAGTACTTGCATCACTATTTTATACCATATGAGTTTAGGTTTTCTTTTTTTCTTACGTTTAGGGGGTCTCCAATGGAATATTTTTAATGGCCATTGTTTCTTTGACATTCTTCTCAAATGCCCTTGCCAATTTAGCCTCCTGCTTTCTATTGTATCAAAAATATTCACTGATATATTTCTTCACGAATGCGTTCATTTCTTATCCTTTCTGTTCTTTTCACACCACAAACGCATCTCCAGAAGTTTTCATAAAATTTAGTTCTGGTGAAAAGGAGAATCACAACTAGTATATATAATAAACTAGCAAATAAAAATAGGCTTTACAGGTAATTTGCAGTTTTGACTCCAAATGGGGATGAACTTTTTTACAATATTATTTTAGCACTCGCACTCGCATAAACTATAGAACATTTAGAAATTGGCAACAATGTTGTAAGATCCAAATCGTTGCACAATAAAACTTGAGTTATCACATTTAAAACAAATGCACTATGATTTATTAATGATGTAGAAGAGCAGAGGTTTATCAAATTTTCAAATGAAATAATTTCTAATTCTAATAACTAGATCCATCTTTAGGATGCCTACTTCACTACATATTATTATCTAGTTAACTCCTCCCAACTAACTAATCTCAACTACTGATTTCTCTTTTTCACTGGTCGACTCAAGAGAGGAAAGACATGGCTAATTTCAACTAAAGGAACCGAGGAACCGATCGATAACGGTAACAGCCCTTCGAACTCATTTTTTGCGAACATACCGGAGAGCCATTTCAGAAAATACCATCATATAATTTAACATTTCTCAAATCTAAGGACAAGAAGACCTTTAAGAGTTGTTTTTTCGGACTAGTCCCGATTTGTTTTTCAGAGTGGTAGTCGGCGGGAAAGGGTCTGGAGGGGTCCTGGTAGACAGGAATGACTCACTTTTTGCCAGAGAAGTTGTTCCTTGTCAAGACGGATGCGAGATGTTTTGGGAGGGAGGTATAATGTATCGTAACTGTACACCACTTATTTTCGTTAAGCGAACAATGACAGATATCATATTCGCTGAAAACATTATGGAACCAATAATTCGGCCTTTGCGCAACAACGACTTTGGAGTTTTCAAGACGATAATGCCAGACGACATCGCATGCGAAGAGTACAAAACATGATACCCAAAAAATGAATTAGCTAGCAAACTCACCAGGTATAAATCCCATTACACATGTATGGGATTATCTTGGCAGAGCAACATCCAGTCGAGAAAATGCTCTTGTAAACTTTCAGGACTTGACTATAGCTGTTCAAGAAGAGGGGGACAATATCTCCGACCGATTATTTATCGCTAACTTGATTCGTGGGATTCCGGGACGCGTTAGCCCATTATAACCAAGAAGAAGCGATCATACACACTATTACCTTATATTTTTGTTAGCGGTATACATATTTTTTTCAAAATAAACATTTTCCAGCTTCAATATTTTTGCATCTTTTTCGTAATTTGGTTTATTCTGGGTATTCTGGGAGCGTAAATTCCAAAGTTTTTACGTGACATATTTTGGAATTACACTAAAGCATCAGATCGAATACATTTTACAAATTTAATGTTATTTTTTTGAACAATTTTCAAGGGGCCAAGGCTTTAGAAGATGTGTTTATATGATTCCAGAACATTAGTTTCAAAAACTATCCCTTTTTTTATATATTACAAGTTTTGTATGAATCAAAATGTTAGTAGAAAGTAAAATTTATATACAAGGAGTCCCGTATCGTTATGTTGAAATTTTGGTTCTATTATCAAACAAAAAAAGCATAAAATTTGTAGGTCCATTGTTATTTACTTCCAAGTTACACAGCGGCAAAGTGTGTAATCAAAAACAACCATAAACAAATTATTCATTACTTTGCAGGAGGTTCTAATCATTTAATGAATTTTGCCCTTCCCCGTGATGGTGACATGCCTGGTGCTCTCCACCCTACCTAAGCGGTAATACGTCATTACGGTTTCCGCTGATTTCTTGAGCAGTCTCCTAAATCTGATCGAACAATTCCTAGTGTGTTTGACACTTTTGAGTTTACTTTGTTTTTCATGTACCCCAACAATAAAAATCAAACGGATTATGATCTGCAGATCTGGTCGGCCAGGCAACACGACCACCACGACCAAATGACAAATTTTTTCATCTTATAATTTAACCTACGTTACGTTTTCAAAATTTGAACATAGCGATAGACGATACCTTGTGTAATTAATTCGTATTACTATAATTTTGGCATCATAATGAAAAGTGTGACAACACTATAAATTATATACTTTTATCGTCTAGAGTAGATTTATCGTCTAGTCTAGTTTTACGGTCTAGACTAGTTCTACCGTCTAGACTAGTTCTAACTTTATTAACTGTACTTTTATATATACAATATATATACATATATATATATATATTTCCTCTAAAACTCACAACATTTGCTACTCAACTTGTATCGATAACGTTCTACATTCGGTATTTTTTTAAATATGTTAATTATTTAATTTCAGTATTAAAAACTTCCATTTTCTATAAAAATATACAAGTTGTCCCATTTAAATTAAAAAAGTTGAGGGTATTTCCAATTAAACCGGAAGTATATTATTAACAGCTGCATTTTGCCCAATTGCACTTACTTGCAAAATTTCATAAATATGGTCCGTTTCGTTTTAAAGAAATTTGCTTGGTTCTATACTTTATACTTTATTTATAATTAAAATGGAAGTTTTTAATACTGAAATTAAATAAACATATTTAAAAAAATTCCGAATGTAGAACGTTATCGATACAAGTTGAGTAGCAAATTTTGTGAGTTTTAGAGGAAATTGAGATCGGGTTTCAAACAATTATTTAGTGAAGGCGGGAACAAAGTAAAGTTGACCCATGCTACATATAAAAATATATCGCAAATTTTAAGAAAAAGCCAGTTGAAAAATGTGTCAATAGCAAAATGAGGCAAGGAACAACGACCGATTTGGCGACTCAAAATAGGATTTTTTACATGCCCACGGAGTCTGAAGAAAGACTCCTAAAATTGGCCTCTGTCAAGTTAATAACTTAAAGTAGAGTTTCGCGATTGTTTTTTTTTAGTTTCTTTCGCGGTTTAAAAGTATAATTTACCTTGCATTCTTTTTTAGGAAGAGCAGAATTAAAGTCAGGGTTCGTCCATTACCGCGAGAAAGGATTTAAATCGATTTTCCTTAGCGCCACATCTAGGAAGCAGATAATTTTAGGGTAAACTAGCAAGTATAATTTCCTCCTTTGGGGAAGCGAATGCGATAATTGGTTAACTGGGAATACATTTTTTTAGGGCCTCATTGTTTAATAGAAGTTATTTCATTTACAACAGGTATGAACGCCATAGTAATTTGAAGAAAGACCGTTAATAAATAAAAAGGTTTTTTTTTAAGTTGTATTTTCTTTCTTCTGGATTACTCTTATTCCTTATAGGTCCCGGGGCTTCTACTCGAAAAGGTGTGTGAAACATAAGAATATTTAAAAAAGTTTTGGAATATCGTGGAATTTTAATATATTTTATTCCTATTTATATAAATACTACTTATTCTTAAAGAGATTAAGGGGTTTCCTGCAAAATACAAGCCTCGTCTATGCAACTGCTCTGAAAGGAAAAAGTGCTAAAGATCACAGCACAGAGAGTGAGATGCCTGCCGATCGAGGTATTTAACGACCACTTCAAACTTTTGGACGCCAATTTCTGAACATAGTTATGTAGTAAATGTAGTTTTCTGTTAAGTGTTCTATTAGATTCATCGTTGTCAGTATCAATTCTGTTCATTAAAACCTTTGTAAAGGTTCCCTAGTTTTATTGCAATTTAAAGAACAAAATTTTATAAAATGGAACAACTATTACGCTCAGAACGTTTTAGTACAGTGAGCACGAGGTATAGTGGAGATATGCCGTCTTTCGGAGGAGACGTTAAACTGTCGGACCCGAGTCCATGGATGTTGGTCTCGTTAAAGATCCCTACGTCGGGTTGGAATACCTGAGGATTCGGCAAAATTTCCGGTTAGGGGTAGCGTGCTCCCGGCGTCGGTGATCAGCCCTGGTCGCAGAACTAGACCGACGTTAAATAAAAACAAATAAAAAAAATGCCAAATTTACTTAAAGCTTCTCAACACTGATTTCAAATGCAGACATTCTAAAGGACAAGAAGGAAAGTAGATGCTCTCAAACTATATTTGCTGGTTACCCATGTATGGTCCACTGTCTAAGAGTTGATATGTGATTGCACCTGTTATGAATCTGCAAGGGTTTTACAAAAAAAAGGTAAATGAAATATATACTAGAGACTTACTTTCAAGTCGGAAACAAAAATCACATGAGAGTATCTCTCAGTCTTTTCATATACTGAGATCTCGAAGTAAAGACGGCTCCTTTAAACATGTCACAGCTGAAGTTTATAAGGACTCTTTTATTAGAGGCTCTTATAACGAGATAACTTTTGGATAAATCAGGCATAGGCTTGACAAATCTTATACGGCTTTGAAGCGTGAGGTAGATTGTACCAGTTTTGTAAAATTCCGGTTGGGGTGACCAATGGCATGTTTTCAACTCGTGATCGACTCTATTATTAAAACCGAAAATCTTAGGGGCATATTTGCGTAACTTAATGATATCATCGTGTACGGAAAAACGAAAGAGGAACATGACCAGAATTTGAAATTCTTCATGCCGCTAAAAAGTATATTCTGACAATCAAAGTTTTTAAAAGACGAAATACGTATCTTAGGTCTAGACTATAAATATTACTAAATCCTCTAGAACCGGATAGTATTCCTTCAGTATGAAGAACTTTGGGATTATTCGCTCATTCAAAAATTTACTTTTGTCTTTAAACCAAATTCGAGAGATGACAGCTTTGTGCCACATTTGTTCAGAAATAAAACTTCGCTACCTGAAATTTAAAGGTACGTTAATTAAAATCACTAATCCTTTCGAAAGGTTTAATATTGATGTTAAAGGCCCTCTCCCAACAATCACAGGAACACCTTATTTGTTAAATGATTCCTCTTTTCATTCCCTTGCACTAGTCCTTTTTGGGGCGAAGTTATTAAACATTTAAAATCACTTTTTTCCTTTTTCTAGCACCATCCTACATACATTCTGATAACGGCACTCACTTCACAAGAACCGAAAATTAATAATGGTGTTGCTACCAGTAGATCTACACCGTATAATCCTTGTGGAAACGGGAAGGTAGAGCGATAGAATGGAATTATTTGGAATATATTTAATACGGCAATCGGGTCTCGTGGATTGAAATTAAGTTAGTGGGAAGTATTGCCAGAATCCCTGAATTCTATATGTTTACTACTTTGCACTGCTATAAACAAGACCCGTCAGGAAAGGATGTTCGTTCATGCTCGATGCTCCCCCAATGGGGTTTCCCTTCCTACATGGTTAACATCTCCTGGGCCTGTTCTGCTTCGCCGATTTAATCGTACCAACAAATATGAACCCCTAGTCGAAGAAGTAAGTCTTATTGACGACAACCCCAATTACCCTAGAATCAAGCTACCTGATGGTCGTGAAACCACCGTATCTCTCAGAAATTTAGCCCCTTCGTCTACTCCTAAGATCGATGTTCCTTTATCAACCATCGATGTTCCTTTATCTAAAGACTCTTGCCCTTTTAGATGATCCAGGAGAGATACAGATAGATTGTAAATCCAACAGCTACAGAACCAAATAACCGACTCTGGTTCCGATAACGGAGAAGACTCGAGTTCTAACCAAAACACTGAAAACAAGCTGTACCTACATAACGTACTAGGTTTTCAAAATTTCATATACTTGTATTGTCCTGTGGAAGTTTTAAACACCTAAAGCCAAGTAAGGACAGTTTGTTTACGGTAGTGTTTTGAACAAGCTGTAATTTTTGTGATGGCTCCGGCCAAGGAGCACTAAGATGGCATTAAATGTTGTTTTAAATTCGACAAAACAGCGACTGAGGCTTGCCAAATGTTAGTCCAAGTTTTCGGTGATGTATCCCCAAGTAAATTAGTGTTTAAGCCGCGAGACTGTTCAAGACGATAAGCGTTCGGGTAGGCCTTCATCTTGCATCAATTCAGACACCATTGCTAGTGTTTGTCAAATTATCCTTCAGAATCAAAGGCGGTTTGCCACTACATGGCTAAAGCTGTATGGGACCTTCTAGAATATTTTGTCTGATCAACTTAGCACAGTTTGCTTCTGGACTCCTGACGCAGGACCAGAGTAACCAAAGCGTGAGCGTGAATATCTGCACACAACTTTCACAAACTTCTTGTGTAGGATCATAACATATTACTAAATAAGGGTATACAGTTATAATGAGATGCAAGTTATATAAATCCGGAAATACCCAATACCCGTAAGTCTGACATCGACACTGGTTTGTGCCATCAAAAGAATCAGGATTTTGGTCTTTATGATACTAATACTTTAGACTGAGCATCGATGAAAATTTCTACTTTAGACTGTTTTCTTGTGTTACGCGTAGTACGAATTCTCGCAAGATCGTATTGGACACGACTTACCTCATTACCAAAGTTATGTTTTTTTGATGTATTTTTTCTTAGTACTTGTAGATTATTTTGATTTCAATATTAAAAATTAAAAATCATTACAAGGTATTATTAGGTACCTACTTCCATTACCTACCCAGGCATTCTAAAAATTATTTAAACAGAATGGAGCTTGAAGAAAAAACTAGTTTAGATTATCATCAAGATATTGATAGTACTTTATTTGAACAATGGTTAAATATTCTACTACCAAAGTTAGAAAGACACAGTGTAATTGTCATTCAAGATTATTATAAAAATTTCCAGATAAATATTCAACTAAAGCTGAAATTCAACAATTTCTAATGAAAAATTACCTTTATTTTAAAGAACATTGTAAAAAAGTGCCAAAGTGAAGTTAATAGAAGTATTAAAAATTTTGAAAAATAATATATTGTCGATAATATTCTAAAAGAAAATGGACACTTTGTTTTATGGCTGTCCCCATATTATTGCATATTGAATCCAGGAATCCAATAAAATTGTTATGGGCTCAACTAAAGAGAAATATTCGCGATAACAATTTATCATCAAATTCAAGTGGTAGTCTGATAACGTTAATTCGAGATTGTTGAAACAGAATTACTGTGGAGAATTACTTGAAAAACGCAATAAAACATTTAAGGGCTATTGAAGATAAATATTTTAATTAATTTCCCAAAACAGATTTTGTTGTAAATTTAGCGGAAAGTGATAGTGATAGTGATAGTGATATTGTAGAAACAGATCATTTTTTGTAAATTATTATTTTCCCTGTAATAGCATTATACTTGTAAAACATTTTGTAGGTAGTTTATCTTTTCTCCCTTTTCCTATTCCGATAATGCCTATACCTGGCTCACAACAGATTCTAGAAAATCTAGATCTTACATATTGCAAAGCATTATACCAACCAGAAACCAAACAACAATCTTCATACTGGAAGACGCCAAACAGGCGCATGGGAAATGTGACGAAGCGAACAATGATTCATACATCACGACAATGGCATCTGCCCGCAGTACGATTATGATTATGATTATGATTGTGCCCTATCCACAAGACTCATCCGATCCAGTACCATGCGACTTTTTCGTGTTTCCGAGGTTGAAATCTATGCTTAAGGCATTGATTTCAAACCATTTCGAGAAGTGTTTCCAACCGTGGCAGAAACGCTGTGACATTTTGGAGGATACAATGAAATTTTTCATTAAAAGTAATTCTGTAGTTCTTAAATAATTTCTGGAATTTTTGGGTAGCACCTCGTAGGCATATACATGAAATAATAGAAAGCGGGCAAAGTGACGGCTTGTCAGTATTTTCCGACTTGAAATATTTTTTCCTGGGGTTGTCAGAATTCACCTCAGATTGAAAAATACAATTATATATAATGTGTGATTTCATTTTGAATACAAGCTAGATATAAATTCGGTCCTTTTTTTTCTTTTATACCTCTCCTCCTTACAATTATTTGCATTAATATATTAAAGACTTTTTTTCTGTAAAACTGACATAACTGATGATCATTACCTGTTGGTTTTTTGGTTGAGTAAATTTTTTTTAACCGTAAATTATAAATTGATATTATTTTTGTTTCACATTACAATATGTACGAGTACAAAGGACACTGTAATTGGGCGTATACCCACGTCGGATCTGTTGACAGAACTTTTATATTTGTGAATCGATTTTTTGTTCATCGTACGGTACAGGAAAATATTTTCTACAAACAAGAAGTAGGCATAGCGAAAAATAATTTGCGATAGAAGTAGATACTGTTTTCACGAATTGCGATTGAAATGTATCAAGACCTTGAAGACGACAACTACAAAATGATATTTGCATTTATATTCACAAAAAATACGTAAAAATGTTATTGTATAGACCGAAATTCGAAATATAATTTCGTTGGACGTATACAAATGATTCTCCAAATTGCTTATTCTCTTTCTCCCACCTTGAGTCATATCAGGACCGCCTTCAAGATTGTTGGTGTCGGAAATTTTATGTTTTAAAAATTTCTGTGGCAAAATCGAGACAATTAGTAGAAAAGAAATATTACATCTACTCTTATGGGAAATGAACCAAATTCATTCACATTAGAAATTATTTTTTTCTTGAATACACAAATAATAAATAGAGAAATTTCAGTACGTTATTCTTTAAATTTTGACGATTTTTTTTCATGTAAAATAGAAGAGCTGTAGAAAGCTCCTCCTGAATTAAAAAATAATTAAATTTCAATGACTTACAGTTTTCGCGATTAACGCGTTGTTGAAGTGACAACACTGTATGTGCCATAACTAGTATTATGTTTTGGAGGTTATCTGAATTTTTTGCTGACTCAAGCGTTGATAAATATATTTTTTTAATAACGTGTTTTCTTTTCTAAATATATATTTTCTTTCCGTTCTTATCAATTTTCATTTTTGCGAAATGCTAACCTTACATGTGTGTACATTTACAAGTAAATGTCCAGTCTGTCAACAGTTTTTACAGCAATCTCGCTTTAAACCAATCGAACTTAAATAATTTTAATTAACAGAAACATTATTTTTTTATTTAATTGCATTATTTACGTTTCTTCATCTCTTTGTTATAAATGTAAGAGAAATTTTTTATTTGTCTTCCTATACAAAACTGTTCTTAATCTGAATCTCTTACCATTCTGATAAAAATGTTCTTCAGTTTATTTGAAGGGGTTTTGATGTTATTTGGAGGCTGAATATGTAAGTAATGTAATTAGCACAAATCACTACCACAATCTGTCAATTGAGTGTCTGTCTTGAGGATTATCAAATGACAAGCATCAAGAACTATGAACATACAATTTAACAGTAAATTCAAAGTTTACATTAGAGTTTTTATTTTGTAAAGCTGGATTTGACTTCGGTCCTGTATATTTCGTTTTAATAAAGACCAGATGGCACGCCAAAAATTTATTATGCGCCAAGAAAGTGAAAGTACTTAGCCGCAATCGCCTTTTTATTTGATTATCTTGACAAAATGTGGGTCCTACGTAAATATGGGTTTAAAAAAGAACTCCGGAAGTAGGGCGCACTCATTATTTTTCCGACGTCTAAATACATTGAAAAGTTCTTTATCTAGAACACTCACTATTGCTACTAGTATTTAACCTCATCTGAATCATTTAACTATAGACAACCAGAATTGACGAACTTGGTGAAATTAGTTCAGTAAAAATTTCTCCTGAAACATCTGTGAAGTTGTGTCGGTATGCATTAGTGCCAATACGCTCGACAATGTAGGAAACTGTGTAAGAATTTAATGGCGGTTACCTGGGAAACACTTAACGTTAATTACTTCGGCGTCTGCTCAGATTAATAAGTCATTATGGGAAAGTTTGGGGCCTCGTCTTTACTAGGTTGCCCGAGCGAATCTTAAATGAGGGCTATTGGAAGCCTCGAATGGAGGGAACGCACTTTAATAATTAAGTTTTTGCGGCAATTAACGAACATTAAAAAGGATAGGACGTGAATGCAGTCCCTAGGTCAAATTTATTGTGACGAGTAAACATCCTGGAATGGTGAATATTATTGTGAAAGGGTCTTAACCATTCCTTCTTTTGCAAGTACATGTGCACTATTTAATTTCATCTAGTGCGAAATGTCGTTGTTTAAATTTTTCTAGAAATACAATTGAAAGAGAAGTTGGATCTTCTCATTCTTAGAGGGGTTTAATATTTTGAATCCTATTTTTTTTTTAAATATTTCACTGTTTTTCAATTAATAACCAGTTATTGCCGATCGTAGCAAATCCGTTAAACAATAAAGTTATGTATAGTTAATAAATACAAAAAAAAAGATTTATGTTGGAACATTAAGCATAAAAACACATAGTACACAAAAAGTACTTAAACGGATATAGGCGAATATTTAAGCAGTGGGCAGCGATGTGACTGGAACGATGTTCCCACCTTGATGTATCCCTACTTCGAGTTATTAGTAATACATTCTCTTCCTTCCATAACGTGCACGGATTTATGTATGTCTACAAATTTTCAGGCCGAATCTGTATAACTAAATGAGTTTTTTTTGTACCATAATATGTTAATATTATCCGTTTTTTATCTGGAAATGTATTTTTTTATTTATTATTTATCTATATCTTAGTTTCTCAGAAAAAGCCGGTTGGATAAATCTATACTTAAAAAAACATTAGTTTTGAGTTGTCATAAAGCTTAATTAAATGAATATCATTTTTTAAGAAATATATAGAAAGTAAATTATTATTTTAGTCATTTAGTTACTATCAAAATGAAATAACTCTTTATCTTACTGCTAATTATTATTAGAGTTATTTAGAAAACTGCAAAATGTGATTTTTGAGACTTATCGGGTTATTTTTATTTTCACGTACCATTAATGAATATTAATGACATTTTCGAAGTCAATGTATAATAAGAATTAAAATATTTTATTACTGTAATAATTAAAATTCACTTAATAAAATGCATCTAAATATCATTTCCTTGACGAAAACTGTTAATTTACGCAATTTTCTAGGTTTTTAGGATCGTTGGAATAAGAATATATTTGTTCCTAAATAGTGAGATTTTGAAAAATTTTATAAAAATTTGTTCAATTGTTTTTTTATTTAATTTTAGAAACAAGAAAGGACTAGCCAAAAAGAATATGACAAACACTGATTTTTAAACATTCACATAAATATGTCAACTATTGCTTATATATAGCATAGGGACCAAATGTTAAGAAAATACAAGACAAAATATCTACAACTATTTGATAATACACGAATACTAGATATATGAAAAAAAATATACAACAGAGCCAGATTACCATATGGTTTTTCATTACTCAAATGCGATATGGTATTCAGAAAGATTTTCAATTTTTTTCATTGAGTTTCTTATATAATGCTACTTGGTCTTCATTCTCTAAAATAATGTATTATTATCTAAACGATTTTTGCAATTTTTTTATCAGTATCGACTTTTAATATGTAACAGTTTTGAAATACCAGGATATTAGTAGTATTAGTTTAGGTTTAACATTTGTACGTGTGTGTGTGTGGGTAAATTGGCTTTTGGAAACCATGTCCCTAGCCACAGAAATTAGTTATTAAACTTTAGATTTTGATTCCAGTTTTACCAATGCATAAGTACATTCCTGTCATTCAAAACTAGCAAATGCTGCAAGTTGATGGGCAGTAAAGATAAAATGATTTAGTCCGCTATCGAAATATTATTGAAATTGTTTTAAGAGATCACCTGCAACATTTCTTTGGTTTGGTTACTGTACGAGGGACAATCTAGTTTTAGAGAAAAACCTTCCTTTGAAACTACTGTACAATTTGTGTGTTCTAAATGAAGGATAGAAATAGATTGCGATAATATTGTGTTAGGTGTTTTTGTTGATTTAAAGAGGGCCTTTGAAACCATTAATCGCGGTAGTTTGATAAATAAATTAAGAATGTATAGGGTACACCATACAGTGTTAGACTTAATAATGTATTATCTCAACGACAAATATCACATGAATAAAATAGATAATGTTATATCAAGCAAGGTCTTAATCCTATATGGGGTTCTTCAAGGAAGCGTTCTCGGCCCTGTCTTATTCATTGTTCATATTAAAGATCTACAAAATCTAATAAATCTATTTGCTGATGATACTGATATATCTATATCTGGAAAGGACTTTACACAGGTAACTATCACTTTAAACGAAGAATGAAATATTCTAAATAAATGGCTTTGTGCATAAAAATCTTGAACATTCCCGGCAGGTTTAACAATTATTATTCCATTTTTATAATATTCAGCGAAACCGAAGATTGTAACGTTTATTAAGACGAATTTCATCAAATAGGTTTAGAATTTCAATGTTGGTCAGGTAACATTTTTAGTAGTTTATTTTGGTGTAAGTAATGTTCCTTCAATTTTAACTATTCGAAATGTTGAGGTTGAGGTTCAGATAGTTAATTGTAAAAGAGATGCTATCAAAATGTTCTTGATTCAGTGGCCCATTGGCGCTGTGAGTAGGTTCATAACAACTTCTGATTCAGTTATCGATTAAAGGTTTTTGTAAAACATTATGTTTTGTATGTACTCTCATAACTCGGTTCTATACCAACCTCTTTTACATTTATATAATATAATAAGTTAGGCAATTTGACGTGTGGAGAATTAGATAAGAGGGTAAATTGGCTCACTTTCACCAAAAACAGCATATCTTGTAAGGACCAACCTAAAATGATGTTCCATTTATTAACTCCGATTACTTTCTCTTTTTTTAACGTACCTGCATTTTTTTTTTAAGTGAACTGTCTGGGATATCATCACTGGTCGAAAATTTGCATTGCATTTCCTCCAAATCTAATGATGTCTCAATTATTTGATTTTAACTAATAAATTATTTCACAGCTGTAACATCTTGAGATTGCTGAATATAATTAGAAAAAAATCTTCGTATTTAGGTAGTTTTAGGAGTTATATTCCTCATAAGGTTTGAATTAATATTTTATATAGTTGATAAATGTAATGTAATCAATATATTTTTTAATAGTATGCACCCGATATTTTGAAATTTGGCATTTAAATGCGCTTTTATTAAATAAAAACCGCCTAAGAGTATCACACATGTTATTGTTTTATGATTAAGACTTCTTTTATGTGCGCCTATTTCGTTGCTAGTGTTTCTATATAATACCAACAATAACATCTATTAATACTTGCAGGAGTTGCAACGGGAGCTGTGTTTTTTTACAGCATTGTTGGCATTTCCTCCTTCAATATTTGGACATCTGCCTAAGCGAGATGTTTCACTAACTCGATTCGCGATAAATGGCAACTTTCACTTTTGGCTGTAAAAATTGTACCACAATTGCAGGAATATATGTTTGAAGCAGTAGTTATAATCAAATTTCATCACAACTGATACTAGTAGACCAGGGTAGAAAACTGTTTATCTCGATTTCCGACAAAACTACAAGTCCTATGGAAAAAAGTTAAATGGCAAAGTTGTAGGTAATAAAAAGATCTACACTTTTTCACATAAGGCTCTTCAGTCCAGTATAGTTTTTATAAGAGCTTTGTGTTCCCCATCTGCTAAATATGAATCTTCAAGAACATCCTATATTCTTCGGGGCTTCATACTTTATACAAAGTCGTCTAAGTGAATACTTAGGATATTGCTCAAGTTTCAATTTCTTGAAGTCTTTGGCATCGATTGTATTCAAAGACTGTAAGAGTCAATATTAATATCTATCAACTAATACGAGGTGAGGACATACTGTCCTGATTGATATACAAGCTCCTGTTTAAAAATATTTCGTAACGTAATATTCCACTGCAGAAATCTTATTTACATATGTTGAGGATTAATCATACAAGTTAGAGTAAAAGTATATATGAGTTAAAAATATCTACTTTTTTAATGGGTTTTTTGAACATTTTTTAAAAAACTTTTTTATTAATTAGCATTCATTAGCATTAGCTGATATTTAGTTAACTCATAATGTATTCACAAACGTTCAAGTCATTTGTGAATTAACGGTGCTTTATAGGTAAAAAGAAATCTTTTAGAGGCAGATAGAGGTAGGGTAGATGGTTCTAAATAAATATATTTAATGCGTCTATTGGCTCCCATAACCAAGTTACGGGATATTCTCATCAATTATAATTTTTTTTTCTTATAATATTTTCAAAGTGGATTTATTCCCAATATTTTAATATTCCCATATTAACCATAGTTCTGTTATTTATTTTAAAACAATAATTCTAATAATTACTACAGGTATGTACTTCAAACAATTGTTAGTTTTGTGTAACAAATAATAGAAAATGAAGTAGAAAATGCCCATTACCTTGTATGTAATTTCTTGTATGTTTATGATGTCTCTTGCTGGTTTTCTAATAATATCTGGGTAGTTTCTCAGCATGCTTCCTGTTACGACATTCACTTCTTGTTATTAGGAAAGTTATCGTCCAAAAAGTTCTCACAGTATTTCTCAAACGTGAGGAGGCACCATCATTTTCAAAATACAAGCCTCGAGTATCTTCATCTCATAGCAAAACTGTTAACGTATTTCGTAGAAATTCAAAATATTTTTCACTAGTCAGAACCCTTTTGGTAACACGTATGATTCGATCAAATGTCTATTTAAGACACCACATCAAATATTAAAAAGAAAAATTAACTTGGAAATAACTTTGTCTAGTTGCGTTGGGATTTTGTTCTGCCTAAACAAGTTAATTCATTCCCAAAATTAAAAACATCGTTAAATGGCCAAAAAAGTGCATAGGTATAATAAAATAGCGGATAATTTGAACAGTGAAATATATTTAACCGGTCATTAATAAATGTTTGTTACTTACTACCTACGTACGTTTATCTTCTCACCTTACTTTACCATTCAAATTGATGGCGGAAGGTGTTAAATATTTTACTTTATTTTCCATTAAAAGGATAAACAAGAAAACAATGAGTAATACGACACTATTTAAATACAGGAAATGAACTCATTTTGAATATTATACGAAAAAACAACTAAGTGTTTCAATTCAGTTTTTTCTGCGCTATGCAAATCTGAGATGGAGATATTCAAATTGTGATACACAGGGTATTGGTTAAATATTTTAAATATATTTCACATTTTTTCTAAAATCGAACCCATATTTTTCGTTAGTCTCTACAATATTTCCCTTTAAATATGAGACACCCCGTATTTTCTGGTCATGTATATGTTTGTTTTCAGATTCTCTTTCGCTCTGCATCATCCATTGTTTAAGTTCATTTTTAGTACCTATATCGATTTTCGGGTTGTATTAGCAGATTTCACATTCATAAGCACATTCACGTTCAATACAGGGGAATAATCATTCTGTGTTTGACAAGGATTAATGGAGTTTGAAAAGGAAACTTTTACTTTGCTACCGAGTAAGCATTGATTTAACAATATCACCAATTACAATTTTGATATAAAATTTTAAAATATGAATTAAATATCATTTCAATCTTATTAGAAGATTTGTGTACGGACTTTTGGAAGGTAAACATTTTTGAATAAAACTTAAAAAAAAATATTTTTCAGGTGTCTAGACCTCAAAGGGATATGGAAACTACATAAAAAAGAGCTTAGCAACGTATTTTATTTTCTCCTAACTGAAAATAATTAATATAATAAATGTGTCTAGGTTTTTGCAATATTTTAGGAGTGCATATGTATATTGATATTAATTTTTATTTATATCAAACTTTTATAATATAAATAAGATTAGGAAAACAATTATTCACAATAATGTCCGTCCGGTAAATTCGAGTATTAGATCATTTTTAATCTTCAACATTTAAAACGCTTTTCACTGAAAACCTGTCATTCTTGAACACCTGGTATGCTCATAATCTATCCAAGCTACAATCACTAACTCTATCTCATATCTGAAATTTCATGATGTGTGAATAATTTAGACTATGAGCGACAAGGCCGAAGTGGTAGCGGCGTATCAATGTAGCGCTCATCCCATAAGCATCTTTCTTGTATTTCCATCGCCATGGGTGAGCCTAGAGTTTTAATCCAGGAGGATCAGAGTTCATCTGGTCATAACATTGAATTAGATTTTTATTCAAAAATTGGTTTAAAACCAATTTAACAATATAGTTAAATTCCTAAGAACTATGTTTAGTCGTTAGGCGCCTAATTTAATCTTTTAATATTAATGTGGTGGATTAATTCGCTTTAACATTCTATTTTCTATTTTTCTATTCTATTTTCTTTATCTTCGCCCTTATTGGAATTTAGTTAGTTGGCGGTTTCTGTTGGTATTTTATTTACTTTCCACATCTTTTGCTTTAATTCATTTATTTTCGTTTATGTCTTCTAGTTGCTTTATCATTATTCTTTCATTTAATATGTGTACTAGAATACGGAATATATTTTAATTATTTAAAAATATATAAGTAACGATTAAATAGTTTGTTAAATATTATATATGAAACTACAATCATGTACCCAATTTTAAAATTATACAAAAGCAATTAAATTTTTTTTGGTAGTAAATGACAAATTATTTATGTTATTCGAATCCTGGTTGGAGTAAAAATTTCTTTCTTTTTTTTGAACACCTTGATGGTCGTTCGTCTCTAGAGCATTATACTGTTGGTTCCATATTAATAGTGAGGTTCCTGTAGTGATGCAAATAAACTGTAACAAAGCCTACACAAAATTCAAATTAGTAGTTAATTATTGTACAATATATGGTTATTTACTCTCAAAAACATCTATACCAAAAACCTTAAGATTTAACCAGTGATGATACAGGATAAACCTATACTAATCTAAATTATATCAAATTTTTCCTGCTGTATCATAATAGTTGGTATGTAGTTTACTAAAAACATTTTCAATATAAGTAAAATTTAAAAACCTCTACAATAACAAAGGTTTTAAATATTATGATAGATTACGAATATTAAAGATACAATAATACGTCTAAAGTTATTAGCATCGGCAACGTTGGTTTAAATAACGGTAGGGTAAATCTGTGGTCGTTAAACATGTTTAGTTACAGACTATTTTATACAAGAATCAATTTATATCTTCCAAGCTTTGAAATTGCATTACGCTGATAGAGGAAACATCGTTGAACTAAATCTAGTGACTAAATGACAATATAAAAGTATTTGATATTTAACAAAAACCTTTTTGATTAAAAATTTTCAGTATAGTATGAATTAGAACGTAGAGGCTATGACACTGTGTGACTGATTTGATTATATCGGAGAGAAAAAAACCTTAGATTTATAAATTCTAGCGACGGCACACGTCTTATTGTTAGATGTATAATTTTGGAAACATTTTTGACGGTCACACAGCATTGAGAAAGACAAACGAACCAAGTTACGGTTTCAAAGCTTTTTTATAAATAGGTATAAACAAATATCCCTTTTTCATCCCTTGCCTTTATCGTCTACGTCTTTGAGCAGAACTGAACATGGAAATCGATCGACAATCGGGTCACCTCATTATAAATAGTTTATCAAAGAAGTCTGTTGTATGCGAAGTATTAAGTTATAGATTATTTTATTATTAAAAAAAATAGCTACATTCAAAGACGATATTCTATAAACACTAAGCTTTTTTAAAAATAGATTATTAGTTTATTAATAGTTTAAATTTATTTTTTATCGAACTATACATAAACCATTTTAGATTCAACCACAAAGAGTGAGTAAGTGGGTATTGGAAGTCAAACCTTTGATGTTAACAACTTCACATCGGTTGGCATTTAAATTGATGGCTTTTCGTGGCTCTATACATATAAGCAAACAAAACAGAAATCTGTGCCGCAAAGGTAAATGCCACAAATATATAATTTTCCAGGAGATCCAAATGAATGTATACTTTTAGTTTGTTTATCTAGTATACTTTATGATGAGTTTTTTATTATATATTAATTTTAAATTTTTTTAATGATTTATGACAAAATTCTGCCTTTTGCCACTTTAATAAAACAAAACTATATCTTCCTAAAAAAATATAACAATACAAATATTGGTCAAAGTAAAATGAAAATAAGTAAATAAAATTGGGATGATCAACTCTTTTCCAAATATAGTAAATAATTCTAAAAAAGTATTAAATTACAAAAAAAAACCAAAATCGAAAATTGATCATTTAATCCAGCAAAATCAATGATAACATTCTGTTTTGTATTTTGTGTGTATATAAGTTTATTCTTGATCTTCAAGTAAAACGTATAAAATAGATATTAGACAAAAACTCCAAAAGTTGTAAAAGATCTTTGTATTTGGCTGTTGAAATACGTGTAGGTTTATCGGCAATTGCAATTAAAAATTTGGTGTTAATCTAACACGCTGTCTTCTAAATCTTCTTAAATCTGTTTCTCTAAAACTATTGTAGTTAAAATTCTCTTTTATGGAACTACAGTTAAAGTTTTCCTTTCTTACTCAACTGTAGCAATAATAAATTTGTCCAACTACGTTTAATTTTCGGTGAAAAAACGATATATTGATAATACATTTTTGAATATGTTAGCTTCCATCTGCGTGTGGCCCTAACAAACATTTTTGGGTAATATATTTTACCTGGGTTCTTATACAGGATACAAAAGAAATATCCGAAGATGCACTGCTCTTACTTCAGTACAAGAATTGACAAAGTTGTTTTGTATTTATTTCACTTTTTAGTGGATCTTAGTATTTACTGAATATCTGTAGCCTCTTGATTTCTTGAATTTTTCAAAACACTTCAATCTAGATGTAGAGGGTTGTCCTAAGGCGTAACTTGCTTTTCTCTTTTCACAATCAGAGTTATGGTTGACATTTCCGTTTTCGATTTTCATTTATAATTGTTATTTTAAGTATTTTGTTGTTGCCATATGTGAGTGTACATTAATTAAAAGAAAATAAGTCCTTATGTCTCACAGTCTAAGTTTTATTAATAGAACTACCGGTTTCGTGGCAATATAAGCCACATCTTTAGGTTTAAAAAAATACAAAATTCCTGTAATTAAACTAAAAATTAACCGACTGAAAACTTTTATTTATCAAATTTCTTCCAGATACTTTTGAATAACGAATTCAAATTTTAAAAGTAATTATAAGATATTAGGATAACTTATGAATAAATGGGATAGTAAATGGGGGTTATTGAGCCATATTTCTAGGTTATATATGTCTAATCATGTTATTAAACCAGACATTGATCGCCTGCAACTTTTTATTGACTTACCTCCTTCTCGCGACCTTTCATTTTTGCGAAGTGTGTTAGGTATGTTTGGTCATTGTCCAATATAGAAACCAACCTTTTCTTTTTTCTTTTAGCTAATAACAAAATTTTTCCTCTAAATAATAAAGTAATCAAATCTTTTATAGAATTTTAATCAGATATTCTTAAATCGTGTGTGCATGCCATAGATGACATTATTTCTTTTACGGTAGAAACTGACGAGTCGGATCATTCTATCACAGCTACCTAATCTCAAGATAACAGACCCGTCACTTTCCTCTCTAGGACTTTAAACAAAAGTGAACAAGACCACTCTAAAAAGGAGGCATATGCCATAGTACAGTCCCTAAAACTATGAAGGTATTTCCTTACTGCTAGATCATCTAAATTAATAACAGACCAGAAATCTGTTTCCTTCATGTTCAATCTCAAGTATTCTAGTAAAATTATAAATGAAAAGATATAGAAAATGGTGTTTAGTGTTGTCGCCATACATATATGAGATTATTTATAGACCTGGAAAAGACAATATAGTGGATGATACTCTCCTCACGTATATGTGTGAAGACTGACTCATTTCACAACTGTGCTGAGATTAAACCAAGATACTTTTGCCCAATTTTAAATCAAGACCTAAGTTTGAATAGCATCGTTTGAAGATTGGATTTTAAATAACCAGTACCATTTAATTCTAACAATACATATATACTTTTCGCTATTACTTTTCCATGATCTAAATTAGTGCTACATGATCTCTTTACGATTTTCGGAAAGTCTACTTATGTTCATTCCTTCTTATCGACTGAATTTCAGCGATTTCTTTATACTCGTGATTTTGTTCCTAGCAGAACTACTGCATATAGTCCTAAAGGAAATGATCAGGTTCAACGGCTTAATTTTAGCCCGTGGAAAACAATTCAGCTCGCTTTAAAAACAAAGAATTTTCGGATTGAAAATTGGGACAAAGTACTCCAAGTTCTAAATTCCATCCTTTCTTTGCTTTGTACAACAACGATTTGTAGATCACATGAAAGGATATTGATTAATTCTAGGCGAACATATACCATATATACCATCTTGTCCAGACAAATATTAGTAAATAAAGGCACTTGTACTAATACATACGACCCATTCGACTTACTTTCATTATAATATTAATTATTCTTTATTGACAAATGCTACATAATATTTGCACTAAAAGGCGAAATTTAGTTGATTAGCTATTTTTAAACTCTTAATCTTTCAATTTACACAAAAGAAATGAGTATTGAAACATAAAATAACGTATAATATTTTAACGCCCAAGTAATATTTCTGTAATAAGGCACTTATATTGCTTATGAATCTGAGAGAGGGTATTAATTGTTAAACTTAATCTTTTTATTTTATCAACTATGGTCAAGCGTGTATCATCTAATTCAAGTCTTAATTTATGTTTGATAAATGACCACTGATTCCTGTTTGCAAATAGAAGCACCGCGGTTTTATCAGGCTTTATTGTTAATGACATTTTGAGAAATCTAGAATTAGGTGTAGATTTGTGTTGCTTAAATCTGATACTAAATATGAAAAACTGGGTTGGAAGTAGTGAATCATTTGAGTGTAATCATCATAAAGTAAAGTAAAGTAAAGTGTTTCACAGCCAAATCCTTCAAGCGTATGCCTTAACACATCGACAGTTTGGGGACGTGCATTATCACGCAAAATAATGATTCCGTCCGACAGCATTCAAGGTCGTTTTGACTTTATGGTAAAAGTCATCAATTCATGACTTGGGTGAATAGCTTTCACGATTCATCCATTGTAACGATTCAGGGGAGAATCGCTTATCTTTCTTTGTTTGCCTCTATTTCTAATACACTTTTCACTACGAACATATACAGAGATATAAACAAACAACCGCATGTACCTGTGAGTTGTCACTATTCATTTCTGTTACCTCAGAGATGGCATTGATAATTAACAATAGTTACTAACTTTTGCGAGGAATGTTTATTGTGGAGGGTTTTGGGTTTTCATTTGTCTGACTCTCATAAAATTATAATAATAATAATAATAATAATAATATGTCTTTATTTAACAAGTGTACTCTTACAACACTTGCACTAGGAAGGCGATGATTAGCTTAGAGCTACTCTTTAACTCTTAACTTTCCTGGCTAACATGAACATTTCAAAAAGATAAAAATAAGATAAAATACAATAAAAATTGAATACAAAATATTTCTGATATACATGTATGTACAAACGTAAGATATACTTATAATATCATTGCTTGGCTAACAGTATGTCCTTAAGAGTATTCCGATATTTAAATAGAGATGAAATGGGCGTAGTGAAGATGAAAGAATTGTAATATTTTACTAAATTATATGTAAAGCAACGCTCAAACAATGCCGCGGAGTGTTGTAGCATAGTAATAGTGATATGTCTGATATTAATGTTGTGGATAAATTTTCTAAAAATATTTTTATCATGTAAGTAAGAGGGAGCTTTAGATTTAAGTAACCGATATATAAAAACAAGGAAATTTAATTCAAAAACATGATTAATTTTTAACCATTTAATTTGAGAAAAATAAGGTGCAATATGGTCATATTTCCTCCGATTACAAATTAATCTGCAACATGTATTTTGAATACGTTGCAATTGATTTTTAGATTCCTGATCTAGGCAAGGGTAGTAAACAATATTGCAATAATTTAAAACTGAAAGAACTAAAGTTTCACTTAGTTTTTTACACATTTTAAAATTTATTATATGTTTATTGACATAAAGCATACGCATTCTCGTATAACACTTTTGAACAAGTGTACTTATATGACCTTTAAATCTTAATGACTGATCTATAATCAGACTTAAATATTTTGCTTGTTCAGACAAGTTTATTGCAACATCATCTAATTCGAGTTGTATCGAATTCTGAATATTTAATTTTTTATATTTACTACAAAATAGAACAGCGGTTGTCTTTGATGGATTTATGGTTAGATTGTGTGCTTTGGAGAACTGAGATATTAGAGTTAGATCACTATTTATAGATTCATTAGCAGCTCGGATATTCGATGGGTCAAAATAATGAGTCAATTGTGTGTCATCTGCATATAGCTGCACTGCGCACTTATTTACTACATTTGGTAGATCTGAGGTATAGAGTAAAAACAGTAAAGGGCCTAAAAAGGATCCTTGTGGTACACCTGACACTATAAATTTAGGTAATGACAAGATGTTATTAACAAAAACACGCTGGCTACGTTTCCATAAATAAGATTTAAAAAAGATAGAACAGTAACATCGGAACCATAGTATTTAAGTTTAGCATACAGTAGTTCATGATCAATTAAATCAAACGCTTTTGAAAAATCTAAAGCGACTAATAAAACTCCCATTTTTTTATCAATAGCTCTAACAATATTATCAATTATATTTAATAAGGCAGTGGTTGTACTGTAACCTTTGCGGAAACCAGATTGTTGAGAAGGTAGAATATTATTGTTTGTAAGGTATAATTACAAGAGAACTAAACAGATTATACATATTTAATAATTAGTGCGCATTCATTTTGGGCTTCATTTTGGTGATTATAGTTAAACAATACTGAGCCTCCAACCACACATGGGAATAATCAGGATGAGCCATCTCACGGAGGAGATGTTAAATCGATGGTCAAGAGTATATTGATTTGGGGCTTTCAAAGATATCTTTGGTTTAACCCTTGTCGTACAAACCGATCGACCAAAAATAAATGAAAAAGCGTACTACACTTATCCTTTCGAAGGGGTAACATTTTTATTGTAGGTAACTTAATGTTATATGAGAAAACTAATATAATCCGTTATTTCATTTAAGTGAAATAAGATAATGGTTGTAAAGTTTGCAGATATTTTTATAGAACATATATATATATATATATATATATTGAACATAGTGACAAAACAATTTAATAACTACATTTAAAAATATATGATGTAACCATTATTGTAAGTATAATTTCCTCAGCCTGTACCTGAAATATATTCAATTCAAAGATATATAAAAACAGAGCTTAAAACAATTTTTAATTATTACTAGCTAATAGGAAATAACTACTTAAATTTCAAAAACATAAGAACTTTTTTAGTTTAACCTTCAAGCAATCAACCTAAAGAATATTGCATAGAAAGTTAACAATAAAATGAGAAATATGTTTAATACAATATTTAGTACAATGAACATTACATTATAAGTTGGCGAGGCTTCTCTTATAGTTGTATCCAACTTTTTGTTTTTTCAAAATAATGTAAAACCCAAAAATAAAAATAATATAAAAAATCAATAAGTTATTTTAAGATTTAGAAACACATCTACTAGTTTGAGAAGACTGAGTGAGCTGATACGTTAAAAAGATCTTTTAAAGGTTTTCATTCATCTAGTGAAATTATTTTCGTTACCACCTGAAGTTAAATGATGAATTTTAGGGTTGTGAGTATATAAGAATTATAAACAAAAAAATTAGTGTGCCTAAGGATAGAGTTTACAGGAAGTAAGAATGTATTTATTTCAATGAGTTCGTTAAATTTTAAATGCAATGCAATTCTATTAATCGGTATTTTAAATGTTTTACCTGATTCCAGTACATCTTCTAGATTGTCGTTTAACCAGTCAAAAGATTATTAATAATATCTACAATACCTGTAACTGATGTAAAAAACATTTAGTTTAATAAAATTTACAATGCAATGGATGTAAATCTGTATTACAAAGATGATTTTAAAAATGTAGCTTGCTGTACCTGTATTGTTCAAAAATTCCTCTAATCCCAAAAAATCTTCATTTCTTGTCACGTTGAAGTTAACATTGTTATTATCGCCTGAAATTTAGAGTTTAGTTAGTTTAGTAGAATATTTTATTTGCAAAACGCAAAACGTGAGCGTATGTTACATCTATCTTTACCTAATATATCAAACGGCTGTGATTCTTCTGGAAGCTTCACCCAATTGGCTCTCACTTCGAAGATAGCTGAAAATTGCATTAAACAGATGATGTTCGGTTAAAAATAGAAAATTAATTACATAAGACATAAAAGTGGATGTAATAGTCAAAAGGATTGTCAACGAAGATAATTTGATATGCTAGAAAATATATAAAGTAGGGGTAAATTAACAACAAATCAAATAGAAGAAATTAATAAAATATGTTGAACTCAAATTTTTTTTCGAATGTATAAAAAAATTGACATATTTTTAGTATTTACATTTTTTCGTAATGATTTAAAAAAGATAGGTATATTATATAATTGGAATAAAATATTATTTCAATATATAGTACATACTTACAAATTAGGAATGCTAAGGCATATAGTGACAGTCTCATTGCTGCTAGAAAACTTATTATTTCTTATTGTTATGGTAGTATATATATAAATAATTTGCATATACAAAGTTGGTTTATCTATAATTATTCTTTTTTATGATTATTCAAAGAAAAATTTAAAAACATATTCAGTATTATGATTTATAATTATATAGTATAGAACTATTAAGAGACGCTAATTAGGAGTTAAATATTGGCACATATATACAGGGTGATTCATATAAGAACCGACACAAACCAGGGGAATGTAGAAGAATCTAAACTATGGTGATTTAGTAAGCAGAGTTGAATTGTAGCATTCTAAATGGTTGATAAGGGATGGTGAACCACTAAAATGTGACAGAATTTTTTAAACCGTTGGTAGATCTAAAACGTTATTACTTTATTTTATGGGTAATGTAATTCTAAAATATTTCTTACTCTTTTTATTTTTCAATAATAATAATTCAATAAAAAACAAACAACTTAAACAATAGAAATAATTTGTACTGATAAGTTATTGTACAAATTGTTCAAAAATGGTCATCGTTTTCTCTCAGAAATAAATTTATTCTTTGCCGAAAATTGACGCATTCTCTATCCAATAACTGCTGATTGCTTCTAATTAATGGGCATTTATATGTAATGGGATTACACAATTCTGCTCATTCCCCAAAGAAAGAAGAAACATTTGTTGAGGTCTCCTGATCATGTCGGCGAAATTATTTCCACTTCTAATTAATTTATTTGGATACTGTTGGTTTAGAAAGTCTTTGACAATAATAGTAAAATTTTCGCCATTTAGCCGATTCGGTAAAATAACTGGACCAATTAAATACTGATCAATAAGACCGTTCTAAACATTTATTTTAAACCCGCGTTGAAAATGTCGAGTATTTACTGAATGAGGGTGTACGTCGGAATGCTCATGATAATTATGTAAATTTCTAATATCTCTGCTGGTGAAACAAAATTCATTAGTAGTGAGAATTTTCTTTTGAAAATTAATGTCTTGATGCAAAATAAACTGACAGAAATTCACTCGTTTCACCAAATCTTCTGATTACAATTTTTGAAATTTTTTGAAATGATAGGGGTGTAGTTGATTACGTCTGATAATTCGGTGCACAGAAGTTTGCGACATATCAGATTGTTGAGATAGAATTTTAGAACTAATATATGAGTCATTTTCAACTGTATTCAAAATAACTTCTTCACATTGTGCCCTGATTGTAATAGCAGGTTCTTGAGAGTTACTGAAAAACTAGCCTATTTCTCAAGTCCCTTTTTCAAGAATAGAGAACGTTTCTATATGGGGGATCATACGATTAAGAAATCTTCTCCAATATTCTTCAACACTCCTTCTGCAATTTTTTCACAGAAACCTAAGACTAATAACAAGTCAACTTGTTCGCTAAATGAAAACTTCTCAGCTATTTTCAAGACACTCAGCCTAAAATTAAATGGTTTTTTGGTTTTTCTAAGTTCAAGTATAACCAAGATATTTATTTTTCGAAATTTGAAACCCCACTTGCAAGGACTATAACTTAATATAGAGGTAAGTTGCGTTAAATCACCATATTTTACGTTCCCATATATTTATGAACATCAGCAAAGATCTTAAGGAGAGGAGGAGAACCAGAAGAAGAACACAGAGGACCAGAATGAGAGAGTACAAAACCAGGGTCAACTTATTCAACGAGATGGTAAAGCAGGAGCTAAGGACCTATAGGAAAAAGGAATGGACCAACCAGTTGGAGAAACTGAATCTCTAGAAACCAGCCCTATGAAATCTGCAAAGGATACTATGACAAGATAGAAGATTAATCGCCGCCACGATACATTGACTCGACGGAGTAGCTTTCACCGTAAAGGAAAAAGCAAAAGCTTTCAGAAGAACAATGGAGCAGCAGTCCATGCAAATCGAACACGAATAGGAGGATTGTGGAAGAGGAAGTCGAAGACCTGTATATATAGCCGAAGAGAATAAAATTCGCGATTTGTTGATAAACAGGGTGTTCCATTTGAAAAATTTGAGAAAGCTTTCCTGGAAATTTTTGAAAAATGAAATTAGTTATTGACCATCATGTACAAAATAAAACATAAAAACTGGATCTAAAAATTCTTTGGTATATTGGCTTTCTACATTTGTAGTGTTTTAAATTCCAATGTTAAATCTCAGTGAACAAAGCATTTTTAATTAGGAGTATGAACATTTTTTTCTCCGAAAGGGGTGTCATATTAAAAATATTATTTTGTAGATATGTACTAATGACTATTGAGTATCTAAAAATGTAAAAAAGTTGGATCATTCAATTAAGAAAATATGTATTAAGTGATGTGCCTATTTTACTGTTGGATATAATTGAAAATAATTTAGTTTTGATCCCCATTGACAGATATCTTTCAAATCGTTAAGTTTTACATAGTAGGAGTTATAGAACAACGACAGAGGTTTGCTGGACCCTGTACTCTTAAGTTTTATTCTGTTATAATTTTTGTAACAGTCGAGAGTTGGAGCTGTGATTAGTAATTAGATAATCCAAAAACTAGAACCGGAAAATTCTAGTTGCCATACACAGAAGACTAAATACATTTCTTGAAACGCAGTAATACTCATTTTAAATTCCAAATTTAGCAAAGGTGATCCAAAGCCTGTAAAATGGAGTTTGAGTTTTGAAAATACAACGATTCAAAGCTAGGAAGAACCTTTAAAATTCCTTTAGTTACTCAAACTCGGCCAGACTGACCACTTAAACCATTTAGAAAGTCAAGTGAAAGAACAAATAGGAGGAAAACTAAGACTGTTCGATCAATTTCAGATAAAGAAATAATTGTTCATGCTGCTCAGGTGGAGTTGCGGAAAGCCAGAAAACGAGTTCCAATATAGTCCAGTATAGAAATTACTAATACGAGTACACCGACACTTGCAATAAATTCAAGAACGGAGAACGATTTACAGTCTTTATTTAAACGGGTTCTGTTAAGTTTGAAAGATCCAGAACAAACGATTCTAAAGATTATTTGTAAATAGAGTTGCAGTGGATCATAGTAATCTAGGTTCAAAAAATAAATCGGTAAATGCAACAGAGATGAACTTAAATGAAAACAAGTTTTTAATAAATCATGTGTCTATCTTGGCAATGTTAAACAAAAAGATCCACAAACCACTGTTATATATCGTTTGGACTTTGAAAGCATTCTTCCCTTATACATTAATTTACATAAAATACAGGTAGAGGAAAACCGAAATAGAAAAAAATAATTAAAAAGGAAGGTAACTTAAAATTAACTCAATATTTCGCAAATAAACGGATTTGTTGGTAAATATGACAAAAGGTCAATTTTAATATTAGATACGACCTTATTTATAGATTAAAGGTCTTAAGAGAAATGATTTCTAGCAGACATATAATTGACCCGGAGTTATACGACAAATATGCATTACGAGTAGATACAACTCGCTTTTACATATTCAGAGATAATTTAAAATCCTTTAGAAAGAAATTTTAAGGAATAAAAGAAATAGAATAATACTATATAACCGAGAGAGAGCACATTAATGTGGTTTCATCCACCAACCCTACTCTCTCGAACTCGGCTTTTTTCATCTCCGATATTAGAGGGAAAATTGCAATGCATTCATAAAGCCTTCTCTTACGCTCTTATTGATTCGTATTTAGGATTCGCTCTGAATCTGCGGATCTGTATCTTCGGCATCCTACGACGGAAGCGATGTACAAAATTCTAATTGAAGGTGCAGCTATAATAAAAAATGCATTGTTGCCTATTGAAGAATTATCTGAAGACGCCTCGGAAGGACGTAACAAGCAGTTAAGCGCATATCGCCAAGATCTCGCTGGAAAATTACCTAGACAAAACTACAAGAGAGGTAATTGCTTAGGTCTTGTTGCACTTAAACACCAAATTAAAATACTTTATTCGATGTGCGTTTCGCTATGTTAGCGTCATCGGACGGTGACTAAAACTGCAACTATAACGGATATATTATTAAATGTATACTTTTAATTTAAGAGCCTCTGTTAAGGAGCGTGAGGAGCCTTATATAAGAAAAATTGAATACTTTTCCAAATTTAACTGTTCATTCTTATAAAAGGGAAGATGTACAATTATTAAAAGTAACATTAGATAATGAATGAATGAATTCATTTAACCTTGAAAATACTGAATATGAAATGTTTGGTAGGAACTGCTAGATATTTATCAATGTCAAATATTTTTCATGTGAAAAAATTTCAATATTGTAATTCCTAATTAAATATAATATTTAGCGGAATGATCGCCAATTTCATGAATAAAATTCTCATTAATATAAGGTTTTTTGAAGTTTATTATTTATCTTGTACAGAATTGGAGGTTTTAATTAAATAATATCTTTTTTTTTACCAATTCATTGGTTTCTAAAATACGGTATTTTTGCTACTATCCTCTTTCCACTTTCTTGGTCAGATTACACATATGTAGAAACTGTCAGATAAACCAATGTAACAGGGAAAGTAATTTTCTATTAAAAACTTATGTATGTTGTTATTCAATTATTAATGGTTGAATAGATAATTGACATTGTCTTATATAATAACACAAAATTTAAGAAAAACATAAAATTTGTATGCTTTTAACAAATCGTATGACTGTTTTTCTTGAATATTCTTTTGTATATAAAAATTTTTATTTTACTTTAAAAATAACAGAATTTAGAAAGGTGCCGAGCTAATACGAAATTATTTTAGAACTATTTTTTATTTTTCAAAATTAAGTGAGTGCTTAATCAGATTTACAGGAGATTGATTTTTATAGAATCAATACTAAGTAAATTATTTAATCATTTGTTAATTTAAAGTTATTATTTAATGTCTATAATTTATTAAAAACAAGTTTTATATTTTACTTAACTGGATTTCTTGATTATATTTGCCTTAAAATTATTCAAATAATTTTTTTATAATTAAACAAGTAGGACTTGAATTTGGTAATGAACCATGATATTTTCTGTTAGAAGGTTAAAAATTAAAATATACCCTGTTAAAATTTGCCTTTTATAACTTCAGCAGCCAGAGTACACTTTCTACAATAAAATTTGGAAATAATTGACAATTAATATTAAATTTTATAAACTAAAATTTAAATATATTTCAATTGTGGATTATATTTTCTGTTAAAAATTAACATTACTCTAATTTCCAAAGCTTTCTTCTAAAACTATATTTACTAAATATTCTTCCAATACTGTTAGTATAAAGTTATATTAAAAATTTATAGATTCTAAGACACATATGAAATACATAGTTTAATGATTTTATTAATAAATTAATAAATGATACTGAAATATTGTAAAAATTAAATCATTTTAACAATATACATTACATTTAGAGAGATATATTTTCTTCTTCAAATCTATTTTCTATTTTAATTAGTATCTATCTAAATCATTTTTACTTTCAATTTATTCATATGTCAGATCTCAAAATATGGCTTCTATTTCATATTCTATGTAACATAAATTAGTAGCTTATAATTTAATGATACATAGAGCTTTTTCAATATCAATGAGTGATGATGATTTTAACAGGGAAATTAATATAATAAAAACAAATCGCTACCTGTAATAATTATCCATTACATCTAATAAATAGGTTGTTTAATAAAAAGAAAGGATAGGTTGCAATTAACTTTATATTTCCAAAACAACGTAAAGAAATCTAAGCTATTACTTATTTTGGAGATATCTCAAATAAAAAATAAATTATATTTCGAGCAACAACTTCTAAAATATATTTTAATTGGGTATTTACAAACTAAATTGTCTTTAGAAATTTTAACATAAGGTACTGTGAACACTTACGAGCTAATAGATTAAAACAACCAGATAAGTCACATTACGCAAAACACCTCATTGACACTAAACACAAGCCTACACTTAACAACATAATTGAAACAGTGTTCGTACTTCATGTAAGTAATAAGAGAGAAGAACTTCATTTTTTAGAAGAATATGAAATAAAAAAATACCTAAAATATCCTCAATATATATAGTATTAAATGAATAAATAAACTTGGGAAATTAAATTATTTTAGATTACCTTTTAGACTAAATACTTATTTAATATTACCCAAAAAAAATTTAGAAAAGAAGAATATTATTGTCTATATTGCTTAATGGCAGTTAATAATGTAAAAAAAGGCTTGTAATACGGTGGAAATTCAGATAAGTATAATTTATCTTTTCATATTTATTAATTTATTTCTTTTCAAAACTATTATTTTGTTATCTTTCTACCGGTGAAGTGAAATTTGTTATATTGTTATTTCATTTTATTAATAAATGGGTCATTATTATCCCCCCTTTTTTTTAGTAAAACAATTATACCTTTAAATATTTTATAACTAGGTAGTCCTTTTATTCAATTTATTAAAAAAATCCAAAACCTTATAAAATAAATATAATTTTGAACTATGAAAGAAAATCTTGTTACCATATACGATATATCCGCTGAAACGTTGAAAAGCAATAAAAATGGCTTACATGTCCCTATCCTAAATTTTCAAGTTCTATGCTATGGTATTAAAAAATATTTGATACAGAGTGATTAAAAATCAGATGTGATTTCAAATTTTTAATTTTCAACGTTTTGGCTGCCACATACATCTAAATTAAAAAAAAATGTGATTTTCAGGTGGCTGTCGATCCTTTATTAAACATAATAGCCATCAAGTATGATACATCGCTGAAATTAGCTTTTTTTCGTAACTTCAATAATAGCGGACTAATTGAGCTTTGCCACACTAATGCCTCACCCTGTATATCCATATTAAAAACTCATCTATTAATAAAAATAGACTTTTTTAAATATGTTTAGATTAACGATCAATTTCTGTTAATTGGTACCAAATTTAAAAATTCTGTGATATGTTTAAACGTTGAAAACATTGGTAGAAACAGTAATCTCCTTAATATCAGACCCTTAACATCTGGTGGCGGCGTCGGACGAAGTACTGAATTCATAAATTGTAATAACTGGCCAGTTTTGGTTCAGTTAGTCCAGATTTATAGCCTGTCATTTACCATCCCAAGGATAACGAATAAATTTCGTATGGGGATACCCCAGGGAAAGCAGAAAGGTTCATTTTGTCCGCATTAATCTGGCGTATCTTGTAACTAATGTCTTTGATCCATCAAACCATTGACCGACATCGAAAACGACGATCGTAAAATCGTACATGCTATTGAACAATCGATTTTATAGAGTAAAAATTTATTCATAGGAATTTGGAGGGGAAATTTACTTATTTTAGATCATAGAATCACACTAGGCGAGTATAAACACGTAAATAAAGTAATTTTCTTATTATATGTCTTCTAGTAAAGCTAGTGAGTAATAAAGGTGTAATATTTGTTTAATAATCTGTAAAATAAATTAAATTGAAGAACGAATGCAGCTACAAGTGAACAATGTTTATAAATAATTATTACATATAGAATGTTGTAAGAAAGTAACCTGAACTTTTCATTTTATTAATCGATAATAAGTATAGTAATATAATACTTGATGAAGAAATGACGGTTTAGAAAAGATAAAACACAAAAAATTAATTCGAATTGCATTAAATTGTGGATTTGTGTATTTTTTTGTGGAAATCAGCAGATATTTTTTAAATTAATTGTTTCAACTCTTACTTTGTGGAAACTCTCCATAATAAATATGAAAAAGATAAATTATACTTATCTGTGTTTCCACAGGATTCCAACGCTTTTTTAGTTGTATTAAAACGACCACGGTTTCGCTATTTTCACATATAGCATTTTCAAGTTTTAATAGAAGATTGACAGATCTTTGATAATCATAAATTATTTCATGTCATAAATATTTCTACCAATCACCACTAGAATCTATATATACAAAGTTCTTTTTTTCTAAAAAATATTTTGGTTACTATTATATGGGTATTTAGTCAAAAAGGTAATCTAAGATAATTGAACTTCCCAGGTTTAATTGTTCTTTCAATACTGTATATTGAGGACATTTTAGGTGTTTCTTAATTTCATATTCCTCCAAAAAATCAAGTTCTTCTTTCTTGTCACTTATATGAAGGATTTCCACTGTTGTTTCCATTGTGTTGTTAAGTGTAGGTTTGTGTATAGTGTCAATGAGGTGTTTTGCGTAATGTGACTTACCTGGTTGTTTTAATCTATAAGCTGGTAAGTGTTCACAGTAGCGTATATCAAAAATTTCTGTCTCTCTGGTCATAGATATACAATATACAGTGTTGAACGAACAATTAAACCTGGGAAGATCAATTATCTTAGATTACCTGTTTGACTCATATAATAATAACCAAACTATTTTTTAGAAAAAGAAGAACTTGGTTTACGTAGATTCTAGTGGTGATTGGTTGAAATATTTATGACATGAAATAATTTATGATTGTCAAAGATCTGTCAATCTTCTATTAAAACTTGAAAATGCTATATGTGAAAATACCGAAATCGTGGTCGTTTTAATACAACTAAAAAAGTGTTAGAATTCTGTGGAAACACAGACAAGTATAATTTATCTTTTTCATAGATATGCTTTAGTATTTTCCGAATCATTGCCAATTTCAGTAAATTTCGTTCGTTGCTTTATGACTTTCGTCCTTGATAGTAGCTCTGGGATTTGACGTTTTCTTTGTTTTTGTAACATTTTAAGTGCACTCTAGGTAGTACAAAGATACTTAGATTTTCTAGGTCGGCAATTTAAAACATGTCTGCGGCAAAAGAATACTCCGGTAGATAGACAAACTAATAAGCACGGCTATTGTTTTCTGCACGAATTATATTACACATACGAGTACATCGGCAGTAGCGGCACTAATTTTTTCAAAAAATAGTTGAATTCATTTTAAATTTTTAAATACCTCTTAGAAGAGAACAAATATTTTAAGATTACAGAAGTGTTTGGAGTTAAGTAGTAAAAGATTTTAAAGTGGATACATTTTTGAAAATTAAAAAATCGATTAGATTAGCTATATTTTAATATTTCAAGGAAGGAGATATTTTTTGTAACCAAGAAAAAGATCCGACGTTATCTCCTTTCAGTGTCCGATAAACCCTTTTAAATTACTATAATTAGTTCATTCACGTTTCTGAACATTTGCTATCCTTTATTGACTTGTTGTATATTCCCCTTATGTTTTAATTTAGTCTATATTAATACTATTAAACGAATCTAAGTCTATAACCTTATCTATTCTTTTGCCAACCTCAGTGGTTCAGTGAGCGGGGAACCGATATTCGGTCCCTAGGGGACCGGGTTCGAGTCCCGGCGTGGGCATGGGTGTGGTATGAATGTGTGTTAATGTCTTGTGTGAACGGGTGAGATACTAGACAATTATATAAACATAGTGGATGTCAGATTGATAAATCGCTACTACAAAAAAAAATCATTTCTTTTACTGCTTTGATACTTTGTTTTATCCACTTATATGCTTGTAACTTTTTTGCTAATCTTAGTAGTTAATTGAATAAAATGCATTTAAATTAGTCAAAAATAAACATAAATTATTTTAAATAAAATATAAAAACATACAGAACCATACTTACAAAAATATTTTTTTAAAAAACGGTTACTATATTTTATGAAATTATTTTCCTAGACTTATTTCTGGAAAAATCATCAATTATCAAATTAAAATCTAATTCTTTAAGAAGAGCATTGTTAATATATAAAACGTATTAAAATTTTTCTGTATCAACGTATTTCTCTGAAAATTTTTCATTTTTCTTAATGTAGAGAATGATCTTTCACCAGTAGCGTTAATGATAAAAATATTCTTAAAACGGTTTCTAAATTCGCAAATGCTGTAATTAATCTATATTAATATAAAAGTTAATTCAATACAATTCTTATAATTTTGAATGAGTTCGGTCTTGACGGATTTTAAAAAGTACCCTGTTCTCACACATTCAATTTATAATGTTTCGTCTAAATCATTACGATAAAATTGCAATAATATTTGACTTTTTTACAAATTGACTTCATAGTCTGGCCTTCTGAAATTTAGCAAAAACGAAAACTTTCTTGCAATACCAAAATATGCAACAGCCCTGTGTTTTAAGTCATAGACGAGCTATAACTTTAAAGAAAGCTTAGAAAATCTTGTGTATTTTTCTACTTATGCTGAAAGTAGATAATCAACACGTGTGACGTCAGAAGGTTGTCTGGGTAGGTTAACCACTGTCTAGAAGGTTGTCTGGGCCTCTGACCTGATTACGGGTTAAGGACTATTACGGTGACGTCAGAAGGTTGTCTGGGGAGGTTAACCACTAGAAGGTTGTCTGGGCCTCTGACCTGATTACGGGTTAAGGACTATTACAAGACTAACAAGGTTGTCTGGGTAGAGAGGTCAACCACACCTTATGTGTATCCTGATTACAGAATTCGAACATTTGAGTCCAGAAAAGCAAGGTGATTCGATTATTCACATAGGTCACCCGGCTATAGAAGCTGTTCAAGGTATAATGACGTAGATATTTTGTTAATATAAAAGACGGACTGAATATCAACATGTTTCAGTGTTTAACAAGTGGTGTCATTAATAAAAGAAAAATGTGGTTAGCAAATTCTGGTGATCAAATGAAAGAATTAAGAACTGCAATAATTCCAATCATAGAAGAACTAAAAGAGAAACAATGGATGTATGAACACGAAGCAATTTACGGAAGGGTGAAAATGAGTTCTAGATATTCCGATGAAGAATGTTATCAGGAAGCAGCCAGATTTAGAAAAGCAGCAAAAGTCTGTCGAGATTTTGCAGAAGGTTCAGTTATCTGTATTTCCTGTGTAATAACTGAATTAAAAAAAGTAAATTTACATCAATGGTTATTGAACCTTAATCACTTAATTCCAGAATATCTTCAAATAAGAGAGGAGGAGATACCGCAAATGGATGAAAGAGTTATGTAAAATAATATTGTAATTAAACAATTGAATATTTTATATTGTTTTGTAAAATAATATTGTAATTAAATCAACTGAATATTTTATATTGTTTTATTCATTCATTAAAAAATTATTATATAAAAAATATACATTTGTAAGTGCACATATACATTTATCATTCATATGATAAAAACAGGTAGCTTCCATTGATTCAAATTTTGGTTGTTCATCTACTTCACACACGGGAACTTTTGTATATTTTCGTAAAAATTGTGCTTTCTCCATACCTTTGATGTAGATGATATCAACATCTTTAAGTAAATCTTGAAAAATGTTGGCAAATTTGTCAAGTGGTACAGATCCAGTATTCCAATGAATAGAGTGATGATGTTTCATTAACCAAGAAGCTTGTTTCTGCAAATCCGGTGGTAGTAGTTTAAGAGGAAATGGTCGTTTAAAAACATGGTGACATAACTTAGAACCATTAAAAGCAGCAAATTCCTTTACTATAAATTTATTATTTTCTAATGTAAACCCTTGAATATCCACAACTAATTTCATATTATCTAAGTGGATATTTTTAAATTAGAAAATCGCTTTATCATTTGTTGATATTGCTGATAATAATGAATATCAGTTTTAAGTTTATTTAAATTTTTAAGATATAGTTTTAACCTCTCTTGATAAGTTAACATAACTAGAAGAGATACGTTGCTATCAGATATTTATATCAAAGGCTGATCATGCGTACTCTCTCAATTAACTGAAGACTATACCTGCCTTACAATTTTCGAGAGAGGATTGTACATAAATTCCTTTTCATGTAAAATGAGGCAATAAGCAGAAACATTTTTACCCACATTTTTATTTGTTTCAAATTCTACCCTTAGCACGACTGAACCCCCCTGAATGATCTCTTTTTGACGAGAACAGTCAATATGAAATATTGGAGCATTATTTTTAAATTCTTCAGGTGAAAAAATTGGTTGATTTGTCGGTATATGATAATAAGATTCTTGAAAACTAGCGTACATTTCATAGGCAGTAGCAAAACGATTAGAATCAAAGTCTAAATTTAAATCATGGTAAGGATATCGTTCCGAATTTAGAAAGACACGAATATTTGTTAGATTACAATGATTAAAGTGACTCATATTTTTCAACAATTTTCCTTTACAATCATCTTGAAAGGCGATTATAATATGTCTAGGACTTTCTAATTTTGTAGAAGTTTTTACATTCCAAGTATGACGGGTGGAATCATTTAGGGTGGGATATTCTATTAGTTCCCAACTTCTAAATTTAATTGGCAAGTCAATATTACTTTGAATTATTTTATTTAGTCGAAGTTGTTGACTTATACTAGGTGTAATATGTGGAATATTCCAAAATATTTTATTAATTTTAATTTTCGGTTTCTCTGTTTCATCTGTTGCAATGACAGAATCTACATCATCTTTTTCACGAATAAGAATTAATTCCTGCTTCATATTTAATACTACTTTACGAAAATCTTCAAATAAGCCAGAAAAAAGTTTTAGTGGTATGTACACATTAAAATTGCCGTGGTTATCAATCAAAAGTTTATTGGTTGGTGTAATTGCCTTTCCTGTAGAATCTTTTAAACCATCTTTAGGAAACCAGGCTGCATTCTGAAGTAACTTACTCTCATTTTCATTAAGTGAGAGATAGTTTTTCAGGGTAGATGCTAAACCAACACCTCTAACTGAATCAATTATTACACCATTCATTTCATATCTTATTTCCCTAAAGAGATGTGCTATACCATTGTTTATAAACTGAAATTTTGTTGGTAGCTTGTTTTGATTTGTCAAGAATTTTCCTTCTAAATAGAGATAACTGTTACATGGAAGAGTGTACGCATCAATATCTTGAATGGCGATTCTAATTTCATCGTTATAGTTAACAGCGGTTAGGGTATGCGGTTGATAAGTATGAAATTGATAATCCTCAATAGTAGTGTCTGCAAAGGGTTGTCCCGTTACGTTTAGAAGATCCATTGCAAACTGTAAATCCAAGAGATTCTAAAAATTGACGATTTTGCGATGTTAACTGCTCACTGGCTCTTAAAACACTGGTACGCTTGATATTACAACCTCTTTTATAATCATGATAGGGGAAACGGGGAAACAACCAAACCATTATCCAATTTTTCTAAGATGCAAGCGAATAGTAATTGTCTCGTGATTAAAATTTATCAACTCGCCTGATTGATCAAACACCTTAACTGCTATGTTGTTTATTGTCTTGACGCTTACTGGATAATATAAAATAGTTTGGGGTTGCTCTACTATTTTATAGCCAAAGGGAACCTGAGGGAAAAATTGATGGATAATGTGAACAGGACGTCCATTAAGGAAGGAGCCGATCGCAATGTTACAGTCAACACAAATAGTGTTTACACTCAAAATATTTACTTTGTCAGAGGTATGAGCAACATTTGGAGAGAGTCTAGTGGAAAAACCTAAAAGTTTTCCAATTGAATTTGGTACATCAAAATTAATGGGAGCAGTACTTTTGAGAGTGATTGTATTAGTTTTTGAATCTGCTGTTATATGAATTGTTACACCAGTAAGAAAAATGTCTTTTTCAATAATTTTTATCAAATCATTAATCTCATATGCACCGCTTGGTATACCAATCGAAAATTCATCTTTCTCACCCCACACCAAGATGTTATTATGAGTAGAAACATTTGGAATACTATTGAAAGTATCAAAATTAACCAAACCAATTTCATAGTCTTCATTTTCGTTAAGATATATCGGAGGATTAAAGTCATCACTTAAGATGGATGAATCACCACTTAGGGTAAAAGTATACGACATGATAGTTAACAAATGAATGAAGTTCATGACTGGTTAAACTGATTAAATAGAAACCTTAAACTATGCTGACCACATTGGTACGAATTAAACTGCTGCAAAACATTATAGTTATATCGTATTCTTACATTCCCATTACTTTTAAAATATTTAACAACCTCAACCGGTGGTGGTAAATTACCATAACTATCAAAATACGTAACATCAACATTATTTTTAAAATAAGCTGTCCAGTGAGTACCAGGACCGCTGTTTACATCGAGATTAATTATACCAGTTTCAAATTTGCTAATTTTTTGTGGTAACGAATCTCGCATAAAAACTCCTCGAAAATATGGAATACACTTTGCAAATTTTTTCAAGTCTAGATTGGTTAAGGCATGTCTAGGTAATTTTATTTTCTTTTTTTTATTCCATATCCCTTGTATGGTCGTAGGTAAAACCCCCGTCCTCTTTTCATTCCAGCACCTTGTTTAGTTTCCATTGCTAAATTATGACGTTTCTGTTCCTCCAGCTGCTGACGATTAGCTTTAGCATCATTCACGGCTTTCGCGATTCCAGCTGCACCACCCCCAACAGCTCCTAAGGCTCCTAGCAAGGGTAACAGAAAAGGTAAAAAACCACCCTTTTTTGGTGATCGAATGATACGTTTCCCTTTTCCCCGTTTTTTCTTCAAACCCATTCCCATCTTTCGTTTACCCTTCATTATAGTAGTAACGAACCAAGCAGCTGCTTTCTCACCAAACTTTGCGTTTTTAGACTTAACCCGCTCCCAAGCTTTATTTTCTAAAACTTTATCTGCTGCGTGTCTTTGTTTTAAATCACTACTTTGAGAGTATGCAATAGCGTGTTCTCTACACGCTTGGTCTAGGGGATTAATACCTTGATCTCCCCTCTCTAATCGAGTCTTAAGCTTGGTTCCTGGACCACAGAAGGAATATCCAGGTAGATGAAGTTCAGTTGGAAGCTTATTGATTAAAGTATTAACTAAACCACGTCCTTTCACCTTTCGCTGTAGAATCATTGTAAACCTTTATATAGACGTACACGCTTTATATAGAGATCAGTAGGTATGGAGATTCAAAAACAAAAAGTCACTTTACCGGTTAGAAATTATGATATTGAAGAAACTAAGAAAATAGGTAAACATGGTGTTGTTTTTGGAGGTGATTCTAAACGAGGTTTAATCATAGGTCCCAGTGGATCTGGTAAAACCAATGTTATGCTATCACTTATAGAACATCCGAACGGTTTAAGATTTGAAAATGTATATGTATGCTCTAAAAGCTTACATCAATCAAAATATTCATACTTGCGAAATTTGCTTCAACCTATTAAAGAGATTGGTTATAAGGAATATGATAAAATGGAGGAAGTGATTGTACCTGAGTTAATCAAGAAAAATTCTATTTTAGAGGCTTTGCTCATGAAAATTGTAATTTAAATTTTAGAAAAAGTTTTTGCGTTCCCATAATTTTTCACAACCTAAGTGGATATGATAGTCACTTCATAATAAGCGACCTGGCAAAATTAGGTAAAATTACATTGTTACCTATAAATAAAGAAAAGTATATTTCATTTACTAATCATATGTCTAACAATATTAAATTTAGATTTATAGATTCACTTCGTTTTATGAATTCATCTCTTGATGAATTGGTAAAAAATTTAGAGGGGAACAACTTAGATAATACAAAAAATGAATTCAGAGGTTATAGTGATGAACAATTAAAACTACTTACACAAAAAGGTGTATTTTGTTACGATTATATTGATGATTTGAAAAAACTAGAGGAAAAGAAATTACCTGCTTCAGCACAATTTTATAATAAATTAAGTGATGAAGAAATCAGTGAGGAACGATATATTCATGCACAAACAGTATGGAAAGCTTTTAATATTCAAAATCTAGGTCAATACTCGGATTTATATTTGAAAACAGATATAATGCTGTTATCAGACGTATTTGAAAATTTTAGGACTATTGGACTATTCCACTAGCGGGCTAGATCCAGCTTGGTATTATACAGTACCCGGATATTCTTGGGACTGTATGCTAAAATATACAAAATGTGAATTAGAACTATTATATGATGTGGATATGATATTGTTTATTGAAAGCGCAATACGAGGTGGGATCAGTCAATGTTGTTGTCGATATTCTGAAGCAAACAATAAATATATGATAGGATATGATAATATGAAACCTGATAAGTATTTATTATATCTAGATATCAATAATTTATATGGTTATGCAATGTCCCAACCACTCCCATATGGAAATTTCCAGTGGGTAGATAACAATATAGATGTTACCGACATTCCTGATGATGCCTCTGAGGGATATTTTTTAGAAGTTGACCTAAAGTATCCCTATGAGATTCATGATTTACATAAAGATTTTCCATTTTGTGCTGAACATAGAATACCACAAGGTTCAAAATTACCAAAACTATTAACAACACTATATGATAAAAATAATTATGTAATTCATTATCGTGCTTTAAAACAGGCTATAGCACATGGATTAAAAATCACTAAGATTCATAGAATTCTTAAATTTTCACAATCATCATGGTTGAAACCATATATAGATTTAAATACAAGTTTTAGAGCAAAAGCGAAAAATACTTTTGAAAAAGATCATTTTAAATTAAAAGTAAATGCTATATATGGAAAAACCATGGAAAATATTAGGAAACATCGTATTGTTAAATTAGTTAATCATTGGGAAGGTAGATATGGTGCAAAAAATTTAATTTCAAGTCCAAAGTTTAATAGTAGAACTATATTCGATGAGGAAAATCAATTAATGGCTATCGAATTAAGAAAGACTGAACTATATTTTAATAAACCTCTTTACATAGGAATGGCTATTTTAGATATTTCAAAAACATGCATGTACAATTTTCATTACGATTTTATGTTATCACAGTTTAATGAGAGTTGTAAGTTATTATATACTGATACGGATAGTTTTATATATGAAATTACATGTAATGATGTATACGAGCAAGTAATTAAACCTAACATTAATAGATTTGATACTAGCGATTATGATATGGATAATGTATATAAAATACCGCAGCGTAATAAAAAAATTCCTGGTTTAATGAAGGATGAAGCTAATGGTAAAATCATAACACATTTTGTAGGATTACGATCAAAAATGTATAGTTATAAAGTGCAATGTCTAAAAAAACCTTTAATTAAAAAATCTAAGGGGATTAAACCTTGTGTTATCAAAAATAAAATTACATTTGATGATTATGTCAGTTGTTTAAAGGAAAACAAAGACAAGGTTATTTCACAATGTACTATTCGTTCCTTTGCTCATAATGTGTATAGTATTGAACAATCGAAAATTGGATTAAATGCAATGGATGATAAGCGTTTTATATTTCATGATGGAATTCATACTTTACCTTGGGGTCATTACTCGCTATTATAGGTCTGTCATATTTAAAACCATTATAATAAATTGGTTAAGATTATCAAATTGTTTTATTTCATAGCTTGTAAGGTGATATAAAGCTGTACATTAACATAATAGAATTAGTTGACTATAAGATGTGTGCTGAAGATTATGGTCATTTGTGGGAGTTGTTTGATAAGAGATTACAATCATTTCAAAATTGGACTGGTTTAGTAAATCCTATAGATTTAGCATGGAATGGTTTTTACTATTTGGGTACTCAAGATTTGGTTCGATGCTTTAAATGTGGAGTTGAGATATTTAAATGGGAAATGAAGGATATTCCCTTCATTGAACATTTAAAATATAGTCCAAATTGTTTATTTGTTAAAATAATAAAAACCAAAATTGAAACTAATGTAGAAAATGTAAAAGAACCTAAACAAGTTAAGAAAAAAGAAGGAAACTTAACAAATACATTTTTACTGTTTATTATAATAATGTTAATTATTAATATATTAATAAATAGTCATTAAAAATTTATTTTTGTTTTCTTTTAAAGCTAATGGGGATATACATCCAAATAAAACTTACTTCATTCGACTTTGTTCATAAGTGCTCTAGAAGTTACCATGAATACATCAAAAATTTACTTGGGACAAAAACTATTTGATCTTAATAAGATGCAATACATAAGTGTTAGCTTATCTCAGAATTTGAATTTTGAACCGTGTGTTAGAATATGTGATAATAAAACTATTTTCGTGGAATTTACAGAAAGCGAGTGGAAAGAATTTTTATCCTATAAGGAAAGAATTAACAGCTTAATTGTCTCGTCAGAAAATGGTGATTCCATAGATAATAATACGTTTCGACTACAGTTTGAAACGTGTGATGGGTCTAATGGGTTAAGAATAGTAATCAAGAATAAGAATATTTGGATAGACTCCAGTTCAATAGTAAAATTATGGAATTTGATACCTCTAATAAACTATCAGTGTGAACTGCTAGGCAAACAAAATTTTAATAATTCATTCAAAATTTTAAAACTGGGTGTTAAAGATTGTGATAATATTGTAGAATCTGCTCGTTATATAATAGACTCAATAAAATATATAAACAGTATTAAGTTTAGCTTAGCCTTAGAAATAATCTGTAGATATCCTAATTTGTTACAAAATGAAAAAGTATGATATAACCTATAAAAGACGTTAATTCAGTATCTTATGGTTTAGCCTTGGAAGTCTTATATCAATATACAGAACTTTTATGAAGAAGGTTACATTTAATGAGTTGATGAATAAACATCATACCCTATATAATTGGTGTTTTGCTTATAAGGAAGCTAGAAAAGGACATTGGGAGGAAGCTGCTAGAGACCGCATAAGATTTCAACATCGCATAGAAGAAGTTGCAAAAATTATAACCCCTTGTTTAATTCAAAGTAATGTAGTTTTGTTATAAAATTTATCTTTTCTAGAATAAAACATATTGTATACAAAAATATTTTTATTAAAAAAAGTACAAATTATATTATTGCATTTTTATTTATCCATGACTGTGAATTCATTCCCAGCCACTTTACTAAAATTTGATCTCCTTTATGTCTCAACACCTTTTCAACTAAAAAAATATTTGGATATTTCACTTTCTGTAACTCTTCCGTATAAAATCCGCCTTGAATTTCTTCATTTTTTTCATCCTCCAAAATGTAAGTCCTAGGATTGGTCAGCCGAACTTTTTTCACTTTAAATACTTCTGTCGTCCAGTTGGGCGTGTATCCTTTCTTAAAAACATGTCTATATTTGCTGATGCGTACATAATCACCAATTTTAAATTTAGGTTTTCGAGGATCTACAATTTTCACTTGACTAAATACCTTAATAAACCTTGCATTTCGATTATTAACTTTGCTTGGTATAGCTCCAGTGGTGGAATGTCTAGTATTGTTATATTTGTTAACAATAGAAGGTAACGCATCTAGCCACTTGTAGGATCCTTGCAAACTGAAATGTTTCCATATAGATAATTTAAGAGTTCTAATTACCCTTTCTGCAATGCTAGCCTTAAGATTTGAATAGGAACTATAATGATTTATTTTATATTTCTGCATAAGTTTTTGAAAATCTTTATTGTAAAACTCTGTCCCATTATCGGTCTGAAGATTCTTTGGAGGATTCATTTGTAAAAGTATTTTTTCCATGGCATTAACAATCTCTTTACTAGTTTTTCTTTTGATAGGTACAGCCCAAACAAATTTACTAAAAGCATTGATTACTATCAAAATATAATTGTATCCTTTGTTTTCTTTGGCATATAATGACATGATAGCCAGGTCAGCTTGGATTAAATCATGTAAACCTTTAACTAAAACATGACGTCGTTTAAAATTAATTCGAGCTGGTTTATGGAGTTCATTAACGACTTGCCATTTAGACATTTTTGACTAACGGACACTGAAGTAATAATTCAATACAAATTTTCTGTTTTGATCCGAGCTTAAATAGAATTACATCTCCTTTAACAATATTTATACCTGACAGATCATGAAGTTTGTAAGTTTTATTTTTTAATATTACTTCACAATCTGCCTGATAATGAGCAACACTTTCAATTTTTGCAGATAATGGAAACTTGAATCCTGAATTTCCATTATCAAGAACATAGTAATCCTTACTCAAATTTGTTTTCTCTCCTCTTAAACGGATAAGACATTTAACGTGATAATCGAAATTGTCACAAATATAAAATGGAGCATTAAATGAAGTATTTGTTTGTACAGAGCCAACCTTTTCATTATCTTCAGTAGAACAAGACTGAAGAAGAAAGTGTTGATTAAATCGATTCAAAGGCATTATTAAAAATGAAATATAAAATAAAAAGTTGCATTATATATAATCACTTTTTTCAAGCTGACATTGAATTACAAATTGAATAAAAATTTTATCTTTTATAAGACTTTTTGAATGCATGTGAAATTCAATAACATCACCCTTGTTAATAATATTATTTTCTAGTAGTTGATTAATTTTATCATATTTTGTTTTATATGAAATATAAAGATTTTCCGGAACACAGCGTATGCTTTCCACTTTTCCACTTATAGGAAACGTATACGAGAATGTACCATCTTCTAATATGTAGACTGTTTTACTTACATTAAAATCTTTAATACCTCGAATAGTTAATATACATTTACTGTGAAATTCGGAAGGTTAACAAATGTAGAAGGGTGTTGGAGTTGGGGAAGACACTATCTCCTCTTCCGGACATGTGTAGGAAGTAAGAAAGTGTTGGTTGAACTTGTTAAGAGGCATCTTGAATACTAAAAAGTATTTTGGAAAACTGATGTTTATAAGATTATTCCACCTTCACGTAGTTCTTCTATAATGGAAACAATTTCATTGTTGACCCCAGTATTACCAGCTTTTTGTGATGCTATGAGTAATCGAAGTCTATCAACCAATTCATTAAAATCATCAAAATATTTATAATCTACTTTATCAGTTAAATCTATTAAAACTTTAGAATTTAATCCACTTCCAAGTTTAGTTTTACTTCTGGTTAGAGGAAGCAGACTTTTTCTAACATTGGAATCGGAGCTGAGTCTCGGACGAAATTGTCCTGACATACCTTCCTGCTCGATTGCTCTTCTTTTTTTCTCAAATTTCTCCAAGGCTAGAGAATGCAAATTGGTAACACGAGGTTTAATTAGATCAATAAATTTAGAAGCATTTGAAGTGGATAATCCTTTTTTTGGATTATAACCTAAATATTGTGCATTTGTTCTTCTAACAATTTCAATATATGAGTCAAGGTCTTGAGTTTTGTATCCAGCAGGATATTTTTTGAATAAAAATTCATAAAGACCAGGAGTGCCTTTATACTTGAGATTTTGAATCACTACATCTTTTCCGTCAAATGTTAAAGGAGAATCACCAATAGCCCATTGTTGACTTTCAGGATTGAAATAAACACGTGCTATCAAACTGATTCTCAGTATCCATAATTTTATTTTCAATATATCCTCTGGGCAAAGGATCATATTTTTCTAAAAACTCTAGGGTCTCATCTCTCGCTTGTGAAGTATCTGTAATTATATCATCATCTATATAACTCGCACCAAAGTCATCTTGCATTGTTTGATTAAAGGTTAGATCTGGTACGATAGAATAATACTTTTTTGGTGATGTTTTTGGTGACTCCTGTTTAATTTCCGGTTTAGTGGTAATAAGTTGTTGAATAGGTTCAACGAGTGGCTTCCATTGTTGTTTAAAACGATTTTCCGTTGCAGTTTGTTCATTTTTTAAACTTTTATATTTACGTTTGATATCCTTTCGTGTTTCGAGTAGTTCTTTTCCCAACTGTTCATCCATCTTTACTAATCAAAATCTTACTGTTTGGCTTTATATAATAATCAAATCCTTGTCGGTATCGACCTGATGCTAAATTACAATCTTTATCTATTGTCATAAAGCCAAATTTGTCTTTCCAACAATATGCACACAAATCCTTAAAATTTTGAAATGACATGTCAATATTAACATGATCATCATACACATGTTTGAGGTTGGTCATGTCTTGTTGAAATATAATTAAAAGGTTTGAATTATCTCGAATTAAATGTTTGGGAATAGCTGCGTATGTCTGACAAAGATAAAAACAGTCTGTAGATTTATGTCGCCCATAACAAAAATAATTTTGTATAATACTTTGATCACATGTAGCAATGTCACCAAATATTATAATAGAATTTTTCTTGATTAACTCAGGTACAATCACTTCCTCCATTTTATCATATTCCTTATAACCAATCTCTTTAATAGGTTGAAGCAAATTTCGCAAGTATGAATATTTTGATTGATGTAAGCTTTTAGAGCATACATATACATTTTCAAATCTTAAACCGTTCGGATGTTCTATAAGTGATAGCATAACATTGGTTTTACCAGATCCACTGGGACCTATGATTAAACCTCGTTTAGAATCACCTCCAAAAACAACACCATGTTTACCTATTTTCTTAGTTTCTTCAATATCATAATTTCTAACTGGTAAAGTGACTTTTTGTTTTTGAATCTCCATACCTACTGATCTCTATATAAAGCGTGTACGTCTATATAAAGGTTTACAATGATTCTACAGCGAAAGGTGAAAGGACGTGGTTTAGTTAATACTTTAATCAATAAGCTTCCAACTGAACTTCATCTACCTGGATATTCCTTCTGTGGTCCAGGAACCAAGCTTAAGACTCGATTAGAGAGGGGAGATCAAGGTATTAATCCCCTAGACCAAGCGTGTAGAGAACACGATATTGCATACTCTCAAAGTAGTGATTTAAAACAAAGACACGCAGCAGATAAAGTTTTAGAAAATAAAGCTTGGGAGCGGGTTAAGTCTAAAAACGCAAAGTTTGGTGAGAAAGCAGCTGCTTGGTTCGTTACTACTATAATGAAGGGTAAACGAAAGATGGGAATGGGTTTGAAGAAAAAACGGGGAAAAGGGAAACGTATCATTCGATCACCAAAAAAGGGTGGTTTTTTACCTTTTCTGTTACCCTTGCTAGGAGCCTTAGGAGCTGTTGGGGGTGGTGCAGCTGGAATCGCGAAAGCCGTGAATGATGCTAAAGCTAATCGTCAGCAGCTGGAGGAACAGAAACGTCATAATTTAGCAATGGAAACTAAACAAGGTGCTGGAATGAAAAGAGGACGGGGGTTTTACCTACGACCATACAAGGGATATGGAATAAAAAAAAGAAAATAAAATTACCTAGACATGCCTTAACCAATCTAGACTTGAAAAAATTTGCAAAGTGTATTCCATATTTTCGAGGAGTTTTTATGCGAGATTCGTTACCACAAAAAATTAGCAAATTTGAAACTGGTATAATTAATCTCGATGTAAACAGCGGTCCTGGTACTCACTGGACAGCTTATTTTAAAAATAATGTTGATGTTACGTATTTTGATAGTTATGGTAATTTACCACCACCGGTTGAGGTTGTTAAATATTTTAAAAGTAATGGGAATGTAAGAATACGATATAACTATAATGTTTTGCAGCAGTTTAATTCGTACCAATGTGGTCAGCATAGTTTAAGGTTTCTATTTAATCAGTTTAACCAGTCATGAACTTCATTCATTTGTTAACTATCATGTCGTATACTTTTACCCTAAGTGGTGATTCATCCATCTTAAGTGATGACTTTAATCCTCCGATATATCTTAACGAAAATGAAGACTATGAAATTGGTTTGGTTAATTTTGATACTTTCAATAGCATTCCAAATGTTTCTACTCATAATAACATCTTGGTGTGGGGTGAGAAAGATGAATTTTCGATTGGTATACCAAGCGGTGCATATGAGATTAATGATTTGATAAAAATTATTGAAAAAGACATTTTTCTTACTGGTGTAACAATTCATATAACAGCAGATTCAAAAACTAATACAATCACTCTCAAAAGTACTGCTCCCATTAATTTTGATGTACCAAATTCAATTGGAAAACTTTTAGGTTTTTCCACTAGACTCTCTCCAAATGTTGCTCATACCTCTGACAAAGTAAATATTTTGAGTGTAAACACTATTTGTGTTGACTGTAACATTGCGATCGGCTCCTTCCTTAATGGACGTCCTGTTCACATTATCCATCAATTTTTCCCTCAGGTTCCCTTTGGCTATAAAATAGTAGAGCAACCCCAAACTATTTTATATTATCCAGTAAGCGTCAAGACAATAAACAACATAGCAGTTAAGGTGTTTGATCAATCAGGCGAGTTGATAAATTTTAATCACGAGACAATTACTATTTGCTTGCATCTTAGAAAAATTGGATAATGGTTTGGTTGTTTCCCCGTTTCCCCTATCATGATTATAAAAGAGGTTGTAATATCAAGCGTACCAGTGTTTTAAGAGCCAGTGAGCAGTTAACATCGCAAAATCGTCAATTTTTAGAATCTCTTGGATTTACAGTTTGCAATGGATCTTCTAAACGTAACGGGACAACCCTTTGCAGACACTACTATTGAGGATTATCAATTTCATACTTATCAACCGCATACCCTAACCGCTGTTAACTATAACGATGAAATTAGAATCGCTATTCAAGATATTGATGCGTACACTCTTCCATGTAACAGTTATCTCTATTTAGAAGGAAAATTCTTGACAAATCAAAACAAGCTACCAACAAAATTTCAGTTTATAAACAATGGTATAGCACATCTCTTTAGGGAAATAAGATATGAAATGAATGGTGTAATAATTGATTCAGTTAGAGGTGTTGGTTTAGCATCTACCCTGAAAAACTATCTCTCACTTAATGAAAATGAGAGTAAGTTACTTCAGAATGCAGCCTGGTTTCCTAAAGATGGTTTAAAAGATTCTACAGGAAAGGCAATTACACCAACCAATAAACTTTTGATTGATAACCACGGCAATTTTAATGTGTACATACCACTAAAACTTTTTTCTGGCTTATTTGAAGATTTTCGTAAAGTAGTATTAAATATGAAGCAGGAATTAATTCTTATTCGTGAAAAAGATGATGTAGATTCTGTCATTGCAACAGATGAAACAGAGAAACCGAAAATTGAAATTAATAAAATATTTTGGAATATTCCACATATTACACCTAGTATAAGTCAACAACTTCGACTAAATAAAATAATTCAAAGTAATATTGACTTGCCAATTAAATTTAGAAGTTGGGAACTAATAGAATATCCCACCCTAAATGATTCCACCCGTCATACTTGGAATGTAAAAACTTCTACAAAATTAGAAAGTCCTAGACATATTATAATCGCCTTTCAAGATGATTGTAAAGGAAAATTGTTGAAAAATATGAGTCACTTTAATCATTGTAATCTAACAAATATTCGTGTCTTTCTAAATTCGGAACGATATCCTTACCATGATTTAAATTTAGACTTTGATTCTAATCGTTTTGCTACTGCCTATGAAATGTACGCTAGTTTTCAAGAATCTTATTATCATATACCGACAAATCAACCAATTTTTTCACCTGAAGAATTTAAAAATAATGCTCCAATATTTCATATTGACTGTTCTCGTCAAAAAGAGATCATTCAGGGGGGTTCAGTCGTGCTAAGGGTAGAATTTGAAACAAATAAAAATGTGGGTAAAAATGTTTCTGCTTATTGCCTCATTTTACATGAAAAGGAATTTATGTACAATCCTCTCTCGAAAATTGTAAGGCAGGTATAGTCTTCAGTTAATTGAGAGAGTACGCATGATCAGCCTTTGATATAAATATCTAATAGCAACGTATCTCTTCTAGTTATGTTAACTTATCAAGAGAGGTTAAAACTATATCTTAAAAATTTAAATAAACTTAAAACTGATATTCATTATTATCAGCAATATCAACAAATGATAAAGCGATTTTCTAATTTAAAAATATCCACTTAGATAATATGAAATTAGTTGTGGATATTCAAGGGTTTACATTAGAAAATAATAAATTTATAGTAAAGGAATTTGCTGCTTTTAATGGTTCTAAGTTATGTCACCATGTTTTTAAACGACCATTTCCTCTTAAACTACTACCACCGGATTTGCAGAAACAAGCTTCTTGGTTAATGAAACATCATCACTCTATTCATTGGAATACTGGATCTGTACCACTTGACAAATTTGCCAACATTTTTCAAGATTTACTTAAAGATGTTGATATCATCTACATCAAAGGTATGGAGAAAGCACAATTTTTACGAAAATATACAAAAGTTCCCGTGTGTGAAGTAGATGAACAACCAAAATTTGAATCAATGGAAGCTACCTGTTTTTATCATATGAATGATAAATGTATATGTGCACTTACAAATGTATATTTTTTATATAATAATTTTTTAATGAATGAATAAAACAATATAAAATATTCAGTTGTTTAATTACAATATTATTTTACAAAACAATATAAAATATTCAATTGTTTAATTACAATATTATTTTACATAACTCTTTCATCCATTTGCGGTATCTCCTCCTCTCTTATTTGAAGATATTCTGGAATTAAGTGATTAAGGCTCAATAACCATTGATGTAAATTTACTTTTTTTAATTCAGTTATTACACAGGAAATACAGATAACTGAACCTTCTGCAAAATCTCGACAGACTTTTGCTGCTTTTCTAAATCTGGCTGCTTCCTGATAACATTCTTCTTCGGAATATCTAGAACTCATTTTCACCCTTCCGTAAATTGCTTCGTGTTCATACATCCATTGTTTCTCTTTTAGTTCTTCTATGATTGGAATTATTGCAGTTCTTAATTCTTTCATTTGATCACCAGAATTTGCTAACCACATTTTTCTTTTATTAATGACACCACTTGTTAAACACTGAAACATGTTGATATTCAGTCCGTCTTTTATATTAACAAAATATCTACGTCATTATACCTTGAACAGCTTCTATAGCCGGGTGACCTATGTGAATAATCGAATCACCTTGCTTTTCTGGACTCAAATGTTCGAATTCTGTAATCAGGATACACATAAGGTGTGGTTGACCTCTCTACCCTGACAACCTTGTTAGTCTTGTAATAGTCCTTAACCCGTAATCAGGTCAGAGGCCCAGACAACCTTCTAGTGGTTAACCTCCCCAGACAACCTTCTGACGTCACCGTAATAGTCCTTAACCCGTAATCAGGTCAGAGGCCCAGACAACCTTCTAGACAGTGGTTAACCTACCCAGACAACCTTCTGACGTCACACGTGTTGATTATCTACTGCTGAAGTTTTCTTTTTTGTTCCGAAAGGACATTTCTTTGTTTTCTATTTTTTCAGATAAAAGTTTTCCTTCTTTTTTATAAAAACAAAGTCTAATGCACATAATACACTTAAGCGTAAGTCTTCAGCTTCTAAAATTTGACGAGTCTTGTGATATCTTTCTAGAACATCTTCCCAAATATAACTAAAATACAAAATTATAAAGTTTTTATTGTACATCTAATCATTTACCTTAGCAATTTTCTTGTTTGTTATTTTCTAAGGCCTTATTTTCATTGTTTTGTGTTTACGCGTGATCTAACCTCAATATTTTGTCAACAAGTGAAAAGTGTTAAAGACTTATATGTTTTCCTGTGAACTTTTTTTATAGACACAACTCTTAATAGACTGATGTATAAAAGGCGTCACTATCTTATCTTTCTTTACTTATTTTTGAAAAATTTTTTAGACGAAAAATTATCAACGCTTTGTTTTTACTTTTACTGCTCTCTTAATATTAAAGCTTTGTAGGTGGAAAAAGTATAAAAATAATTACGATATTTAATTTTGAAAAATCAAATAAAAATTCTAACAAAAACAACTTTATAGTCGCCGTGTTGCTGCGTCAACAGTTCCCTTTGTCGATCGACCGTTTGATGTCTGTGTCAATATTGTTATTTCGTTCCTGTTTATTTATAATTTTTCTCGCCTCCACAATAGCCTCAATTTTTGTTAAATTTTTTTATTTTGTCCGCATTGAGTTACCGTCCTTTTTTCCCAGCGCTTGGGCTTATAGCCCTTTAGTTGGCTTAGTTCACATCAGTTGCTTATAAACGCAAATATTTGATCTCATACCAGCGTCTATAAAGAATCTGTTTGTTTTACTCCTAGGTCCATCGTTTTGTTATTTTTATTTTTTTAATACACTGTTTATTTCTATTGTGATAAAGACTTCAAGTTTTCTATGCAAACAAAATATTTTATCTTATAACAAAAAAGTGTGAGAGATTGTCTAAAACGTTCTATATTTTCTTGATATATTTATATTTGCAATAAATGTTTAGTTGTTATAATATCGAATACAAAACATGATTTTTAAATACTAAGTTCAGATCATGTTTAATAAACCCTTTCTCTTAAGGATTTAAGTTCAGCCATTGATACAATTGTTTTCCAAAAAAACAACAATCGCTTATACTATGATTATTACTAGATATTCATGCAAATTATTTTTCTGTAATAACTAAAGTTTTTATATCTACGAATTCATCAAAGATATAATATTTTTTCTTTAAAAAGATGTTATTTTTATTTAAATCAAGTTACTTATTTTTAAATCTTACTTTACAAATGTGTTTTTTCAAAAAAAATATTTATGTAAATGTTGTAAAGTGTACTAAATTGCAGCTTTTTCCATCTTATATTGTTCAATGGTCTGTACAGGGTGTCTAAATAAGAGAGATATGCGGCAATATCTCGAAAACTATTTATCGTAAAGATTTCCAAAAAAAAATATGCACAATAGAATTGTAACTCGATCGAGAGAGGTGTAACTACTGCATTAACTAGTAAAACGTAACATTTTCCTATTTTTTCAAACTGATGGTATACTAGTATTTATTTTTTTGAAAAATAATGAAATTCTGCATATTTTTTATCGGACACTTTATTCTCTGAAATGTGAAATAAAGGGGTAGGAGGAAGGGTAACTTCTTTCTAAAAAAGAAAGAACCGTGATTTAGTTCTTGCATGACTTGCAAGAGTACACAAACTGAAATTTTACTTAATTTATCATTTTTTTTCAAAAATTTCAAATGCTGTCGTTTGAATTTTTAAAATTGCGTAAAACGAGGTGAATGTGACCTTCAAATCTTTCTTTATATTGAAGATATCAAAAAAAAAAAATAAAGATAAGTAAATATTTATTGTGCTATCCTTGTATATTTTGATGGAAATAAAATGTAACTCATCTGGAAAATGGAAAAATTTGTTGGTTCTGTCGGTAAATTCCTACAAGAAATTGTTGTTTAATTTCAACACTGCATTAGATATTTACAAACAGACATTGGCTAAAAAGCAAATAATAAAATGTGTGCCACATTTATGGCTCTAATTAAATTAATAAACAAAACACTAACTTGTTAAATTTGAAAAATAAAATTATAATAACATGGTTTTTAAATGTCATCCCAAATGTGGTTTCGCATTAAAGCCGTAAAAGAGGCACTCACTTTAATCCTCTAATGTGTACCAATTTGTTTAATAGAATGCTTCCTGGAATTAATTATATTGCGTAGTCACTAGTTCAAAGCATTAATCGTTTCCAATGCAAATACATAGGATGATATCTATACCCACAATTCAGAGAGAGCTTTTATACCCGAAAATTTCAATATTATCTACATAGCTCTAAAAACCATATAACAGCCGCATAAGAGATTTATTTAGGAAAGTGCTCTAAATGTCTATGATCTCCTACAATATAATATTATAATTAAAAAAGAAACTAAATGCAGTTTGCAAAACAATTCGGAATTTGTGAAATTAAAAGTCTTACAAAATATTTAAGCATACAATCAATAAACTTACCTAGTTACAATTAGGAAAAACAGCAAAAATTAAATAATTAAAGTTAATGTTGACATGTGAAATTAAAAAGTAAAAGGTGAAAATTAAGTAAATTTAACAAAAGTATGTGGTAAAGTTAACATCAAAATTAAACAATTAATATTTTAATAGTTAATTAATTCGATTGAAAAGAACCAAAAGTGGGTCAACACTTTTAGTACACATACGCGACACAGAAACACCCGGATACTGTTGAAAAATGTAAAAATAACTGTAAGGAAACAATTCTCGCGAGAGGAAGAGGAAATAAAGAGCCAAAGACTCAAATATAAAACTAGCTAAGGTAGGTAGAATAAGAAAAACACCCAAAATAGGTAGTGGGTTACCACATAAGTCTGACAACCAATAAGAAAGGATGAGATCTGTATAAGTATAACAAATTCCCACCTGGGAACGTAAAATTAATCAGTAAAAAGGAAACTTAAAGTGGCAAATGGCAACCACATACGTCTAACATTCAATCCCAAAGGAAGAGACGTGCCCCGGCACAATGATCAAGCCATTATATAGAGCCAACGCCCAATGGCATCGGAAATTAGGGAAACACTCCCCCAATAGGAGCGAACCAAGGAAGCCCACCATAAGTGGGAAAGTTGGAGTTACCATAAACTCATGAAGGCGAAAACTAAGCCAAATAGGCAAATTGTAAATAATCGTTGTAGGAAAGCACTAGCGATTAGACCACACTTTAGTTCAGAGAAATTTAAAATTTTCAGTTCCATGAACTGTCAACAACCGGGTGGAAGTAACAGGTGCAATAGACAAATGCACAAAAATATGCGTGCTTACTATGACACAGTGCCCTGTGGACAAGGAGAATAACCTGACACATTAAAGGGATTGGGAATGTAAATAAACAAAATGGGGCTTAGGTAAGATTATATTTTCTCAAATCTTAACTAAGTAAGTTTATTGATTATACGCTTAAACATCTTGTAATACTTTTACTGTTATTATTGTAGACATGATGATGTCTTACTGTAGTCGTTGTCCTTCTTTTTATATATTAAATTATTATGTGGTAATTATTTCGAGTTTTTTTGTTTAATTTATAATTATTGTTTAGGCACATCCACTTAACGCGGCAGACCCGGAATATCGAAGGAAACCACGTTCTCTGTATAATTAATCTTAAAATGTACAGTTTAATTTCAATATAACCATCAAAATTTGTAGACACGCTGATAGGTATTTGAAAAAATATTTTATTTTTTGAAAAAAAATGATTTTATATACATTTGTATGGAGACATATTGAATCACTTTGTAAGACCTTTTGATTTATCGGTTTTTATTATAGTTATATAATAAATACTTATTGCATTATTTGTTATAAGTCTTCAGACTCAAGATATGAAGTAATCCAATTTTATTTAATAAGTAATAAGAAAGAAAGCATTTGTCTGTCTGAAAATACGAGTACAGTTTTACGTTACAGCTATATAAACAGGAATATATAAATTATCTGCCGAGAAAAGAAGGGTCAAAATAACATGTAAATCGGGTCCAAAATTTATCTGAAACTGCATGTGTAAATTCGCTCCGGATAATACATTATAACAGGTAATAAAATAAAACATGTTTCGGAATGGTTGAATTTTTTACGAGTATTAAATAATATGAAAATGTAACAAAAAATTATTGACTACTTATTAATTAAATTTACATATATTGAATATACGTATATACCCACTACTTACTATTAATAAATACATTTTTAAATGAGACGCACCCAACCTAACTTAACCTAAAGGTACTTTTAGACGGTCATAACAGTTGTTAATTCAGTTTCAGTTTCCGTTCAGTTAAGTTTGAAACTGTGTTCTATTTTAGACGATCAGTTGAGTTTTCATTGATCGTGCACAGCTTTGAGATGAATGAATATCCTCTAATTGCAATCGCTTTGTTCTTAGCACTAAAGAAACCAAGAAAAAAGCAAAAAGCAAAAGAGTAAAAATTGGCTTATCAAAAGACAAACGCTGTCTTATTTAAACTGTTTATTTTTTGCTTTGGCCATTTTTATAGTTGCATTTTTTTCTAGTTTTTGGTATTTTTTTTACCAAAATATTATAAAGAGTTTCTCTTTTCCGTTAAAAAACCCGTGATTTGGCTATGCCACCATTGTACCCTATTTATATGTAGTTACCTTTACGAATATTATGCGAATACTGAGACGTGAAAGTATCAGTTGATTTAGACATCATTTTAACTCACAACTGATATGTTAACTTTTGGGAAGACCATCGAGCCAAAATTCCGTTTCAGTTTCAGTTTTTCTTTCATTTATTTGTATTTACACAGAGATAACTGACAAATGAACTGACACTGAAACTGAACTGACAACTGACCGTTTAAAAGTACCTTAAAGATATATAGTTATATACACTCCTGGACAAAAAAATCCGGACACTTGTATTTTGTTTTATTTTTAAATTTTGCAGGTGTTAAGTGGTTTAAATGGGGAGGAAGTAAACATTAATAATAGAAATCGTTTATTTAAAACACTAAAAAAGTAATAATAGGAAAAATAAGTAACCCAAAAGAAAGTAATAAGTAACGCAAAAAAAATTAACATTGTTCGAAAAATTAAACAAAAGAAAAACAATTGCCCCCAGTTGGCTGTTCTTTAGGTTTAGTATCGGGTATTACCACCCCCCCCCCCCAACCCTGCGGAGGGTTTCAATACGCTTAGGCATGCTTGCAATAAGTTGCTAAATCTGTTCTTGCGGTATCTGTTCCCATTCTTCATTCAACGCTATTCGCAGCTCTTGGATCGTTTCTGAATATTATGCGAATACTGAGACGTGAAAGTATCAGTTGATTTAGACATCATTTTAACTCACAACTGATATGTTAACTTTTGGGAAGACCATCGAGCCAAAATTCCGTTTCAGTTTCAGTTTTTCTTTCATTTATTTGTATTTACACAGAGATAACTGACAAATGAACTGACACTGAAACTGAACTGACAACTGACCGTTTAAAAGTACCTTAAAGATATATAGTTATATACACTCCTGGACAAAAAAATCCGGACACTTGTATTTTGTTTTATTTTTAAATTTTGCAGGTGTTAAGTGGTTTAAATGGGGAGGAAGTAAACATTAATAATAGAAATCGTTTATTTAAAACACTAAAAAAGTAATAATAGGAAAAATAAGTAACCCAAAAGAAAGTAATAAGTAACGCAAAAAAAATTAACATTGTTCGAAAAATTAAACAAAAGAAAAACAATTGCTCCCAGTTGGCTGTTCTTTAGATTTAGTATCGGGTATTGCCCCCCCCCCCCCCAACCCTGCGGAGGGTTTCAATACGCCTAGGCATGCTTGCAATAAGTTGCTGAATCTGTTCTTGCGGTATCTGTTCCCATTCTTCATTCAACGCTATTCGCAGCTCTTGGATCGTTTCTAGCAATGGTTGCCTCTTTTTAATCTTTTGCCCTAAAATGTCCCATAAATGTTCCATTGGATTCATGTCAGGACTACAAGCGGGCCACTCCAAAACGGGAATTCCGACAGTATTTAGGTAGTCCATGACGATTCGCGCAGTATGTGGACGCCCATTATCCTGCATAAATAAGAAATTATCCCAACAAAAGGGGCATAGGGGACAACATGGTCCTCCAGACACTGTCGTATGTATCTGTCTGCTGTTAGAGTTCCATGTTCGATGAAAATTAATTCGGTGCGTCCGTTGAAAGATATACCCGCCCATACCATAACATCTCCGCCACCAAACGGCGTTCTGGGTGAAATACAGCAAGGTGCAAATCGTTCTCCGTGTCTCCTCCATACACGTTCGCGTCCGTCTGGAGATCGTAAGCAAAAACGGAACTCGTCAGAAAACATTACAACACTCCATTGCTGAAGAATCCAGTCTCTGTGATCATTCGTGAATCTCATTCTGTTAGCTCGATGAGCTGCTGTTAATTTGGGGCATGCTACTGGCTTATGAGAACGTAAACCACTTTCATGCAGGACTCTTCTTACGTTCATCACGCTGATTTCTGGACCTTTTTCTGCCTGATCCTGTTCTTCTAGTGTATTCTCCAGCCTGACGATACTTCGTAAGAGCATCATGGACGGTACTTTTGACAATATTCAAATGAATTGCAATATACCGTAAACTGCGACCATCTTCATGTAATGCCACAACTTTTGCATTATTTTCGGGAGTCATACTAACACAATTTATAAACACTAATGAAAAGTGATCTGAATTTATCAGAATAAACGTGAAACTTATCGTAAATGCAAAAAAATATGCAAAAATCTATTGCTAGTAAACAAGATAAAGTATCATTATTTGCCAAACGTCAAAATTTTGTTTTAAAGGTGACGCGATCATTTAAAAACATTAAAAGAAACATTTTTATTATTATGAATAAATTATTATTGTTTACTTTCTCCTCATTAAAACCACTAAACACCAACAAAATTAAAAAAAAATATACAAAATGCAAGTGTCCGGATTTTTTTGTCCAGGAGTGTATTTTAACGACAAAATGCCTTAAACCAGAATTCTATATCTCTTGACCTTAGTTATGTATATTTACAAAATAAAAAGTGAGGATCCATTGTAAACTTTCCTGTTTGTGTTACACACAGGCTTATATTTAAGAATAATAATTTTACTATCGCCAATGACTGCCGTCAGATTCTTTTAAATATACATATATTCACTTTATTTAAAACCTATTACGTAAAGTGTTATTTTTGTATTAAATATATCAAAAAAATTAAATATTGTTTCCGCTTAGTTAACTTACTGCATAATTTGGGTAATTTGGTTAGAGACCGAGACAAAACAATTAAAATTTATATACTATAAATATAACTCTAACTAAATATTAGGGCAGTTTACATCTTCAAATAACTAACACATTTAATCGCAGGGGTAGGCCCTCTCACAGCACGCTTTCTTGATCTCCCAAACTGAACTTTCTAATCTCTTTTCATTTTCAGACCCTCATTCTTCCTCCATAATATTTATGACTTTAATAAATACATTTATTTATTATCCCACTGCGACCTTGTTATATTACTTTTGAACACGTAATATTAAATATTTTAATCTGGAAAATGTTAATTAAAACCTAAGTTCTATCTACAGGGCGATATTTAACTAAATCTCTGTATATGCTATCGCAACACTGTTGTTCCAAAAAATACTTCTTCTCTATTTTAAAGATATCGTCAATAAGTTTTCTACAATTGAACAATGTAACGTAATTAATCTAGAAAGTGAAAGTTTTCCTAGAAATATTTTTTTAAGATAGAAAAATAAAAAATCAAGTGTTTCCATCCATCATTATTTAATAATGTGTTGGAAAGGGTAGTTTGCCATTAATCGTTTTTTTTTATTTTGCCCATATCATAACAATTGGATTGATCTAAAATATATGAAAGAAGTTTTAAAACTAAGGGATCATTTATTAAGGGGGGTAATGTAATAAAGAGTTTTTGCAGATAATAATAGTGTTTCTTGAATCTATCCATCTTCTTTCCAATGTATAATAATTATATTATTATTGTACCGTTCTTTTTTCTCCAAATGGTGTACTAATGTGCTAAAAGAAAGCAGCATGTTCATTTTTTGAGAACAAGTCTGCAGTATTAAATCTAGATATTTGAAAACGAGAAATCAAAGTTTTATAAAAAATATTAGATAGAGAAAAAATCCTTTAAAGAAATGAAGGTATTTTTTGGTTTTATAGTAAAATGTTTTACTAGGAAAAAAGCGTATGTAACTTTTTTTGTCTAAAATGCCTCGTGTGATGCATCCAATAGTACCCGTATAAATTAAAATTGCGACATGTGAAGAGATTGGGCTCTTTCCGTTAAAATGATAAACTTTATTTTAGGATCAACAAATACATTTTTCAATATAATAATTGTAATGAATTTATAATTTTCAACTTGAAAATCAATTATATGCAACATTTGACGAATTTTTAATTACGCATCAAATCTCTCGTAACAAATAAAAAAACACTAATTCTTATATATGCAACAAAATATAAAATTAAAAAAATTGAATAGATTATGAAACATAAACCAATAACATTATTAGAATATACTGTAATATTATTAAATGTGGATACTCTTTATTTTACAAAAAACCATTTGAAGGAGATGAAGTAATAGAAATAAACTACATACCTAAACGGGTTATTCAATTGTTCATGCTAATAAAAATGAAGACTGTGGGATATCGAATTCAAAAAAAAAATACTATATTAAAAGTTTATCGTCAACAATACATCCAAATAAATTACAGTTTTAGAAATACCTTGGAATACATAAATAATGAACCACGATATTTAATTAATAACATTGAAAATAAAAAATATGTAACCTTTAAAATATACATTTTTAATTTTTGTTTAATGTTTATAAAATAATTTTTTTATTGCTTAATTTGTTTTTTTTTCTACTATTAGAATTTTGCAAAATGCAATGTTCATTATAAAGCAAAAATTAAAAAATACTCAAATTTGTTAAAACATTTTAAATTCAGTAGATAAATTAAAAAATCCGCATGTGACATTATTTTGTAGCACAGGTATCGTCCTATTTAAAAAAATATTTTTATAGAATTTAAAAATACAGGTAATTTAATACGTGTTAGTGAAAAGAGGAACTTTTTAGCACAATATGCATACAATTTAAATATATTATATATTTCAATATGGAAAGTCACAAAACTTTGACTGCGTTTTTCTCGAAACTGTCAATATTATATTAGTAAAAAATATAATTTCTTTACATTTCTTTAAATACATTTAATTCTATTTTACTTGCATTCCTTTTTGATTTTTTGGTAACATGTATTATTACATTTTAGTCTATTGTATTGAAAAGTGCTTATAGATAAAAGTGTTACGTTTTCTGTTATAATTTATTACGTACTCTACATTTTCATTGACGTCTTGTACCAAGCAAAACAAAATTAGCTGATTTATTGCTTTAGTTAATAACTATTTTTAGTGGATATCTTCGAGGTATGATTTGAAGTTCATAAAGAACATCCACAAATAATAATTTTATACTGAGCCCATTCTGCTTCTTTAGTATTCCATTTTATCATCTATATTGTCTTGTGTTTGTAGATAAACTTTGTTATATTTCTGTGATGAAATTTAAAAGTTTTTCGATTATTTTAAGGTAGAATTTTTATATAAATAGCAAATTTTAAATAAGCTCTGAAGATTTTGAGCATTATTCTTGATAAAATTTTTAATTTTATAATATGAACTATGTTTATAAATCTTTAACTGTACTGCACTGGTAGTGCATATTATATGCAAATATTATACCTTACTGAATAATAATAAAAACACCACTGCCACTTAATGGTTGATTGGTTAAAAAATAAGTAACCTCCACAATCCTGTTGCTAGGATACATTTTTGTTGTGCTGTTTAATACACAAAAAGCAGAAATAAAACAAATATGTATGTGTTATTTATTTGTTGTTTAGAAAATAAAAAAGAATATCAGTCTATGGATACATACATGAAATTGTCTGAGTACAATTATTTAAATATAAACTTGCCTATGATCGTACAAAAACTGGCATAGGCCCCAGTTATATTTGAGGAATTAAGAAATATACTTTACTCACCAATTCTATATACAGTCAAATTTAAAATGATAAATTCTTATAAAGGGAGTTCCACAATTTCAACAGCGAATTAATATTTTTTTATCAAGTTTATGCAGAGTATACTAGTTAATGAAACCTATATTCAGAGGTATTCTACATAAAGGGTTTATAAAATTAGGAAACATTTCAATTTTTTCTGTGAGAACAGAATACATCCATATTTTTGTAATATATACAAAAAGGTCGCCTTGATACAATATTTTCTAGAAAAGTCAATTAACAAATATTAGTGAAAAATACTGATGCGTTACTAAAATATTAATAAAAGTGAAATTTTTGGCGACCATCTTTAGAAACACTAGAATTTTTGGAGACATGCTTATTTGAACTTTTGATTTAAAAAGTGACCACAACCTAAAATTTCAGAAAATATTGGAAATTTACCCTATATAAACCATAAACAATTAACGCTAAACGTATCTTATATCTTTAAGAATATTTCGTGATAGAAAATCATATTTTTTATTACCTACACCTTTTAATTGTAACGTCACTGGGTTAGTATTTTTTCATCCAGTACACACGGAGATCTTGTTAGGAGACACACTTTGTAACGAAGACAAGACACTCCAAACAACCATTATTTTCTTCTTCTTTGGTTTTCTATCCACATTCTATAGGTGTACGCTTTCTTTTCAAATATTAGCCTTATACTTATTATATTGTCAAGATGGATGAGGTATTCGTACCTATATGCGCCTTTTAAAATTACCTATGTTTATGTTTAAATATCATTTTGAATCGAACAAGTTTATTTTAGTTAAGACTACACCGGGGTCAAATTTGAAAAGTATTAATTTAAAAAAATAAACTTAATAATAGAAACTTCTGGAAATCTGTTTTTTTCGTATAAGGGAAATCTGAAAAATTATTTGTTTTCATTATAAAAAATAAGATAAATTTTGTTATAAATTAATTGTAATAGTTGTATTATTAAGTAAATAGTATAAAAACAAATATTTTTTTCAAATCCACCTTTTTGTAATGATTCTTTCTACCTACAGTAATTATATAGAAAGATAATCTCGATAAAATATATTTAAATCCTTAATTTTTAATAAATATTAAAATTCATTTTTCATCTTTTAAAGTTTATATATAGAAGATTATATGTGAAAATATGACATCTAAGAGTTGTGTTTTTTAAATAAAACGCCATATCTTTGACTACATTTTTTAAATTGTTCCCAAAAAAATAATGCAAATATCTACAATTTCTTATAGGTACCTAACTCGGACTGTTTTGGAGAAAATTCTACTTTTCGCGTAATGCAGGTGATCACAAAAAACAGTAATGCTAATCCAAGTGACTTTAAAAAGATCATTTAATTTAGCCTATTTGTGCAATTAATTGGCCTATTGATTTATACATAGAAATGTAGGTTCTAAATAGTGCGGTATATTATTAATACTTTCTGACTAAATAAGTAATAAAAAAAAATTTATTTAAACTCATCTGTCTTTGCTGATTGTTTTGTGAACAACCGTATTTTACAAAAAATCGAAATTTTCCGAAACTTGTAGAAGATAGGTTTAGGAAACACCAAAGATCTTGAGTCAACTGAAAAACACAAGTCGTCAAAATTTACTTTAAGATGCAGAAAATTTAAGCTTAGAATCAAAAAATTTAAGGTGAAGGAAACTTAAGTAGAGGAGTGAAAATTTGATGATACCGAGAAGTTTTTGGTTTAAAGAATAAAATATGTCACAAAGAATTAGTAAATAAGAGATATATTTAATTGAGAGAGAAGATACAACAAGATTGCAGGAAAAGAAGAACAGGACAGTAGAAGAGAAATATAAAAGATTAAAACAAAATATCATAAAGAAAAAATTAAGGATATATAAAATTCTTGCAAAAAATTAACGTTTGGTAGGATAAACTATTGGGATTTTTCTATATATTGTTCTTAAAGTACCATTTTCTTTACAAATTTGGGGATAATCATAACTATTTTTTGTCATGATGATTATACTAAGGATGTTTTTAGGACCCTTGATGCAGTAGTTTCCCTTTGCCTTCTGAATTCTCACGCTGTCGTCTTTTTTTGATCATCCGCCTTTAGGAATAATTTCTCATTCTAAGGGAAAGAGGAGTGCCCTAACCTCAGTTTTACTGTCCCACCCTCCTAAGGAGGCTGTTGGCATTACTGAGGGGGTTTACTTATTCCGGTAGACATTTGGTCATCAGAGCCTCGTTAATTATCTAGCAGGGTGCATCATGAGTAGGAGAGGTTGACATTTGGGTTAGTTATCAGTTGAACTATCTCCCTTACACAAAGCCTTTCTATATATCGTAATGATCTTCTATAAAATTTTGATTTTTTACTAATTTTGTAACCCCTAAGTAAGATATAAACGTAACATATACAATACAAAAATTAAAATCAATAAAAAAATTATGTTAGAGAAAAGAAATTTAAGAAAAAAAACTAAATTGTTTCATAAATACGGAATTGTTAGTTTTCTAAACACAATCCACATAACCTTGAATATAAACTGCAATTAGTAAGTCTTAGTATTCCAACTACACAATCTAAAATGTTCCGAACTGGTAGACCATTCCAAAGAATTCGTCCCAATCTAACAATTAATTGTGGATGAACTTCGGATTCACTTGTAAGTATTATCGTTGCACTATGCTTTATAAAGTTTTAAAAGTACCATAGAACACTAATTGTTTATGAAATTTTTTAGGTTGTTTATTTTTTTTGTGAACTCTGGTAAAAGTTTAATTTGCTCATAATTTCAGTAATTATTTTTAAAATAGTCAAAGTTTCATGGTTTTTGTCCTTTTTTAAAAGCTAATGCACAATTTAAATTTAATTTAATTACTTTTGACATTTTTGACAAACCACCAAATTTAATTTGTTTGTAGATACTCATAGAATTTTAGAAACTAGTGCGACATTGGCATTTTAAAAGCGACTGAATCCACCATCCATCCAACAATACGTGAGCCCATGAACCACTTGGGTTACTCATCAATTAGAGCCCCCATCCATTACAATCTTAGTTGTCAATTTTAATCGCGCGATTAAAATTGTGTACTCAATATTGTAGTCTAGGTGTAAAATTGACAATTTTAACCGGCGATTTTAATTGAGGTCCGAACCATAATTATAATCGTACAATTCTGCCAGCCCATTCAAGTTGACAGTCAATGGCCTTCATAATTATAAATTGAGAATTAAAAGCAGCGTATTTCGTAACGTAACGGTGTCGTGAAGTCAAGAACTTACAAGAAATATTTTGATCTGGAGTTTATAGAACTATAGGATTGTTCCAACAAAATAATGGACAATATATGTTCTCAATTGAGTATCTTAATAATTAAACCAGTCCTCTTTTTAGAATTTTTTTTTCCTTTAATAAGTTTGCGTATGAAAAGTGTTGCCTTTTGAGTAGCCAGTCTTTTGACCGTATAGAAAGTTGTTTTCTAATTTTCCTTTTTACGGCTGAAGCCGCTGCCAATGCTAATAAATGTTTTCGAGCCATAGTAGCACGATTAACATTAAACAACTAAAATTGCTAGTGGGTGTGCAAACTTGATTCACAATCGTAGTTGTCAATTTTAATTGACCGATTAAAATTTACAACTAAGTTTGTAGTATATGGGGGCCCTAGAAGTTCCCACCACCCCGTGCCTTTGCAGACCGGTCCTCACAATTCACTTTCTCATATTTTCTGTCGTTTTTCAATACCTTAGACTTTACTACAAATTTGGCCAGTTTTCGGAGTAAAGGAACCTGTTCTGGTCTCGCCAGAGGTAAAGTTAAGCATTTTTCTTTCTGGGTTGTCTGTTCGCTGTCAGTTTTTTATGTTTCTTTTGTCTGTTCCTTTGTCCCGCTGCTCCGTGGAGACAGCGGGATGTTGTTTGGCGTCAAAACCTGGCCGTCAGGTTTTGATACCATTTTGTCGTTCGTTTTTATTCCTTCACAAGATTGCATCCATGTTTCACCGCCGTACTATGTGTGTGTATGTTTTTGTCGTCATAGCTGAGCTTCCCATCCCACTGTCTGAACTTGACCATAGTACCCTCATTCACACATGTCGTATTTGCAGATCAAAGAAAAAACACACAACACAACTCACTTACGCAAGCCGTTACGTCGCGACAGAGCCTCATTTGCTATAACGGTGGCACCACGTGTAGGTGAGGTTGTAGATGTAGAGAGAGAAGTAGAGGCGATGTGTTGTGAGTCACTGTCCCTTCACCACTACTGACTTTTCCCCAAATTTTGAAAGTCTATAACTCTTTCGATTCATGGCATTCTAAATTATCAAAAATTCATGACAATGACGTCCAAAATGTTAAAATTTTCTATAAATTATTTTACTTTGATATAAAATATACACTTATAATCATTTCTGGTTCAGTTTTATAGCTTTCTTTGTAAATCTGACTCTTTTTCTGTCTTCCATATTCAATAAATTTTATTACAATTATGTTTTATACTTATTTTAGACCTTTTTAGAATCTATATAATTTTTTCTTTTCTACCATTATTATGAGAAATGTGGCAAACATTTTCCATCCATAAAATTTAACTATAATATATAATAATAAAATATAATTATACAATTTTCCTCCTAACATGTAGCACTGCCTTTATTTCTATCCATTTTAAATTTTACTTCTATCAAACTCATCTCATATCATATCTGTCAGTTTTTCAAAATAGCTAAAAATTTTCTATAAATATATTAAATGATGTGATTAATTTATTCTATACTGAACATGGTAAGTGACGCATTATAATTTTAGCGCAACGCGAAACTATAATTTTAGTATTTATTTAATTTATCAATCAAATTTAGCCTAAACTCAAACAAAATTAGTATAGGTCTGAATAGGTATTTTCAGTAGCTTTCAAACGAGGTATCACTTGCCATAATAATAATCTACTACTAAACTAGAAAGAACTAGACATTTTCTAGATAAATGCCTTTTTTGAATTTACTTTTTAACGACGACAGATAGATATAGAAAAGTATATGCGAAAGTTGAAAATTTACCATCCGTTGATGAATAACAACACAGGGCGTTCCATTTTCGAAAAATGAAATTAATTTTTGGCCACCCTGTAGAAAATCTTTGGTCTATTGGCTTTTCACATTTGCAGTTTTTTAAATTCCAACGTTAAATCTGAGAGAGCAAAGCAGTTTTAAATATGAGGATGAAAATATAATATTTTTGGGTAATTTTTTTTTTCACCGTAAGAAGTGGTATATTAAAAATAATATTTTGTAGGTATCTATTAGTGACTGTAGAGTATCTAAAAATGTAAAAAAAGTTGGGTCATTTAATTAAAAAAAAATAAGTGATTTTCCTATTTTACTGTTGGACCACTCTGTACACATGAAAATAATTTTAGAATATTTGGTTGACCCCCATTGACAGATATCCTTCAAATAAATCGTTAAGTTTTGCATAGAGGGAGTTATTGAACAACGACAGAGATTTGTCGCACCCTGTATATAATTTTAAAAACTCCCTTTCGCTTAGTATAAATCTGGTTTAAATTGATTCATTGTTTATTTTGATTTATTTATGTGTTGTGTTTCAATATAAAATAATTTTAATGATTGTTTTTGCTACATTTCAATTTCGAGCAAATAAAATACATGCTGACAATTATTTTATAAATATAAATATAAAAATAATTAAATAATGTTTTTGAAATAATAAAAAAATGTACACATAAAGCATACAAAGTGAACTTTAACACTAAAAAGCCATATTTCATATAATATACGAGTAGGTTTATGTGGGTCTTGTTACAAACGGAAAAAATGTGTAAAAGGCTTTGTGAGTGTATTGCACAATAATTTTCCTGTACTGCTTTTAAATGAAAATCTATACAATAAGCACATAAAACTTTTTAAACAAAATTTTTAATAAGCTACTATACTATATATATTTATTTTATTGTTAGGTTTAGTTAAAGACACTATTTTAAATTTCAATATTAGATGTAAATATTTTATTATAATTAAAGTCAAAAACTGACAAAGGTTTAATAATGGTTATGTAGTTATGGAAACCAAAGATCCAGTATTTATTTTAACAAATTGTAAAATAATATTTGATTAATTAAAGTTTCGGTTAGATACTTACAAGAAGAAAATAGTTCTTATGTTTCCTTGAATAAAATTAATTTATAACAGTTAATTTCACATTACATTACAATTTATTTGATAACATTTTTATATACTATACTATAATACAATACTACAATAATCACAATTTGACAACGGTAGATATCCAATATAATGATTTATTTTATATCAAATGATGTTTATACTCAAATAAAGGCTTTAAACTCCTCGTATGTTAGCAAATATTGGTGAGGAAGTAACTTAGAATTTTGAGGTTATATTCTTAAGTTGATTTTTTGTTTAGTTGTTATATTGCATCAACCGCAGAGGGTTATTAGCAAACGTATATACAATACATATAAAAATATAAAATATATGAATGATCAGTTAAATATGTTTGAGCATTTGTATATCACTTAGAAAATTAATCAGACCAATTTGTTCACAATGTTCTCCAATTAAAGATTTTAAATTATTTGGCAAATTGTGACTTTGTCTTTCAAACGTGTATAATATTTCTGAATTATCTAAATTATAAACATTTTCTTTATACTATTAATTTATATTAATCCACATAAATAAGTGATAATGTTATGATTTTGTTACAATTTCTATTAATTATTTATTTGAATAATTATTGATATCATTTAATTACGGGTTTTTATTTCTTGATTTCTCTTTAGTGTTCTTTTAAATATAATATTTATGAAGAAATTTTTTTAAATAGTTTGTCAGAATATGTCTTAAAGCCTCTAAAATTTCACTGTCGTTTCAAAATGATCCATAAAACTTTTTATGTACTTTAATTCATCACGACTTTGTATATATTTTGTTATTCAATAAGAAATTTGTACCAGCTTGTTAATTTCAGCCCTGTCATTTTAAAAAAATATTTCTTGTGATTATTTAAATTATGAACTTATACTATACTATATTTTAAATGAATCCAAAAATAATAAAGTGATTGTGTTGAACTAAGGTATCTAATCTCAGTAAAAGTAAGAGATGCGAAGTTACTTAATAAAACAAAAGTACAGAGTGACACCAATATTTTCAAGTTAAAGGTGATAATATAATTTTATTTTGGAATCACATATTTTGGTACAATTTAAAGGTATTTAAAAACAAAACGAAAAAACATATTATAGATAGATAAATAACAATTTTTGACAAATGCTACAGTTTATGAAAAAATTGGCCAGTTTTCAGATAATTTCTATTGGTTACCGATTCTGTAACTGAATAATGATTTTGCGATGGAAGGATTTGAAAGGTTAGAAATTTTAACTTAAGATTAATAATGAAATGAACTCAGTCAATTTATTTGAAATTGCACTTATTAGGGCGAGTTTCATAAAACAATTATTAACCAGTGATTTGCTAACCTGCTGGTTTATTTTAACTGTTGGGATGCTGCAATAAAAATTGGCGGCACGTAACCTGGGTTTTTATTATGTTGGCTGTATTATTTCGATTAAACGAAACGAAAATTTGGAAAAAGAGGACGTCATACTTTACGTTCATTAGTGGTTTATTTACGAAAATTAAAAATACTCAAAATCAAATACGGTTCATTTTTTTCAGCAGTAGGAATTTTTTACGAAAACAACACAACTTTTTATGAAAACAACACAATTTTTTATTTTATTTACTTTTGAACTAATTTCGAAAATATTGATTGACTAATGAACATCTTGTAGGTTAATTTTCAGCAATTCTTAAACCCCGATATGGGACATTTATATTTTCTAAAGCAATTCCTGCTTCCACTTCAATCTCATTTTCAACTGGTGGTAATAGATCGTTTTGTAATATTGCTATGTTATGAATAAGAGCAGCTGCAACCACTGTAGCTTCAATTTTTTGATGCCTGAATGTAATTCCCTGGGATAAAACAGGAAACCTCCTTTTCCAATCTCCAAATCATCTTTCAATAGGATTGCGTATTATTATTTGTGCCTCGTTATATAGATGTTCAGCTGGTATTTTTGGGTCTAGCAATGGAGTCATTAAAAAACTCCTTACTCCATATCCACTATCTGCAACTCATAACCTATCTGCTCCATGAATGAAATGTTCAGCTTCTCCTCCTGGAGACTAAAACTCTTTCATACCGATTTATCATTAAATTTATTAATTTGTTATAATCTTCATCGTCAGTAAATTTCAACAATTGCATTAACAATAATACTCGACTGACTGATAGAGAATAATTTGAATTCATTAAGGTTCATTGGGTTATGATCAAATAACCTTCCAAATTCGGGCGGTTAAGTACCTTCAGATTTTAACCGAAGTTTTGCACTGGCCAAAATATATGCAACATGTATTGAGAAATAACCGTGAGTTACCTCTTAACCATGTTTTTTGTAATTTGCCCTTATATGACTAAGCTCTGACGTACCAAGAAATAAGAATTAGACAGTATAGAGAATTTGGTATCAATGGCTGTTTTGGTTTAGGAATCTAACCCTAAATTTCGTTAACAAAAAGCAAAAAATAGAAATAAAGTGCTGCAGCAATTAAAAGCTGCCTTATTTAAAAACAATTTTGGCGGCAAATTTCATACATTTAGATTTTTTTTAAAAATATTTTTTCTCAAAATTATGTTTTTTTGTAAGAATTATGCCAGACCAGAGTTTAATTGACATAGTTATATAATTTGGCAAATGTTAAAATTATTATACTAAATGTAAATCGATAATTTTAGAATTTAATTTTAAGATATTTGTAAATGTGAAATCATTTTTGTACACATAAATCCACTTTGAGAATTATTTTATATCTAATTTTGTTATGTATTTTTTATATATTTTAGAAACAATTAGAACTTCAATATCTTTACCACAAAATTGAAGCGTGAGATCCGGTGACCTTAGTGGCCTCTCAATGGCTCCTCGTCTACCGATCCACTTATTGGGGCAAACTTCGTCAATATATGTTCCAACAGCGGCTGCATAATGTGGCGGCGCCCCATCTTGTTGATACTACAGACTTTCATCGATATTTCGGGGAATGTTTGCACTAGAGAATAAGTTGGAATTCAAAAGTTAATCAAAAATTGCAAATAAGTTGGCCCGTTTACAGTTCCATCAAAAAAATGAGGTCAAATGATTTTATTTCGAACAATTCCTGCCCAAACATTAATTTTTTGAGGATATTGAGTGTGATGTTCTCTTAACCATTTACGATTTTCCTTTGCCCAATATCTACAATTCTCTCTGTTGACCGTTTAATGCAAATGTGCATTCATCAGAAAAAATAACGTTTTTTGCGAAAAGTGGATCATTACACTACACTTATCCATCAAAGTTTCGCTAAATGATAGTTCTTGTACAAGGTGCACCTTAAAGGTATGCCACTTTTCATTTTCTTTAATACTTTATGAATATAAGTAAAAGGAACATCATAGCCAATACAACGTTTAATTTAGTATTATCGGTAAGTGCTGGACGGCCCGATTTAGGTATATCTTCTACGGTACGAAACTCCCTATATTTTTTGTCAATTTTGCTCACGGTTCACTGACTTATAGGTTGTTCTGGATATTTATTATTAAATCTAGCACATACCTCTTGTTGAGTTTGCTTCTTAGTATTAAAGAGTAACCTACTGAGTTAAACTATTAATTACCGAACCCAAGTATGATATATTTTTGGAATAGTCTTGAAATTTTCAATCTAAATAAAAATAAAATAGGGTGTGCCATTTAAAAAAATTGTCGTTGACATCGTTACTCACAAATGGTTTACCCTATATATTTAATTATTATGTAAAAATACATTAAATTAAAATCAAAAACCGACTTGTCTCAGGATTTTTCCTCAAAATTGTTTGTTTGGCTTAAAATGCATTTATTCCATACTTTATGTACACACTGTATAAGTTCTAAACGTTTTAATTCCAATTTACAAATCAAAATACCCTCTTTGTTGGAAATATCATAACATTAAAATACGTATTTTAAGAAACCAAAATGGGTACCTAAATAGTAAGAGAGTAGAATGGAATGGAAAAGAATATAATGTGAGAATTCAATGTAAGTCTAGCTTTACAGTGTCACAAAAAGAAAAAAATTATTAGTAATAAGTAAAAATAGAAGCACGAGGTACGAAACGCTTTAGCATTATTAAATTCTAAATAAGAAGAGTATGTTTAAGTTCAGCTCCCGAAATAAATTCTGTATATATTTTTATTTCTTTTTGTACTGTGGGATGTATTTATCAGTCACGTAAATCTTCAGTTTTCAGTTTCGACAGACATCTAGCGAAATGAAAAGAAATCTCTCTTAAATAAAAATCAAAGTTTAATTTATGGAGTGCCAATTGCGTAGGGAAAAGACGTACTCAGGAGACACGGACTACTCGAAATGATCGGACAGTTATTTATGTTTTTCAGCAAGACTCTTCTGCCTCTTTTTGATAATAGAATGGGAAAGGTAGAAACGAATTGTTTGCTCTCTGTAATTTGTTTGGCTCAACTGATAAATTGGTTGTTCGTGTTATTTAAATTTTACTTTGCGTTTAAGTAATAATACTCTTCTACTATTATGTAATATCAAAATGAATGTACTAATGAGGATTAGCACTCCCACCAAAAACCTCAATTGTTAGTATTAATTGATGTCAATGTATTTTAAAATTCAAATTATAGAATGATTTCGGGAGTACATTTTTTATTTCTGTAGGTAGATTAAACAGGGTTTTAAAAACTGAACTATAAATTATTATTTCTTTTTATAATATGCTGGTGTTAGGCATACATATGTCAGGAAATTACGTTTTTTAACAAATTTCTGTACTTATAATTCTTGTAAATGACAAACTACAAGGAATGTCCTGTTAAAATCAATGATTGACTATTCTTGTCAACAGTTTCGCAACCTACAAATTGTAACAATGATTAAATCAATTTGGAAAATGTTGACACCAAAATTTCAAATATTGCCTTAAAAAAATAACGCTCTCGTTAAATTTTTAGGTATGTAATATGAGCCAACAAATTTTGAAACGCGCTCCCACCTAAGTTTTAAAATTAATTCAGATATAGGCAGAAAGAACGTGGTTCATTTATCATATTCAAAATAAATATTTATATTAACTAAATTTTTTGGAAATGAAAATATAAATAAACCACCAGAAACGTATAAAAAAATTGAAAAGTACAATCACTTTTCTAAATCCGGGTGAATATTTAAAAGGAACACTACATTTTATAATTATTAAATACATTGGTGCCCCTTCCCAAACCTATAAAACAATTCATTTCAACAATTCAATGTATTCTCCAGGCCCTTACTTGTAATTTTTTAAATTGTCCATTCATCTGGTAAATCCAAAGCTGTTTTAATTCGGATAAAACCCGAGCAAAATTTTATAAAAATATAAATTCGTAGTTATAATTCACAAATACTTTCTTCATATATTTCAATTATTCATAAAATTATTTTTAGATTATGTTTACTTCAGTTTACGTTTGACATCAAACTAGTTAAAATTTATCCTTTTATATGAATCGAAATTTTAACGCTTACTTGTAATACCTACAATTTTGACCATTTTGACAGTTTAACGGATATTCTTATTTTTTCATAAATTAACAAAGTTAAATTGAAATTATAAAACATACTGTTTTCAAAATAGTCACTTAATATGAAAATTTATACTTTATATTTCAGTCTGAATAGAATACATTTTATCATTAATTCCATTTATTCAAAATTTTATTATGTTTGAGAGAAAACGTTTTATAATTACATATACAAATATTTTTAATTTTAATTAATTAATTTAGTGTAAATAACAATAAAAACAGCTCGAATATTAATCAATTCAATAATTTTATATATTGAGAGGGCAGTTTTAAACATATTAATTAATTAATAAAGCTTTTGAAATAAATTTAATATTTAAAGTACCTTTTATATAATACTATAAATTTTCCAACTTCATTCGGAAGACACTCAATTTCAAAAAAAAAATTAATAAACCATACTTACAAATTTTTAATTTATCTTTTGTATGCTTTAGTTTTATTTGTTGATTTATATTGAAAAAAACATGTTACATACATTAAAATTTTTAATTTCTGTCTAAATTCCCTTTACAGTTTATACACTACTCTTCAAAATTAGCGCACCACCTAAAATTTGCCTTATGTTTGAAGTTTTGGACCGTTGGTGATTCTTTGTTCATATTAGGTTGGTTTCTATGAAATAACTGCTCCTATAGTTTCTGAAAAATATCAACATTTTACCCATATCAGGGGTATACAAAGAAAACTATGTTTTTTCTCAAAATTTTGCAACTCTCTGTGGAATTTATTAGAAATAAGTACTACACCTGATTAACATTCCGTCATAGCTCTATCTTTTCTCAATATTGTCGTTTAAGAATCATTTCGATATATCTTTTATCAAAGAAGATACAGAAATTTGAAGATAAAACGTTTTTAATAACATTTAAGCTAAGTGGCCTCAGAGAAAAGGCATTTAAAGCAAGTAAACGATAAGAAAAGACTATCGTTTACTTGCTTTAAACGCGTTTTCTTGGCTGCTACTTGGTTTGAATGTTATTAAAAACTTGTTATCTTTAAACTTCTGTATCTTCTTTGATAACAGAGATATAGAGATAATTTTTGAAATATGATGCGATGTTAATCAGGTGTAGTAGTTATATCTAGTAAATTCCAATGAGTGTTGCAAAATTTGGAGAAAAACATAGCTTTCTTTCAACAACAGTTATTCCTTAGAAACCAACCTATAATATGAAAAAACAATAATCCAAATCCAACTAACGGCACAGAAAAAAATCTTCAAACTAAGGGATATTTTAGGTGGTGTGTTATTTGTGGAGAGTGGTGTATCTATATATCTTGATCTGTTTGTTTAAATCAAATTGTGAATATAGTAGCCATACCTTTTGCTTCGTGTGTTTTTAATTAACAAGTTTTCTTGAGAGAATGAGACAAACAGATGTTGTTTTTTTTTAATAGGCTTCTCTCTTAATTTTTTTCTTTTAGTTGTAATCAGTACCATTTCCATCAAATTGTTCATAAATTTGGACGAGTGATTTATTTTTTCAACTCTTTACTTCGTGTTTTTACCTTCTTAAATAAAAAAGCTATACATTTACGATAAAACAATTAGATAAAACTTTACACGATTCAGCATTTTACTTAATAAAGTTATAAACCATATTGTATAATATCTACATTTGTTTACAATAAACTGCTGAAAGACAGTGTTTACAAATTAACAACACTCGATGTTGTTTTAAGAGGAGCACGATTCTCGCCAAATGCAATTTTTATTGCTCCATATTGAATTTTAATTTGAGCGGAATTACTAATGATTCTATCTGCATTCATTAACACGAAAGCATTGAGGTACCGTCAGGAACAAAACCAAATCAGTTCAAGTAATAGGGATTTTTTGCAGTTCACGGTAAACAAATACGGTAACTGCCTGCATTTTAAACCACTTCACTAAATTAAAGTACTCCAGTGCAGTGCAGTGCAGTAATTGCTTCAAGATGCAGGCAGCTCTCACAAACTAAATGTTTCCATTCCGAAGGTAGTTGAAATACGGTAGAGGTTTTCCTTTGTAAAGACGTTGATGTAACATGAATAAAATAGCCAGGGAGTACCCATTCCTATAAGCTTTATTCCAAATGTTACAAATATACAGAGTATTAAAAAATACATCGAATATTTGAGCAGGGTATAGTATGGAATAAAATAAGTTAAAAAGTCTTAACAAACATGGGTCCGCAATTTGACGGTTTCGGAGATACAGAAAGTTATTTATTTTTGAAACATTTTGCATTTACATATTATTTTTATTATTTGCAAACAAACGATAGAAACTGATAAACAAAATAAAAAGAAAGAATGTTAAATAAGATGTTTAAAATGCCCTCCTCCCATTTTCAAACAGGCACAACATCTTTGCCAGAAGAATATTAGAACGCTCTCTAAATTTCTTACATTAGCTCCGATTTGGTGGACATTCTTGATTAATTCATTAGTGCAGCTCTTCGAGGTTGTTTACAGGAATAGCGTACTCTATACTTTTTAAATATCCTCAAAAAAATAAATCAAGTGGGTTTAAATCAGTCGATCTAGCAGGGCATGATACAGGCCCACCCTTTCCTATCTCTTGACGTGTAAACGCTTCGTGTAAATGCTCTTTAACTGCAATCGAATAATGAGGTTGAGCATCATCATGCTGGAACCACATTTTTTCCTTTGATTCAAAGGAATAGCGTCCAACAGATCACGCATTGTGTTTTGCGAAACGTTTAGATATGCAGCGTCTGTTAATCGATTTAGTAAAACAACAGGACCTAGTAATCTGTAAACAAAAATATGCAACGAAAAACGTACTGGATATCTGCATTCAATTAGAGTATGGGGATTTTCGTCGGCCCACAAATGCGTGTTGTGGAAATTAACAAATTAAGGATTTTAAGCTTCATTTTCCAAAAGCGTCGGCAAAAAACCAAACGTGCTTCATGATCAGCTGGATTTAGGGCCTGTACCTGTTGAACATGGTATGGATAAAGCAGCTGCTCGTGATGAAATCTCAAAACAAGAGGAATACTAATTCCTAACTCGGCTGATATTCTTCTCACACTTGATTAAGAAAGTTGGTAGAAGACACAACAGAAGAAGAATAAGCAGCATATTGACCATGTGTTAAGAATTGTAACAGAAAGATAAAAGGAATTAAATAAAGATATTTTTAATATTCAATAATTTAAGGGCTGCATTCGATACACTATTACAAATAAATGTAGAACACAAGACCGTAAGAATCATTGAAAGTTTATATACGGATGTAAAAGGAGGAATGCAATTGCACGCCAAAACATCAGAAAATTTCAATATAAAAAAAGAAGGCCAAAACATGCAGATAGCTTAAGCCCACTATTATTCGTAATCCTAATAGACATGATATAAAAAGAAACAAAACTAAGAACAACAAAATTACAAACTCTGGTTTAATACAGAAACTTAAACTCGTAAAAGTTGATAGCCCATTATACGTACATTACATTGTACTCATACCGTATACTTAAACACAAATGGAAGAACTGGTAAAAATATGGTTGGAAAAAATAGAAGCTAAAGAAGTGGTGGAAGTCAACGCAAATAAGAGTCAGTTAATGATAATTAACAATAAAAGAGAAAATAATGTTAATAGATAAATCTACATAAAAGGACAAGAATTACAACGAAGAATAGGAAGCATGATCACACAAGATGAAAATATATGCTCAGAATGAAGAAATAAATAGCCTCTATCACGCATTAAGTAATACAATTATAAGTAAGGAAAAGCTAAGCAAATAAATTAAATGAAAAATATACAGGACGAAGCATTAGTGTGGCAAAGCTCGATTAGTACGCTATTATTGAAGTTACGAAAAAAAAGTATTTACAAAAAGTGTAGGCAGTCTTGAGATTCACATTCTAAAATTAGTCCCAAATATACAGTGTGTTCAAGAACGCAGTGTCAGGCAAACATTTTGTTTTTTTAAATGGAACAACCCGTATATTTTTATATTTTTATAAACCTCTTGCCGTGCTAATTTCAACGATGTATCACACTTGATGCCTATTATGTTTAACAGAAGATCTACAGCCACCTTTAATAACGGATATATCGAACTTCGACGCACTAATGCCGCACCCTGTATATTATAATATTTTACTCCCACACATGCGAATCTTGGGTAACTTTGAAAAAGTAACACAGTAAACTAAGAGCAATAGAAACGAATTTTTTTAGAAAAATTGCTTTAAAAATTAGATGCGGCAGAGTATAGAAGGTTACAATGACACAACTAGTTAGATCAAAAAGAGAATATAACAGTAACAAAAAATATCCATTTTTTTGCATGTGTCTTTATGATTTAAAGCCGAATAGTTCAGCTATTTTACAACATCGGTAAGTATTTGTATCTTATTTTTCTATTTATATATTCAACACAAAAACAACTCTACCTATAAAACATATATACAATATTTACATTTATCTTATTCCCGACTATTTGTTTTTAATTACAGATTTTTGTGATCAATGCTGAAGATGTGGTCTATTTATGCTACGAAATTTGTAGTTTATTTCTATTATAAATAAAAATTTGTAGACTATGAAATTAAAGGACTCATTATTCTCCGTTTTACCTCCTGTTAATATATACTCATGGTAACATCCACTCATTTAAAAAAGAAACTACTTAATTGGAACTGACAAGTCATTAGAATGAGTCAAAATAATAATATTAAAAAACCAATAGAATTAAGAATAGTAGACAAAAGGAGAAGCAGACAGAAGAAAAACTGGATGGGTAAAATTTCAGAAATCGGAAAATGGTAATTTACAAGCATGATGGAACTGAGGGAAATGGTTATGGACCGGAAGGAATGCAAACGATGGGTGAAAGAATAAAACCAGAAAATCCGACACACTAAACGGGTATTGAGGATGCGAGAAAAAGAAGAAAATTATAATTATAGATACAATTAGAGTAAAAGTTAATTCCACATTTGCTAATATGTTAATATTTTTCAATAAATGTATTATTACGTTTATAATATATTTCCTATTTTATTTGTTTACTATTTTGTAAATATACGCTTTAGTCTTTATTAAACACACGTAACTCTTTTTTCTCAGGTAATGAACATGAACTCTAAAGTTTATTTTGTAGGTCCGTTATCACAGACTAAATGATGAACTCAGCGACCAGAATTCTAGGTTAAGTGCTACTCTATTTACGAGTAAGTTCATCGTTTTTTAATACGTGACTATAAATAAATTTTTGAGTCTGATTCCAATAATGGTGTTTTACGGACTCGAATAGAGCTCAGGAAATGAATGAGAATATTTTATCAAAATTTGTAGGAGAGTTCAGCACAGTAGAGAAATAATTAGCAAAGAAAAAAGCGCAAACAGGATCATAAAATCTTATCTATCTGATAAATTTTCAAATTCGTTCACTGAATTTCTATTTAAGTTAATAAATGATACTTGTAATAAAATTGTAAATTTATTAGTAGTCTCAAATTTAGAATTTTTTTATTTTTAAATTAGTATTCTCCGTAATTCAAATCAATAGTTGTTGAATCGATACATACCCTCTTTTGTACAAAAATCCTGTACTGTTTCTGATTGCCTGACAAAATTAATTTACTTTAGAATTAAATTACACAGAAGCCTACAGAGTCATAGCTTTGTGTTTGATGCAGCGCTGAAAGTTTGGTACTTTTGACATAAATTCCTAGTAACAGAATAAAGAGATATTGTGTAATTGGATTGAACGTATAGGTAGTTCAAACTTCTAAAGCAATGAATTAGTGGGAAACATGTTTGTAATTACTGCTAATTTTAACACCTAATGTAAATATTTCATGTTACGCTATTGAAATTAGTCATTATAAATTTCTTAGAAGCAAATGTATAAATTATTGACTGGGTAAATAATTTGATTTATTCAAAATTTAAACAGGGTGTATCAAGAGCAAGGACTTTAAAAAAATAATTCGTGAAGTATAGAATTAAGTAATTAATCATTACTTAAAACTTACCATTAAGTGGTATAATTCTTGTACATAGGTGTAGTTATGCGCCGTAAGGAAAATATCACATCTATTTATTATTCTTGAAAATACTCTTTTAACGTTTAACGTAACCATTGTACCTTTTGATTTTGATAAAATTGTCATGAAATTATTTTGATGTTGCCTTCCTAATTTTTTTAATAAAATCAAATTTTCTTCATGTTCTTTAGGTGCTTTTAGATGGAAAATCTTATACGCGTAATATTCGATCCCTTTCCTTATATTGTGGCAACCTTGAGAGTTCAACGATGCTTAGAGTTTCACATAATAGCATTTCAGCGAGTTATTGATGATATAAGAAGAGATATCAGTACTATTGTTACGTATTGGGTTGTTTTTTAATAGATACATGAAAGAATCTAAATTATCTTAAGGAGTTAAGGGGGTTTTAACTTACTATGTAACTTATTTAATGGAAATTAAAGAGGCTGAGTGACATAATAACAATTTATTTATTTATGAATAAAAACAACTCTTACAAAATATTAGGGCACCTTACATCTTTAAATAAATAACACATTTAATCTTAGGGGTAGGCACTATCAACTTCTCGATCATCCGAGAAGCCAATTTTACTTTCAATCTATTTTTATTTTCGCAACCAAGAACATCTCAATGTTTATTATTTTCGGCAATAAAGATAAAAAATATTTCTAATAAGAAAAATTAAAAAATGGTTATTCATTGAGAAAAAACAAATGAAATTTTAATCCAATAAATGTTCAAATCAAGCACCACCAACATCATACAAATTTTTTAAATTTTGTTCAATTTTATGCCTAATATTTTATAGCATTCCAGGAGTTATTCTCCTGTATTCATCAATAATGCGCTGGCGTAACTCTTCCAATGAATCGCACTCGGTAGTAAAAACTTTTGATCCTAAATGCCCCCATAAGAAAAAATCTAAAGAGGAGAGGTCTGGAAATCTGGCTGGCCATTCTACAGCACCTCTTCGACCTATCCATTGACCGGGAAAGTTTCTTCCTAAGAACTCTCTAACAGTAATGCCATAATGCGGTGAAGCACCAACTTGCTGGAAAAATAAATGTTTTTTCGAGATCTGTCATCGTTCTCAACAATGTCAATCAAGGTAGGATAAACCAAGTCTTAGAATTTTTCAAGATACCGTTCTTCTATCAAACTGCCGTCTATAAAAATTAGTCCAATGATTCGATCAGTGTGAACTTCAAGAAAAACATGAGGATTTTCATCTGATCAATATCGACAATTATGACGATTCGCAGTACCATTTAGAAATAAAGAACTTTTGTTAGGAAAACAAATATGAAAAAGAAATTGCCTGCTGACAATTATTTTTTGAGAAATATTTTCGCGACATTCCAAGCGCCGGTTATAACAGCTTTCATTCAATTTCTGAACTAACTTTTATTTTATAATAATGGAACTTGAAGTTTTTCAGAATTTATTGAATAGTTGTTGTAGGAACATTAGTAATTCCAGCTAATTTTCTTGTGCTTAAAGTTGGATCTGCACTAACTTGCCCTATTTCTTCCAGGTTTGTGACTCATTGACCACATGAAATTCACGTTCAAGGTTTCGTTTTTTATTAGCTACCGATCCATCTTCTCGGAACTTATGTGCTAACTGTAGAATGTCGAACACGCCTATCAGGATGCAGGTTATTGAATAAACGTGAGAGCCGTTTCATTACCGTTTTCATGAATTAAAAATAGGTCACAATTTCAACTGTTTCGGCAATTGTATACACCGTAATGAAGGTATAAATCTATTCAAAATAAACATCAACATTCGAAATGTGTCTCTTTCGTTCGTAACAACAATTCATGTCAATAAATTTATCGTAGGTTTCTTGATTCGAATCCGCAATGGCAAAAAGTTGCTATCAAGATTGGGTTATCACAACACGTGTTTTGAAGAGGTTTTTTGGCGCACATTATTCTAAATGACTTTTTATTAATGAATAACATGATCTTTTTAGGTTTTTCTTATTAGAAATATTTTTTGTTTGTGAAAATTGAGAGTAGAGTATCTTTAAAACCGAATATTTTGAAAATAAATGGCTTTAACTCATCAATTTTATTTCTGTTGTATCATGAAAAACAAGATCTTTCAAATGATGTATCTCTTGACCCCCTTCCCTTTTGAAAAAAAATTTGGGGGTTGAGATTCCCACTTAGGGGGGTAAAGTTTGGGATATGATTTTTACATCTAAAGTTGTCCCTCTCAGAAACAAACTTGACGTGTTTCAGGTTTTTTTCGATAAATCAATCAATATAATTCAGACTATCGAAAATATTTATTCAAACAAGAAAGTACAGGTTCGAACTAATGGCAAATTGAAAAAATCCATACCAGTCAGCAGCGTTAGATATTAAGCAGGAAGACTCACTTAGTTCCCTGTTTTTTAACATAGTAATGGACGAAATAATAAAAAAGGTGCGACTTGGTAGACATAAAATGGGTGATAAAGAAATAACAATTTGTTATGCCGATGACGCCGTGATATGTGCTGAAAATGAAGACACCCTTCAGAAATTGTTAAATACCTTTAATCTTACGGAAAAATGTACAACTTGATAATGTCGATTAATGAATAGGTCCTGCAATGCAACAAACAATGCAACCAACATATAAGCCGAATGACAGAAAACAGATTGGTAAAAATCACACGAGATAAATCTCCTAGTGGTAGACGTGAAATAGGTCGGCCACATAAGAGATGGAATGACAATCTAGATCCAGGATGAAAACAACATCGAAGAAAGAACAGGTCATAGCACTATTATAAAGAAGAGTAAGAAGAGGAAGAGGAAGAGAAAGAAGAAGAAGAAGAAGAAGAAGAAGAAGAAGAAGAAGGCATTGCTCAAATCAATTTCTGAATGAAATTGTGTTTTAAAAATTGCTTTCAACTTTAAAAAAGAGTCATGCGAAGAATGTAATGGCGAATTCTTCGAAAAAGAATAAAATAATATTTTTCTATAAACACTTATTTTTCATAGCTATTCCCGAATTTATCGAATGGCCATCGTATTACTTTTGTTGCCATGCATACTATACAGGCATTTGTTTTGTAAAAGAAACTTTCCTGCTATTAAAAATATAATATTAACTCTTTCATGTACAATTACTTACTTTTGAGCGGAAAAATATTGCCACCTTTTTTTGGAGTCTGTCAAATTTCTCATCTTTTATACTTAATTACAAAACTATACAATTTCCCAGAATTTCTCATTTTGCAGAATGTCCTTTCAAAAGCTATTACTTTAAAAGTGTAGATGTAATGTTAATCCTGTAGATCAAAGATGCATTTTCAAAGTGTTTCTTGCTTGAATATGTTCTTTAGTCAATAATTGAAACTGACATTATAACAAACTTGAAAGCAGCGGTAACGTTATTTAGTAGCAAGAACAAATAAGAGATCAATTTCCGTTATTGGATTATAAAAGGAAATTATTTTTTGAAAACGACCAAAGTAGAAAATAGAAGCAGAAAAACCAACAATATGACAGACGAAAAAAATTAATATAATTTAATACTTTTTTGTTCTTAATAGATTTCACCCAAAAATTATGACAAATGGTTTTTGTTAGATTAATTATTAATAAATAAAACACAGTTGATTGGAACAATTTTATTTTAAAACAGTAGTAACATATATCTCTTAAATCTATTACTACATCTTTGGCATTTATTATTTATTATTCTATGGCATTACGTATATTTACAATATCTACACACACACACACACATATATATCATCTATAATTAAAAATATATTTTGAGAGTATATTTACAATTATTTAATAAAAATAGTATATAATGTTCTTAATCCAGCAAAAAATGTTTGGTTAAACTGATAACTAAATATAATGGTTCTATTTACACAATGTTGGTCGAAGATAAATATTATTGCTAAAGAAACCAAATGTTAAACACTTGAATTAAGAAATACACTTTGAAAAAACCAGACGATATGATCAATCTAAACGGTGGCTATTTATATAACAAAACTAGGAATTAAAAGAAGGTACTTCATTTGTCAATTTTGTATAAAATTCGGAAGTGGAGATCAAGTGGTGTCTTTAGCTGACATAGATTTTTATTTTATATAGAAATATAGGTTCTAGAAAGACATATTATATTCATTTAATATACGACAGAACACTGTATATCCAACATTTATTTCTATTTGTTTGATTTATTAGTCACTATTGTACTGATTGTAAAAGCCTTTAAATATAAAGTAGTAAGAAAGGAGCATGTGCAATATTAACAATATTGATAACTATTTATGACTAATCGGTTTGTTTGTTATGTTATAACCTCAAATTGCCGATTCCATGGGCGTAACGAACTTTTTCTCCAAATAACTATAAATAGCTTATCAATGAAGAATTACTTTTATATTAACGAGTTTATAATTTTCATATTATTTTATAATTAATGATATTTTTAATACATTTGCAGTTTTCCACACGATGAAAATCTAAGAAAAGGATGGGTTAAGGTTGTGAATAAGGATAATTGGGTCCTGGAAAAAACAGCTTCTTATGTTCGAAACAAGTCACACACAAATTCTTTTGAGTCTGCATTCTGATCATCACTTCTTTTTTAAAAAATTATAAATTGTATATTTTGATAATAAAATTCATATAATGAAAAAAACTGATTTATGTAATTAAATTATTAAACTGAATTAAAATGTTCTCTCAAACCATTAAATACGAATTGCAGGTTCTAATGTCATGCCTCCATTTCGGATAACCATCGCGGTCAACTGACCTTGGTGAAAAACTCCTTTCTTACTACTTTTTATTCTAAGATTAAAACACATATTATTTTTAAATCGTATTTTGGACACAAATATTTTATAGTTTCTTATCTAGGTGATAATATTTACAGTTTTAAATAACATTTGGATTGTACGGATTTGGTCAATTATACATTTTGATTTATTTTATGATAATTTTTTATAGAAAATAGAATCGTTTGTGGTAAATTTGGTTTGGTATTTTATTATTTTATGTTTAAACTGTTCTTACCACAAATCTTATAATTTTTCTCTTGTCAATTAGGGTTTTTCGCCCCATTGTGTTACTTTTAACTAGATTATTTAATTTTTTTAAAAATATCAAATTTGTGGCATGTTTTATTGTAAATTTACATAAAATATACAATGAGAATACTTAAATAAGTTATTTTTCTAAAAAGTGAAATAATAAATTCGTACACTCAAAAATATACAGCATCTTCATTCTAAATTATTCTAAATCTAGTTTTCATCATAAATTAAGCGGCTTTGGTCTGTTAATTTTACGTATACAAGTTTTAGATATCTAATTAAAAAGGACTGTTAAATTTTTATATTTTATAACCAGAACCAAGCTGTTCGATAATAATTTAAGCATTATGTTCATTCTGTATTAATTTCTATGCCAATAAAATGTTTTTAATATGTTGGTTGGATATCATAAATTATGTGGAGAAGAAATATTGACATTTTATAAAAATGTATTAAATATTTAACAGTCAGGCACAATAAAAATTTTCCTTATTCTAGTTTTTAAAGGATCACCAGTTTAAAACGAATTCATTAATTCGAATATCCTCTGATTGTCATTAAAATGATGATGGTTCACAAAAATATATATTTATATTTTCTTAATATGCTTGTATGAATGTCATTTCATAACACTTTTTATAAAATTATATTTTGAATAATTACATACAGATAAGGTAAAACTTTTAGACAAACGCACCAATTATTTAAATTTGATAAATCGTGTTTGGTGCATTCCCACCTCAAGCAGTTTCCTTATCTAAATACAACTACATCATCACTAGACTAAAAGAGACAAGTGAATCATACCGTGGACTAGAGCTCGTGCCAACATCACCAAGAGAGTGAACATTATTGAAGGGTCTATTCAATACTATTGATTTCACTAAAACTTTTGCCTTATCTTACATTAATATTTCTTTACTCCGTAAGGTAACTAAAAATACTGATATAATTTCTATATTATAGATATACCATTTTAAACTACTACGGACCATTTTTTGATTTACGACACATATTAAAAAATATGACTTGTTAAATATAATTTAAATACCTTTAATACTTTAAATACTTGTCGGATGTAAAAAAATCATTTTATTATTTGACCAAATGATAGAAAAAAATCTTCTAATAACTTTTTAACCTTATAGGAATTATAGTCTTTTTTAAAAATCAATTTTTGTGTGATTCTTTATAACGTAGCCCTAAATTTTACCTCAATTTTTGGAATATTCCTACATTTGAACATTTAATCAGTCACCACAATTTTTCGCTCATAAGCCCATATAACTGAGCTAAGATTCTACATATATTTTCAGAAATTAAGTTAATTAAATTAAAAAATAATAATGCATGCACTTTCTATGAACTATTATTTTAAATATTTAAGTAATAATTCTAATAAATAATATTGTTGATAATATTACTTTAAATTTGAAAACACCTGTTTTGGGTTAAAGAAATGATTTCAATCACCTTCAGATTTAATTTTTCTAGGTTATTTTCTTAGGAAGATTTGATAAAATATATATTTAAAAATAACATTGAAAATAAAGGAGTTGTGAGAATAATGTTCCTGTTTAACAGAAAATAACCTTAAAAAACAAAGAATTTATTTGACTATACTAAAATAAATAATTTTCTTTTATTCTTAACCCGTTAAAAATATTAATTCGAAATGGGCTCAAATCCGATTATTTGAACATATGCGAATTCTTATTCAATATTTGTTTTAAAGGGTCACCGAAAAGTTTCCATCCTTATAGAACAAATTTCTTAACAATCATGGATTTTAAAGCATAAAATATTCAAAAAATAAAAAATTGATAAATATTTAAATATTCCCAGACTCTAAATAAAAATTGGAATAATGAAATGCAATAATTTATTCAATTAAATAAGTATATAAATATGTGTATAAACTTATTTTACAAAAAGTTATATCCATTGATATTATGAATTATGTTTTACCAAAAATGGCACCAAATTGATAATAAAATTTGATTAGGTTAACTGGTTGCCCTATCTAAGATTATGGAAGTCACAAAGTTTACTTATTCTTTTTATTAACACGAATTAAAATGATCAATTGAATACATCGAACTTTCGTATATTAGCATCTATTTGTTAAAAAACGGGACATGAAAAAGTGGAACTTTTAAGTGAAACACCCTGCATATTCATTTCTTTATATAGCCGTTCTTTGTGTCATTTTTTTTTAGTTTTTGCTATGACATCCCATAGTAAATAATGAAAGGAGATTCGGAGAAATAAGTCCTTAAGTCTCAGCGTCTAAGCTTTTATTTTTTCATAGAAAAAAGAAAAGAGACGTACCGGTTTCAGAATACAAAAATCGACTAATTTGTCTTACACCAAACTATTTGGTTTAATCACAAAAATACATGCAGAACGGATTGACTAATAAAAGTAACATGAATTAGAGCAGTCACGAGAGACGAACACAAACATATTAAAACTAGTTAAAACATTTTAAGATAAAATATAAAATAAAACAAGTTAGCTGACCATTTTAGTACAATTCGTAAAATTTATTGTACTACTCTAATTCATGTTATTTTTGTCAATTTTATTTTTTCAACATGTATTTTTGTGATTGAACCAATTAGTTTGGTGTAAGACTAATAAGTCAATTTTAAAACATCGAATTTTGTATTTTGAAGCTGTAGATGTGGCCCATTTTGCCACGAAACCGGCAGGTCTCTTCTCTTTTTTCTATGAAAAAATAAAAGCTTAGACTGTGCGTCTAAAGGACTTATTTTTCCCAATATCCTTTCATTAATGTACACTCACATATGGCAACAACAACCCACACCATAGTAAATACTTGAAAAACATTACTTTTATTATGAGTCTATAATAAAGTTAATTTATATTTATCAAACAATGCAGCTCTTCTCATATTAAACAATGGTTTTAAGTTAAACAAAACAAATTTATAGCTCTTTTAAATCATTCTTAAGTTCGTGTACTGTACTAGGTACAAATAGTTTAATAGCTTTTAACCTAACATAACAGTATTCATAAAAATGACAGACGAGAAAAGTTGGAATTCCCTTGAGAAAACACACGTCGCACTCCGCGTAATCATCATAAAAGCTAAGAGATATCAAAGTAACCTTAAACTAAGTTGATTTTCCAAAGTTTCGTGTTATTTTACAATACAACAGCGAAGCAACAGACCAAGTTCATATGTGAAATAAGTCTGAAATCAAATAAGACCAACAGCGTAAACGTACAAAGTTACAAGGTTAATGTTATTGTGACTTTTATAAAGTTGGGGCGAATAAAGAGTGTATGTCTGCAACATATTAAATTATACAGTCTGTGAAATTTTTTGTGTAAAAGAAATCTTTTAAATGAAATCAAAAATGTAAACACAAATATTTACTTGAAAACATACTGAAAGGAATACAAATAGCAGGTTAAAATCACGACTAGTAAAAGTAAAACTTGGAATGAGTTCGGAGTAGAAATGTATTAAAAATATTACGCGTCTTACAAATCTAAGAGAATTTTGATTAAAAGTAGAATTAGTCTATAGTAAAACACGAAAAATAATTCAAAATAAAGTGTTTGTATGTCAGAGAGAAACGTATTTTACTTTTGTCTAAAAATGATTTAATTCCAATTTTGCATCGTTTTTCCATATTACACCAAAGCCCTAAAATAGTATAAAATTTAAAATCTGAAAATCGTGTATACAGTTCATATATCTTAAGAAACGATGTTTTCATTCTGATAGTAATAAATAAAGAAAATTAACAAAATATGAACGCATTTTTAAAACCGGTGCAGGATAACTGGCCTTTAAATCAATTTTCATTACAATAACAGTTATTTTAAATATTGAACATGATAAATTATAACAACATATTGTTTTGTTGCACATATTAAATTTCGTACAAATTCTTCAACCGTATTAATAGTTAATTACTAAATTACTTTTTCAGCTTGGAATTAATTTTCTATATTTTATTAATAGATGTAGCTTTTTATACTAAAAAAAATTAATGGTTAATGAGTTTAATTTGTTTGATGACCGTATCTAATATTAATATAACATAACGCAATGTTTTTTTAAATTTATTTTTTAAGACTAAAAAATGATTATACAATTAAAAATTTTATTAAAAACACAGATATGAATGGCGGCCAGTTGCTTTTTAGTATCTAAATGAACATTTTTCCTCTTTTTAAAATAAAATATTTTTTTAACTGCTGGATGTTCTCTTTGAGGTTTTATGGAAACAAAATAAAGTAGATGTTTATTTAGCTTAAACTAATTTTACATTTATTTCTCAAAAATATGCTCAATTTAAATTTAAAAATATTTCTGGGTTTGAGTTATTTGATCAAAATTTTTAAAGCATATATCTTTATTACAATAGAAAACTAACTAATCATAAGGTTTTTGTCTGTTCTTGAAACTACTAGAACTTTCCATTTTAAACTTCTCGAGTAAAATAAACCAGACTTACGTTTACTAAGTTTACCTCAAGTCGAAAACGATGAGATTTGATTTACAGACCTTGTTTTGCTATGTACATACATCTGATTGTAAAATTGAATTATTGCTTCTGTTGTGTACTTTCCTTAAAGTAGGGTTGGAAGTCTCATTATTTTAAAGTGAATTAAATAAAATAAATGACATTCGCCGACAAGAATCAACAACAATAATTATAAAATAATTACAGTAAAACCTGCAAATAATATTATAAGAGCGTTGTATACGAATCCTGATACGAGAATATCGATATTTTTGTCATTCTCGTAACACTGAAAATAAAATCCATTTTGGATTGTCTTGCTTTTTTCGTGTTTGTTTTTCTTTTTAAACAAAAGTCAAAGAAACTATTTTTTTAACAATTTAAATGTACATAAAATATTTTCCGTAATTTAGATAAAAAAATAAAAATTGAAATATTAGATTAAACGAATTGTAAGCACTCTAAGAAAGTGCATAACAAAACAATGGAATTGAATTAATTTTTTCAACCCTTAGTTTGTGGTAAGTACCCATAATAAATATGAAAAGATACGTTGTACTTATCTGGATTTCCATTGTATTAAAAGCATCTTTTATATTATTTGTATGGCCAAGATTTCGTCACTACTGCAACATTTTCGTAGACAAGCAAGTTTGAAAGATTTTGACAAGCGTAAACAACTTTGCATTACTAACATTTCAACCAACATTTTAAACAACCACCATTAAATTAAGCAATATATATACAATAATATTCTTTTTTAAATAATTTTTAAGGTTATTATTTTATAGGTATTTAGTCCAAAAGGCAATCTAAGTTAATTGAACTTCCCAGGTTTAATTGTATTATTAAGTGTAGGTTTGTGTTTAGTGTGCTGTATATTTTTGCAGATTTTGAAAGATCTTCTTATTTCGAATTCGTATACTGGGTTTAGTGTAAAAAAATCTGTAGGAACGAGGAATATAGCACTTATACATTAGAGTAAAATACCATTTATATAAACAAATTAATATTGTTTGGATTAATTGTAAGAAATAAGCGAGTACTATCTTGTAGGTAACTGGTGCCAAAATGTCAAATTGAAATTTACGGAAATAAATTGTACGATTAAGAATGCTTCATTTAAGTGAAAAAGATCATATTGAAATATTAATGATGATCGGTTATGGTGATCATGTTAGAAGTCATGAAGAAGTGTGGCATATTTTTAATGATTTACATCCTGAAAAAAATCACTTTCAACAGTTACTAAAACATTATAACGTTTTAATACAACTGGGATGGTCAAAAATTTACCAAAACCTGGAATATCACGGAGCGCAATGAACGGAACTATTAGACAAAACATTGCAATTGATTTAGAGGAATCACCTCAAACTTCTACCACAATTTTGACACTAAACTATGGTATAAGTCGACGTTCTATAGGGATGATATTGAAAAGTGAAAAGTATCATTCCTGTAAAATACATTTGGTTCAAGAATTGTGAGACTATGATTTTGACCCACGAAGTTGAAGGTTTGGATGGGAATTGTCGAAAATAGCCTTATAGGCCCATTTTTTATAGACGAAAACTTGAATGGTGACAAGTATTTAGATTTACTGAATAACAAAATTATTCCTGTACTTCAACAGAATGGGCAGTTACCACAAAATGTTTGGTTTCAACAAGATGGAGCACCTCCCCACTTTGATAGACGGGTTAGGGATTTTCTGGATGCGAATTTTCCAAATAGATGGATTGGACGTAGAGGATTCAAAGAGTGGCCTGCTCGTTCTCCGGATCTAAGAATATTAGAATTTTTCTTTAGGGTTATCTAAAATCACGTGTTTACGTTAAACGACTAACATGCTTGCAGGAATTGAGAGAAAGAATTATTGATGGATGTGAACTAATACATGGAGAAGTCCTCGAAAGAGTGACTCAAGAATTTGTTAATAGGCTGGCATAGGAGGTGAACGGATAGCATTTTGAACATTTGAATTAATTTTGTTTAAATTATTATTCTTATTAGTCTAAAATAAATAAATTTACTTATTCTACAACTAAAAGTGAATTATTTCTCGTTTTTATAAATTATTTTCACTACACTCAGTATCTATGTACAAATTCGAGAAATAACAAGCTCTTTCAAAATCTGCAAAAATATACAGGGTATCCCATTTAAATAAAAAAATGTACATCAGATGCATTTTGCCCCATTGCACTTACCAACAAAATTTCATAAATATCGTCAGTTTCGTTTTAAAGATATTTGCATGGTTCCATACTTTATCCCAACCATGTATATAAAACATGTAAATTAGATAAAAACCTAAAAATGCAACTATGTAAAACATATGTAAGGCTAATAATGCTCTATGCAATAGCTGTGTGGTCATCAACAGCGAAGACAAACTTTAACATACTACAACCGATAGAGAACAGTTGCTATAGACTAATAGAAGGAAAAACCAAAAAGAAAAATCAATAATATTGAATTAATGGAAGAGTATACATTCAAAGGGATCAAAGATGATGTGAAGGAAATATGCAAGAAATTTTATGGAAAAAGTATTTAATTTTAGAATTAAAAACCCAATGATGATTGATCGGTTGATCAGAGAATGAATGTGAATAAATAAAGTAAAACATCTAAAGTCAAAAGAATAGCTAGTGAAAAATGAAATAAAGAGAACATCAAAATCATAATAATTAAAGAAATAATATAACCTGGTGGTACCGGAACGGGTAATAATAATAAAAGTATAAAAAATAAAGACTTAAGAAAATAATAGGTACTAAGGCAAAAACTTATTATTATTATTATCACGTGATGCGTAAGGTTAAAACTAGACAAAGGGAATACAGACAATAGATGAGATCGTTTGGCTTAGAAAATAGTTCAATCTTGCAAGGACAATTAAATATTTCACAGTATTTACACTATCGATTAAAATAAGGTAATAATAACTAAAACAAAAAACACTAAGCTAAAATTCCTCACTAACTTCTGAAAGTTACTTAAAATTAAAACTAAACTGAAATTACAAATTACAGAGGCAAACAGTTAAAATTCTGCAGGTGTGAATTCCGCATGATGAATCTTATCCGGTTCTCTCTAAGAGGAACAAAGATGTTTAATACAGAATTGAGTTTCTTATTTTATTGTTCTATCTTTAAACAAAAACATTACATTGTCTTTAAAACCTTTGAAGTATAACATAAATTTTATAAAATTAGTGAGAATAAATAAGCTAGGTGAATGCAATTCTGTAAGAATTATTTGTTTTCGATTTTATTTACATAAAGCAAACCTGACATTCATTAGGAGAAGAACTAAATAAATAAATAATGTTAAATTTTATATTTGTCAGCAAGTTTCCCTTTACACTTTTAATTGTTGTTTGAACTGCACCATCTCCTTCTCTCACTACTCCTTCTATATTTATTATTCTATATTCATTTATATTTTGCTTTAATTTTAATAATACTTTTTGTCATATGAGTTCCAGATTATAAAAAGAAAACTTTTATTGTTGGGAAGATTTTTTTAAATAGGAACCCCACAAAAGAATAATCCTATTTTTATTTGCTAAATAATTTAATTCGAATATTATCCTGTTTTTATTTTAATTAGTTTCAAATGCTGAAAATTCTATATTTAAAATACATTTCTTTCAATTTAACTTCTAGAAATGAATTTAAAATTCATTAAAGCTGATAAACTGGTCTGCGTTGCATCTTTAATGCTTGAAAGTTTTAAATTGTGTATTTCTGCATTTCTTTTTAATTAGATAATTAATACTGATAGAAAAAGTTTCAAAACATCCACTGGAAAAATTAGGAATGGTTCAATTAATTTGTGGTGAATTAAGTAAACATTTTTGCTGAAAATCAATTTATAAAAAATGTGACAGAAAGCTTTAAAAGCCAAATATAATAGAAAGAGTAACAATCGTTAGAAAATGATTGGTTGATACATAACAGAAAGAAATCAATAGAGTAATAAACTATTCAGCATATTGCGGAATAAATAGGTCTTTTCTTTTAATATTTAAATACGTTTGGAAATATGAAAAGTTCAATTCCACAAAACGTGAAATATCCTTATTCATCTTTATATACACAAATATACCTAAATAAACAAATGCATACCTGTACATATCTAAATAAACAAATGAAATTGCCAATATATTAATGTTCCTCAAATGTTCAGTCTCAGATTTCACCAAAAGAGTATAGAAATATGTTTTTCTTTCAATTTCATGTTTATAGGTACTGAACATTATTTTTTTAACATCATTTAGACATGTATTAATGAATTTTTATACACACATTTATTAATATTTGAATCAAATTGTTTTGTTTTAAATACAAGAGGTAGATTATACTTATTTTGAATTACCACAGTATTACACAACATTTTTAATAATTATTATGTGACTTAAGTTTACGCCCTTTCTAGAGCATCTTCTGACATTTATTTTAAAACTGACAGATATTTCATGTATATGTTTGATTTTTATATGTTATAAATTTTCTAAGCAAGAATATTTTTTATTTAACGTAATCTTGGATGCACGGACAAAAAATATTTACAACTGAACGCGCTGGAATTTATAAAATATATTAGAAATGGGAGCTTTATTAACGGGTCAAGGAAAAAAGAAATAGTTTTGATTGTGGAAGACAACTAAAACACAGACAGAAGCAGCAGATATTTTAAATAATAAACATCCGCAAGGAAATATTGGCATTCAAAAGTTACAAAAATATTAAAGAAATTCAAGACTAATGTAATAATTTTAATAAAAAACGACGAAAACAGGTTATGAGTGGGGACACTGAATATGAAGTAATGCTTTCTGTTGTAAAAAATCCAAAAATGTCATTGCGCAAAAAGGTGTTTATGATACAAAATACAAAATATTAGAGTAAGTAGAGATTGAGTGGCAAATATTTTAAAACGAAATAAATATTATCATTACAAACCGCAAATAGTACACAAATTGCAAGCAAGGGATTACGATAGACGATTTGAATTTTGCTCTCTCATCCAAGGAGAGTTAGAAGAATATTCGGTTTTAACAAGACATATAGTTTTTTCTAATGAGCCAACGTTTTCTTCTTAGGGAACTACCTCATCACAAAACTGTCGCTGGTAGTCAGACATTAATCCAAACTATACTATTTTTTTGGACAATAATTGAATGCCGCACGTTACTTGCAACTATTTTATAATCAAGTCAGTGAATTTATGGACGAATTACAAGAATATGTTCAAATTTGGTTCCAATTAGATGGTGCCTCAATCCACAGTACAGTAAATATAGAGTATATCCTAAAAATATGTTTAATGGAAATGTGTTTCACCGATATTCAGATTTTTTGACCTGCTAGATCTTCTGACTTAATCCCTCTTGACATTTTTTATGAGAGTACTTAAATCACCAAGTTTATTAATTATTATTAAGGGCGGTATCAGGATGTCGAATCATTTGGAGAGGATTATTTCTGAAGAATTCCAGAAAATTATTCCAGATATGATACGGAATGTATAAAGAGAGTTTGGTGAAAGACCGATTAAATGTTTACAAAGAGATGATGGATATGTAGAGGCGTTAGTGGAATGAAAGAAATAATTATGTTTGTTTTCAATATATTATTTGTATGGATTTTTCTATTTGCAAAATAAATAATTATGCATTCATTATTTATTCAGTCGCAAATTGAATTTCGTGGTGTAAAGACGTGTCCGATACAGTGCGAATTATCAGTGCTTCCGAATAAAACTAGTTTTTATCTACTGTGAATGATAATGATAAAAATAACAAAACCCTCATTTAAAATTAAATATAAATAGTACGGTCAAATCGGATAAACAATGAACGGTAATTCTTACAACCCACCAGTGAACATGTTTCCAGATCAAGCTACACCTATGCATCATACTCAAACTCCAATGTGTTCTTCACAACCAATGTACCCTCAGCAGCCACAACAACAGTTTATGATGTACAGCCAACAGCAGCAAACTTACATTCAAACACCAATAAATCATGTAAGTAATTCAAATGAAAATGAATTTCAAATAGTCCATAATCATAAGAAAAGATTGAGAAACCCAGAAATAAACTCAAAACCTGAAAGACAAACTAAACTTAGTGAATACTGGTTAGGTAACGCAATTCCAACTAGCAACAAATATAGTATTTTGCAAAACGACGACGCTTCCACAAGCGAATCCAATGAAATTGAAAATAGTGAGCCTAAGCCACCACCAATATACGTTGAAGGTGTTATAAATATCAACCCTCTCGTTAATTTACTAGAAGAAGTTGCTAGCCAAAACTACATAATAAAATCTCTAAGAGACGAGCAAGTAAAAATCCAACCAAAAAATGGCGAAGTATACAGTAAAATAATCAAAGCATTAAGTGAAAAACAAACCCAATTTTATACTTACAAACCTAAACAAGAAAAAAGCTTTCGTGTTGTCCTAAAAAATATACACCCTTCAACAGATACCTCACTAATCAAGGAGAGCCTGGTAAAATTAGGTCATGAAGTTACAAACGTTTGGAACATTAGACAAAGAATACAAAACAAACCACTTCCAATGTTCTTTATTAATCTAAAGCAAAAAGAAAACAACAAGGATATCTACAATATTAAAACATTATTAAACACAGTCGTCAAAGTTGAAGCACCACTCAAAAAAAAAGAGATACCACAATGCACGAGATGTCAGAATTTCGGACACACAAAAAATTTTTGCCAAAAGATCCCTCGAAGTGTAAAATGCACCGCAAACCACCTAACCAAAGACTGTCCCAGGAAAACAAAAGATATGGATGTTAAATGTACTAATTGCAATGAAAATCATCCAGCAAACTATAGAGGATGCACCGTATATAAACAGCTATTTCAAAAAACGTACCCCAAATTGAGAGAAAAAAAGGTTGGACAAATAAATAATGCAATTGTACAAACAGGTATAACGTATTCTCAAATTACCCAAAATCAGCAACAAACAAATAATGCCAATAATGCAAATCAACCACAGGTCATCTTAACTCAACAGACAAACGATATAAATGAACTTAAAACCATGATGAAAGAACTAATCACCCAAATGGGCACCATGATGAACCTTTTAACAACACTTGTCACAAAGCTAAACTAATGGCGCAACTACTTAAAATTGCTTTATGGAATGCCAACGGGCTAAGTCAACATAACCAAGAAATAAAATATTTTCTACAATTCAATAAAATTGATGTAATGCTTATAACAGAAACCCATTTTACCAGACTTAGCCATATGAACATACCGGGGCATTGTATCTATTCAACAAATCACCCAGATGGAACCGGACATGGTGGGTCAGCTATCATAATCAATAAAAAAATAAAACACTATGAACTGAATAAGTATAAATTTGAACATTTGCAAGCCACCTCAATAGCAATCGTAGAAAAAACTCATCAAATACATGTTTCTTCAGTTTACTGCCCACCGAAACATAAAAATAAAATGGAAGACTATACAAAATTCTTAAACACCCTAGGAAACAAATTTATAGTAGGAGGAGACTATAACGCCAAAAATACTGAATGGGGAGCTAGAGTCACTACAACCAAAGGCAGGCATCTTCTAAAGGCTATTCAGAATAAAAACCTCCAATATTTGTCAACAAGAGAACCCACATACTGGCCTTCAGACGAAACTAAAATACCAGACCTCTTGGATTTCTATATTACAAAGGGACTAGACACCAAAAAAATTAAAATCGAATCATGCTCTGATCTGTCGTCAGACCATTCTCCTGTAATTATAACTATGTACTCCGAAGTATTGCAACTAGATAGGCAACCAAGATTGCACACTAAAAATACTGACTGGGAAAACTTTAAAGAAAAATTAGATGAACTAATAGACTTACAAATACCTTTAAAAACTACAGAAGATATAGATACAGCCGTTATCAATCTTACTACAAATATACAACACTCTGCATGGATGTCTACCCCAGAACAATATTCCCCCCATATAAAGGAAAAAACACCTCCGATCGTTTACCAAAAAATTGCAGAAAAACGTAAACTAAGAAAGAGATGGCAAATAACCAGAATGCCAGGGGACAAAACCAGGCTAAATAAAGCAAACAAAGAGTTAAAAACGCTATTACTTGACATTAAAAATCAATCGGTAAATAAATATCTTAGCGAGTTAACAGCCACAGTAAGTACAGATTACTCTTTATGGAGAGCTACAAAAAAAATCAAAAGGCCTCAACTGCATATTCCACCAATACAAAATCCTCTCAGTGGATGGGCAAGGACTGACACAGACAAATCCACGGTGTTTGCAAACCATCTTATTAACGTTTTCAAACCTCATGAGATAAATCCTCCAGATGAACATTTAGAAAAAATTAACGACCTTATTCAAGCACCTTACCAAATGGATTTTCCACTCAAGACTGTTAAATCCTCTGAAATAAAATTTATAATTAAAAACACTAATCCAAGAAAAAGTCCAGGCTTCGATCTTATAACAGAAAAAATTCTAAAAGAATTAACAGATAAAGCTGTAAAAGCCCTCCAGCAAATAATCAATGCTGCACTAAGAATAAATTACTTCCCACGCCCATGGAAAATTGGTCAAGTTATTATGATTCTAAAGCCTGGTAAAAAAGCTGAAGACGTAAACTCATACAGACCTATTAGTTTGCTGCCAATACTCGCAAAATTATATGAAAAGATCATACTCAAACGATTACTGAAAAAGGTGAGCGAAAGAAAACTCATACCTGATCATCAGTTCGGATTCCGAAGTAAGCATGGTACCGTGGAACAAATACACCGTGTAGTTAACAAAATAAGCACTGATCTACAAGGTAAAAGATACTGCTGTGCTGCCTTTCTGGACATAAGTAATGCTTTTGATAAAGTGTGGCACAACGCTATACTATATAAAATCAAACTAAATTTACCATATCCTTTCTATGAAATGATCAAATCTTATTTACATCAAAGGTTTTTTCAAGTCAAAATAAACGAATCCTACTCCGAAATACTACCAATATCTGCTGGAGTACCACAGGGTAGCATCCTGGGGCCAACGTTATACCTATTGTTCACTGCTGATCTACCACAAACAAAGACAACTTTAGTAGCAACCTACGCTGACGATACAGCCATCCTAACGTCTCATACTATACCTGAAATCGCTTCAAGAAACCTTCAAATAGCTCTAGACAAAGTACAAAATTGGTTAGAAAAATGGCGCATGAAAGCCAATAGCAGCAAATCTGTTCACGTGACATATACTATGAAACGCGGTAACTGCCCCCGGTAACTCTAAATGGACAACAACTTCAACATTCCGATCATGCTAAATATTTAGGTATGTATATAGATCGAAGGTTAACCTGGCAAAAGCACATATTCTCCAAAAGGAAACAATTAGGACTAAAACTCAAACAACACTATTGGCTAATTGGAAAGAAATCTCAACTCAGTCTCGAAAACAAATTACTTATATATAAAGTCATCTTCAAACCAATTTGGTCTTATGGTATACAACTCTGGGGCACCGCTAGTAACTCCAATATTGAAATCATTCAGAGGTATCAAAACAAGATGCTACGCATAATAGTGAACGCGCCATGGTACGTAAAAAACAGTGAAATTCATAAAGATCTTAAAGTTCCGCTTGTTAAAGACACCATCAAAAAGTTCTGTGAATCATATAGTGCAAGAGTGTCATCACATCCAAATAAATTAGCAAGAAACCTTATGAATCCATCGCCAGAAGAGATAAGACGACTGAAAAAGTTCAAACCATCCGATCTTCTGTCCAGGTTTTAACCCCAGACTGTTAGATCTTTCAAATTGACTTAATAGACAATTTTTGTTGTATTCTTAAGGAGAGTTTTCACAGGAATACTCTCTACAAGTCAGATGGTTGACTTACTTGTGGTAAAATAAGTTAACCTTTAGTCATCAAAAACACTTATTGTCACTTAGACAGATTGTGTGAATAAAGAAACAAAAAAATAAAAAAAAAAAATTATTTATTTAAATTACGAAATGTTTAGTATTGAATTTAATAATATTAAAAGCAATTTAAAATGTAGAAAGATTTGTAAAAAATTACAGAACCTGATTTTTCATGATAAATGGATGTGAGTACATATCTGAATAGACTTTACAATTCTAATTAATTTTTTTTCATAGACGATATGTGATTAGTTTAAATGTTTATAATGGTAAATCAACCATATACATGATAGATTTGTCAATTTCAAAATAAATGTTAGAAGATGCTGTTAACGGGCTAGACTTAAATAGTAATTATTAAAAAAGCTTTGGAATACTGTGGAAATTCAGATAAGTATCAGTATAATTATAATTTACTTTTTATATTTATTATGAATAGATTCCACAAAGTAAGGGTAGAAACAGTTAGTTTTCCTTGCTTCTTCTTCGTTTAGCACATCCTTTTCAGGTGAATATTAATATGGTTTGACTAATTGCTTTATACATAAAAGGAGTATTTGCAATTTCATATAGGAATTGGTACTTCTACAACCAATAATAAGTCGTATATCATTGGAAAGTATTGTTATATAGTTTAAATGTTATTTATCTTCATGCCACAACTCAAACATTAGAAGTTATGGGCTCTTGTTGGTGTTCACTGATATATTATCTTATTTCGCGAATTGCAAATTAATACCAAAATCATATTTGAAAATTTAAAATAAGACCTTTTGTCTCTTTAATAGTAATAACTATCTAAGGTAATGTGGAAGTTGATACTTTCAATTGTCTAAACTATAAATAGGTTGGTAAATAAACAGTGGCTTACCCACAGCAATATTTAATTTTTTTAATCTAAAGACTAAGCTGTTGTTTTACCTAAATATATCAATAAATCATCTTCAATTGAATATAGACATGATGGCGTGTCTTTCTATAGACTGTGTTCAAGATTAAGAAGAAGAAATGAAGAATATGAAAATCTAATGAAAAATCAGACGCAGACGTCATAAACACGTAAACCTTATATGCTAAGATGTACGTCAAGTACACCTTACAAATAATGATCAATATCCAAGAATATTTATCAGATAATCGAGAATTCACTTAGTTTTGACACATTGCGGTTATTAATTTAATGACATGCACCAAATAAAAACAAACAAATATTGATATAATCTGTAGTAGTGTAAAAAAAAACAATGCGATCATGTGCTAACTAATTTCGTTTAAGCTCATTTTTGAGAAAGTAGTCATAAGGAAACATTAATCTACATAATAAAAAAACTTATCTATTGATATAAACTCGTTACTATTGGCCCATTGACTTTTATTTAATTTTTATGCTCTTAATTCTTCATCAAGGCTTTCTTTTGATAGCTTTGCTGTGTGGTTTTTTATCTTTCGAAGACTTTCTCATTATCTTCTTTATTCAATGTAATTTTCCTGCTAACAAATGACGATATCTTTTTTTCTAATTTTGCTTTTTGATTTTTGAATCTCCTTACCTTCTAAATCCTTCTTATTACTATTCTATTACTATTATCCCAAAAATTTCAGTAATTTTCATTTCTCATCTAATAATTTTTTTTTTGGATTTGTAAATGTAATGCTACTTCTACGGGCTATATGCAAGAAGCCTACTAGCGCCGCTAGCGGGAAACAGAAAAGTATTCGACAATATTTTTATTATTGTATAATATGGCGAAATTGTTTAATAAACGAATAGCTATTAATATAGCTGTGTGCAAACTGTATAATGTGTTTAGGATAAAAGATATGTAAAAATGATATATTGTAAATATTTTTTATCCTATATATCCTATATATAACAAAGAAATAATTTATGTTCTACAACAACAGCTCAACACCTTCCTGTGCAAAGTGCTGGGCTACATATACGAGATCGTGAACTCGTTTCTCAAGTACTTCGATAAACATTAAAGAAAATTGAATAATTACTTTTGCAATAATTCACTAACAATTTTCAAATAAATTATAAGTAAAATCATGGTTTTTCTTAATTAATTCCTTTAACTCTTTGATACGATGATGCTCTTTTTCCGCTCAGGGAATGTTTAGAACTTTATTTTATTTAAATCTCCATCAAAGTTAAAGCTAAATATTTCCAGATGATTTCGTTTTGCCCATGTTTGCTTTGTATTTGCAAAACGTCATAAAAATATTTTTTCACTTTTTATTAATAATGTTCATTGATGTATACGGTAAATTTTAGCTTAAATTTTCCAATAGTGCTCACTACAAGCACTCGCATTGTTATTATGTCTAACTTCAACCTTTTGCACATAACCTAAGGTACATTTTCCATCTTCTTATATTATATATTATAGTCATCAATATGCCAAACTGTATCTCTTTTCTCTGTATGTACAGTCGGACAAACTGATTGGAACCGTGAGTCTTCGGTACGCATTGACAAAATATAAGAGAGAGGTGACGAATAGACCGAAAGGAAGTACAACTCTTTTTGTAAAAGATTTTCAAAATATTTATGTTGTGTCTATAAGGCTAATAATTGAACGTTTGTTAGTGTAGTGTTGCTAGGAGTTTATTTTATTATTTCAAGTATGGAAAGTAACAGGAAACCACAGAAAATAATTTATTGTTTTAAGCAATAAAACTACCTAAGGGCTACAAGGCCTTTACACGCAATTCCAATCCATTATACTATCGTCCGACTGTAACTTTTTTATTAGGCATGTATAACAAATATGAACGATACATATATATATATATATATATATATATACTATAAACATATAATATATGTAATAAGTTTATGTCACATTTGAAGTAATTATTGTTTTTACACTTGTGCAGTTGGTTAGTAATATGTGGTTCAGTAATTATTATTAATTTTCTGTTAAAAATTGGTTCCCATAATACAGGATAGCAAAACTTTTCTTAGTCAATTTTCCTATTCGTACCATTAATTTTTTCTGTAAAAATATTATATTCTCTACATATTTTCTCTTTCTACGTCTATCCATTCATATTTTACTCCTCTTAAATTTATTTTGGTTTATTCATCCATAACCTACTTCCTTTGAATTTACTTGTGTTATTAAATTATTAATATTTTTTATAGATTTGTTATAGATATAACTACAAAAAATTTATGATATAAAGAGCTTCAATGATTTCGTGTAATGAGCAACGTCTATTTGTCATAGAACCAGCTGAGCTTATCTACTCAGGCGATTATAAATTAATTGTTAATTCTCCTTAAGAGTCCAAATGTATATTTCTGTACTTTTTGAGATTATAAAATTAATCAAGAAAAAAGTGCAAGAAAAGAATAACTTTAGTGTTTTAAATGGCAAACCACCTTGAAAAATAAACAAAAATATCGGTATCTACTTTCAGGAAGTAACCTAACAAAGTTGTTCCTGGTGAGCCATCTGATACGTCTCGTCAGTAATTCAAATCACCTGTTCGTGGCACCGCATGTTTTTTACTGGATTTTAAGGAACATTCTTTTCATCGATCTGCAATTTTAGCGTCGAGGTTTTATTTGAATATCTCCGGAATCAGAAGCGAATGGTGTTTTACGGAAAATGTGTCTCTCGCATATGAAATGTGAAATGAATAAAAACTAAAAGAAAACTAGATGAGTACAATATTTCACGGAACATAGACAAACTCCAGGTCAAATAGTTTTGTTCTAGGTATATACAGTGTGACCCATCTAAATAGGAAACCCCACCTTAGTATTTTAAGTTATAAACCGATTTTAACATTTTTTTTTCTGAAATATTGTGCATCAAAAACTTTATTTGAAGACAAGGTTTCAAAGAGTTATTTCTATTTTTAAGGCACACTTCGATAGTCAAAAATCGAGAAATCTTATTAGTGACTTTTTTATCGAAAAAATGAGTACGCCACTGGATTTAGATTGTACCCAAATAGATGTGACCCAACTTTTATTGAAATGTGTTTATTAATAAAAAAGTTATTAATAGTTAAATTTTCAGAATATATCAGGTAATAGTTTATAAAATTTCATCTTAAAATAACCTTTTTTATTAATAAACATCTAAACCCATTTCTTTATTTTTGATTATGAAGAAATATAGTAGTGTGTCTTAAGAATTGGAATAACATTTTGAAACTTTGTCTACAAATAAAGTTATTGATGCCCAATATTTAAAAAAAAAATCTTATGTTCCAAAGACCCATATCTGACAATTGCAGAGTAACGGTCCATTAAGGGAATAAGACGATTCATCAGTAAATAAAATATTCATATTGAAGGTTTTATTCCTGTCACCTTTTTTCTAATGGCCTCGCAATATTCTAGCCCCCTGATTTGATCCTCTTCAAAAATTTCTTGGGTTTTACGCACTCTGTAGGATTTATAATCATATTTTTTAAAATGAACCGAAATATGCGAACTGTAATGACTACTGCCTTAGAAATTTTGGCACTTGGTTTTACAAAAACACAAATATTTTAATCCCTCTGCAATTTTTCAGGATTAGGATGACCTTCCCGATCTTCATAGCTGATTGATACTTTCCGACTGTCGAATTCTTATACAGGGTGTTTCTATTTTCTTCCAACAACGCTTTATTCTAGAGAGATCTCGTTAATAAATGGATTTTAATATAGGAACTTGAACCATTAAAGGGCGTAGTTACTGAGATACAGGGTGTTAAAAGTTTGAAATCAAAATGAACAAATTTGTGATAATTCAAGAACGGGTTTAAATATTTTTCTCAAATTTGATTACCAATATACTTTTTGAGAAAGTCAAATTTTGACATAAATTAACTTTTGAAAAATCTAATCAGTGGCGCCCCATCAGGGTTAGTGGCAATTTTGCCTCCAAGAGTATATTGGCAGTTTAGGCAATGTAACAATATTTTGAATTTTTATGTGTTCAAAATGATAATTTATCTTTTATATTTATTACAATAATTAATTGGCAAAATTTATGAATTTTATACTTTATGGCTATAGAACGACAGCTAAGACAGTTGGAATGACATTTTTAGCTTATCTACATATTTAATAGGAAGAATCACAGAATCGATTTGGTTGCCGATCTTTGGTATATTTGACGGTCAAAATTTCATTTTGGTCTTTCAATTTTAGAAAAAAATATTTATTATTATTTTTAAATTAAGCCACTACACTATTTGTTCAATTTTTGATTTAGATGTTCTGCTGAAATTCGGGATTGCTTTTTATTTTTTATTCAGTTATTGGAAAGTTTTAGAGTTATATTGATTTTAATTCCTTGTGATATTTTGGTAAAGTTTTTGGGGCATAAGATCAAAATTCCTACGTCCTTGTAGAGCCTTAAGAAGTATTTTCGTGCGATCACCTTGGTATGCGAGGTCGTTTTCTCGGCGTATTAGAGCAGTAAATCATATCGGCTTGTCTAATGATCCTCGCATGTGAACGTCGTAGGTGTACAATAAGGCATTTAAACCCTTCGCCCTACGTCCTTCACCTTCGACTCGATTTTAACAGTGGTGTAACTCCTGAATAAATTTACAAAAAGAAAACAAATATAAACATTTGTAAACACTCACTGGTTTTACAACGGAGTAATATCATATGTATAAAGAAAAATGGAGTAAATATAAATACTCAAAATTCCAGATACTGATGGAGGTCCGTCTATTCAATTTTTCCATTTCACTCAAACATTTCTTCCAAAGTTGTCTTAACCGCTTCTCCAATCCCATTTATACCCCAGCGAATCGTTAACGACCCACCCCTTAATGGTGCGGGATATCCACCCTTACAGATGTGTTGCTTGTAGTGCTAATATCAAAATGCACATGATAAATGCCCATTCTTTACTGGAGTTTCAACAACAACTATTTCAATTTCACCGAATTTGTCTTATGTCAACGTTTTCTTAACAATGTTTTGTGGAAGCAGAATGAATAACCTATATTACTAGTAAGTTTTAAGCAACTTAGTTAAAATGATTTATAATACAATTAGATTGTTTGGAAAGGCATAGAAAAATCACTAATAATCTTAGGTTATCTCTGCCTTAGTACTGTTAGCAAGAGACAAACTTCAAAATTCGTTGGGCCATAAAATATTTTTGATCAAGAAAAAAGCTGTTAGATGAAATTGAACGCTTAGATGAACAAATTATTATGCCAGACTGCAGTTATATTACACCTCTTGATGATTCTGGTAACGAAACTGACGAGGATTCAGGTGATGAAAGCTGTAATGATCTAAGTAAATGTAGAAGAGGCTTAAAAAGTACAAAAGCGATAGGGTGAAGGAGAAACTGAACAAAACCAGTCTTATAAGCGGAGTGAAAATAGTGAATGAAAAAGCAAAGCAAAAATGTTACAAAGAAAAAAGAAGGTAAGAAAAAACGGAACTAGAAACATGAACAATCTTTAAAACGCACCATAAAAAAATTAATTGGTAATATGGTTTGCCAATAATTTTATCGGAACATAGTCAACCTCATAAGAGATTTTCCATTCTAAAAATATATTAGAACTATTTGTTTAATACACCGTAATAGACTCTACTAAAAAAATATTTTTTGAAACTTGGAACTGATGAACTTTTTCTATTTAATGGAATATCAGATTCAAGAAGAATAATGTTTTGGTGATAATGCACATCTTACTCAAAATGATAAGATGACAAAGTTGTGTCCTCTTATTGACCAAATCAACGAAACATTTGCAAGTCACAACCAGTCATTTCTTATTTGTCGATTGATGAATCAATAATACCAGTTTTTGGACGTAAAGGGAGTAAATAATTTAATAAAACTGAACCCGTTCGTTTCATATATACCTTGGACGTAACATACTATGTAAAGATCCTGAAGAGTTGGGGTTTGGTGGAAGGGTTGTTTCAGCACTTTGTAACTTTTAAACGCCTAATTTTCAGTGACACAGAAATTATGGATCTCCTATACAGGGTGTTTTGTAAAAAATTATCTTTGAAGATATTCCGAAAGGTACACCCTTCTACTTTTCAAAATATCTAATTTGTGCATGTTTTATAAAAGAACGATGATATTTAACTTTGAACAATATAATGGAAATTGCTTATTTTTCACTGGGACACCCTGTATTTTGATTTTTACGCAATTCGTAAAAATAATCCAATTCGGGCATAAATAACAATCTAATTGAGAGATAACTGTAGTTTTCGTTGATTTTTTTGTCTTTAGCCTTTATAAACAAGGACGCCACTGATTTTAACGAACGTGACCCTACTCGAGATGTGTGTGTGTGTCTTTCTTAAGGGCAGTTCGTTAACAAACGCAAAAAATGAAAATGTTTCTTGTGAGTATATTTTTGGCACGGCAAGGTTTTACTGAAACGGAAATATATTAAATTACTCTTTGAACAAAAATTTAACTTTTTGAGAAAGTGAAATAAAATAGAAGCTTCAGTTTGTTAGAAAACATTTTTAAAGTTTTACGAAAGCAAAACAAAAATAGTAAGACCAATTACGCAGTACATTAATTAAACTAAATGTGGAAGGGAACCAAAAACAAAAAGAAATTAAACTGGAAGTGAAGGCGAAAGTCCCAACGAAAATAATAATCCAAGAAGCAAACACACTGAAATTATACCTTTAGGTAGATAACTGCTTTCCAGTCGATTTGTTTTATAGTACGCTCAAACGGAGGTAGTTATGCTAATGTAAAGGCAAAAGCATATTCAGCATATTTCAGTCCGTCACAATTGCGAAATTAACGATCGCACACCGATCTAGAGAAAGCATTTTTTTTTTATATAAAATCCCAAGTCATTCTTCTTCCTTAACTCTGAAATATAATTTATGTACAATATAGTTTTAGAATTTTAAATCCGTCGTCTGTTTGTTATACAAACGAATTCGTTTAACATTTGATTATGTTTATCCAGTGTCATTTAAAGGTACTAGGACATTATTAAAATCAAATTATTTCTTTCATTTGAGTTTTTTCGTATTACAGAATACACATTTTTTTGACCAAATAATTCGAAATGTTTTAATAATTCTCGACTAACATTTAATTAGATGAAATTCATTTATTTGATAGAGAAACAGTTTATTTGGCAATTAAAACTTATTGGAATTGAAACATGAAATGATTATTTGTTTGACCCAAACCAAATTAGAGTTAGCTCAAACACATTTTAGTTTGTTCTAAATACAAGTGTTAGGTTTACACTGGTTATAGTGATTTAGTGTACATTACGCTGTTGTTTAGCGAAATGAGTCATGTTTGTAATTTATTTATTTACTACAATAGGAATATAAAACGGGACGACCTCAAAAATTGTATTCTTTTTTTTTAGATTCACTTTTATGTATAAAAACGGATACGTTTTCTTCTAAATGACAATACTTAGAAAATAACGGTTAAGCTATTTTTTTTAATCTATTTCACTAATCAAAAATTTACTATCGTTCAGTCAAAAGCCACGGAAAAGTTTTTTTCTTTTGAAATACCTCTATTTTATGTAATTATTGAATTCTCCTCAAAATTTTAAATAAAGTAGTATAATGTGCAACGAGTGGACTTTTCTCGATAGCGTGAAAGTTTGTGATACGAAACCTCAGGGTGAGTGGCGCAATCACAAGAGTAAGGAAATTATTTTCTCTACGACTATTTGCAGAATGTGCTAATTCGAAAATCATATTTTATAATATCATGTAAACATTCTCACTCTTGAGAGAGAATATTTATTCCGAAACACTTGCTTTCTATGTGTTTTGCATGTATTTTCATTCCATAACATGTGATGGAACGATATTCCGTAATTGTTCTAAACAATATCGACAACCATGGATGTCAAAACTGTCAATTTCGGATGTAAATGGTGGCGCAGTAATAACAAATATTAATTTACATAAATACATTTACATAAATCAATTTAAAAATAATTTCTTTTTTATTTAACTGTAGTTGATTTACTTTAGCTAATTTCTCTTCAGATTATAGGTAGATTTATTTTAGTCATAGGTTATAATCAACTTTTTTGTAATACCATCTATTCATAATTTAGTTATTTTATACAAAAAACACAGAAGTTGTCATTAAAGACCAGACATTTAATTTGATTAATTAAAATCCTTTCAAATAAGATCCTTAATCCATCGCGGCTCCCTTTTGAAATATTGTATAATGAATTAAGTTATAAAAATTTAATTCACTTACCGCCAAGGAATTGATTGGGCATAAAGAATAAGTTATAGAAGACTGTTGAATAATGGGGTTGGAATTTGTGTACATTTTATTACGTGAAATTACAGAAAAACGTCATTGTTTGAGTTCTTCCAAGTTAAAATGTTCCTTGTCTCTGCTCAAAACTTTTCGAAGTTGTACAAATATGAATTATTTACATCAGAACCTTTAATTTATAACTTGAAATTTGAGTTTATTGTTTAGTTTGATATGACAAAGATAATTTAGTAACAATAGTATGTAAAATAAAGACTATTTATTATAAATATTTAAGACCGGAAACATATATTGTACAGTAAATAATTATTTTCGAATTAATCTCTAAAATAAGTTCCTAATTAACTAAAGAATCTTTCGCAAAATTTGTCTAAAGTTTCAATGAAAACTTTTCTTCTTAGTTTAGGATTACTTGTGAAACTTGAAAATATCGATTCTATAATTAGTACCCATTGATATTTAAGGCTCTGAATAGTCGACTAGAATACCACAATATAAGCATATTTAAAATTAGAGTCTATTCAAGTTGAGCTTTCAAAATAGTTTTCTCGTATAAAAAGCAAACGTCTAATATGTACCTAAAAGTTAAGGGATTGTTTTAACAGTTAAGTTACTTTGTGTATTCAAGTTTCAAGTTTACAAAATTAATAATTAAATACAATCTCTAAACGCTGGACAATGTTTCATTGAGAAAGGGCCTAACTTTAACAATAGATGGACGTCACTTTGGTGCTTCCAAAAAACCTATATTTAATGGTACGCATAATAATCATTACCTGGAAAAATCTACATAAGCAATAGCAAATAGAATATCCAGGACCGGTTTAAAAAAAAAACATAAAATTTCGTCCTTCCAAAAAACAACACCCTGTGTATGGAATTTTTTTATTTAGTTTTTATAATTCGAAAGAGCAGAAAAAACTGAATGTACTTATCTACTTTTTATATTTCCGCAGACAATTGTACTAAAAAAATTTACATTTAAAGTATAATTAATGAGAGTTTTGGGGATTACGAAAGTTTGTATTGTTACAAATACAGATCAATAGAAAATGTGGCTACAGGGCCGTACTTAGTACATAATCATTCAATATGTATGAAATATTTCGAATATTCTGTACAAGGATATTTGGAATCTATACACTTGTTACACATTTGTAGATAACAAGATCATTTACAAGAAATAAATTTCTGTTTCCAAAAGGCTGTAATTTGGAAGTTATCAGTTCTGAAATAAATAGACCAAATTGATAAAACACCCTATATCTCAGTTATAAAGGGTGGAATACCCATTAAATGTAGTTTTTTGGAAACGCCAAAGTGACGTCCATCTATAGTTAAGGTTAGGCCCTTTCCCAATGGTACACTCTGTATACAATATATCCCCCTAAGTTGGAATCATATGGAAAACTTTTTATTATTAATTTTAGGAAAAAAAGTTATTCTTCATAAAAAGTTCTGCATTATCTAAAACCTCGAATACAGTCATCAAATTTCAAATTTTTTCAGTGGTATACGAGGTTTGTCAAAAAATATGAGTTTTCCTCAAGAGTAAAGTACCTTTAAATTTTGACAATATCGAAAAATGTTACTAAAAAAAGTTGATCAGAATTAAAAATTACGTTTAAATATGCGCTAAATATATAATACTCGTATTATCCATATTTTTTTAGGAAAAGAATATTAGGTTTATTAAAAATGTTTATAGCGAACAGTCATGTATATATTGCTTGATAATGATTGGTTTAAATATTTATGATATGAAGACAAGTATGCATATAAGAAATCTATCAATCGTCGGTCACTCTTTGACAATGCGATTTAGCGAAACTTGAGTCAGAGAAAGATATTGATCAAATAGCTCTGAAATATTGTGGAAATTAAAGTATAATTTATCTCTTATATTTAATATGTATATGTATGTAGCTTAAATCTTGTGCTCCAAGAATATAGACAATATAATAAAATTTTAAATTAAATTGTAACTTATTCAACCTGATATAACCAAATAATATTGTTTCATTTATAATCATTATCTTCCACATATTCGATGTTTGTTGTTTATTGTTTATCATGTTTATTATTTTTTAAATAATGTGACTTACTTAATTAAATAAAGTATTCTCAAAAACCTGTATTAAGTTGAAGTGAGGAAATATTTTTTTTTCGTTTATGTGTGAGTGTCATAGATTCTGTAATTCAAATAAATATAAAATTAGACGTCTCCTTTACTCACTCATCTTTGAGATATTAAAGAAATGTATATAAAATAACAACAACAGGGTACGAAAAAATATAAAATCTAGAGACGGTGATATTTTTTAATTGCAATTACATGGATAAATAAAAACCGCTATTACGAGATATGTATGACATGTGCATGAATTCCTTCCCGCGGCCAAAAATAACCACAAATTCCTTCCCTAGTTAGTTTATCTCTAACATGAATTCCCTCCCGCGGTTAGTTATACAATTACTTGTTAATGTTGAAATACTACTTTTCCTTCACACTTTTTCCAGGCTTAGGACTAGCAGAAAATACATATATTCTCAAGTGATGTGTTTAAAAACTTATCAAATGAAAGGTTTGTCAATATACAGTATGTTCTAAATGAAAGGAATAAATTCATTATTTGTTAAATTGGCGATTTTAGGGGAAAACCATGAAACCGTCGATTTTTATTTTTAAATGAGCGCTTCGTCAAATCGCCTTTTTATTTTTGTCGTCATCTCTGTGAGCGTGATAACGTCATCAATAATTTTTGAATAGAAAAGTGCAATACATCAATTGAAAGGTCTCTTAAATATTTAGTCACTCATATCAATACTGTTTAAGTATTATTGTCAAAAGCAGTATTAATGACATTCGAAAAGATTTTTTAATTTATTAAGTATTGTTATGATGTATTTATTGATACCCAAAAATAAATTTGGTAAAGGCCGTAAAGCCTTTCATTTGCACCATACTATATACGTAGGTATAATACATATAACATGTATTTAACATAAAAAGTATGAGCAAAAAAAATTATGAAAATAATATAAAACATTAATCAATATAAATTATTCCTAAAGAAAACAATATTATGCAAACAAAATATATATATATATATCTCTACTGCTGTAAGAAATTTTTAAGACACTTTTTTACTTGTTTTCTCATGACATCTCATTTTGATATATATTTCTACTGGGAATTCCATTTTCACCTTTGAATATTATATTTAAGATTTTTATGAAAACAAAATTTGTTACCATTAAGAACTAAAACATTCTCCAAAGATAGGGATAAATGACAAATCCTCTGACCCTAGGTAATAAGTCCACTAGTTTGATGGAAGGAATTCTTGAATTGTCTGGACTCAAAATTAGGGTTCAGAGGGAATTCGAGATCAGCAATCTCAATGATCGCTCATTATTATTAAAATATTAATAAAATTATAAATATTCAAATTACAGTAAATAACTACAAATGAGTTTGATTTTACTTGAATTAGCAATTAAAAATAGAAAAATATCTATTTACATTTTATTTAAAACTCATTCAATATTGAAATGATAATTTTCTAGGAAAACCTATTAATAAATAGATAACTCATACCTGCGTTTAATAAATAACTTTTTTTATTTGTATCGTTTATTGGGGAAAGAAACAAAATAAGAATTTCATATATTTTCTTCTACGTTTTAGAAAGATACATTATGGACGGACTAAGAGGGAACGGATAAACGTATTTTTAAAATTTCCTGAATAAGGTTTTCCTGTTTCAGTACTTCCTGTTTCGGCCTTCACAAGTTTTGTAGAAAATTTTGTTTTGTTTTGGCCCCTTTTACTTATTCTTAATCCACTTGCTAGATCAGAAGTAGGTAAAATATTGTCATTTTAATTTCTTTTAAAAATTACTAGGAATGGGTTAGGTTAGGTTCACAATTGACAATTTTAATTAAACTTTATTTTTATCCAATCGTTTTGAAAACCAGTTTTATTATATTTTTTCGGTTTACTATTGAGTTATTAACGAAGACCCAAAATAGCACTAAAATCAAAAGAAACCATTTTCTTATACCTGTGCGCAGGGACAAAACAAGTTAAAATACTTTGGAAAGATGAATCAGAAAGGACTGAGAGAGAACTAAATCGAATAATATACAATTAAAATGTATTATATTAATACCTAAAAGAAATATAAAAATATGCTCATATATAGTTTTATATATTTAGAAGGATTTACAAGATACAACATTCACCAGACTAAGTAGGAAGAGACTGATTTTATATGGAATTTTCCTGAATATAATAAATATTTATAAGATACTTAATAAAAACATCAAAAGTATAGATTCATATATGTTTAAACTCAAATACGACATGGACTGAACTAAGTAATTTGCAATTATTTTTCAAACTACCTGAATAAAATCTAAAATTCATGTTGTGTTTTAACTGGATTGGTTCCATTTTACTTTTTCTAATAACATATTTATTTATTGAAAAAATACCATTATTTAAGAAGTTTTAAAGTATGATTTTCTGATAATTTTCTTATTTTTTTCCTAATAAAATTGACTTAATAACAATTCTAAACTAAATCACTTCTAATGTACACAAAATCAGTTTGAAAAAATATATAAAAAATAAAATATATTTTTTAGAGAAAGGTATATTTAGATTCTTTGTTAATAAATGTTTTATTTTCATTTGTTGTTTATATAAATATATGATGAAATAATATTAATTTTAAACGATTTTGCTAAATTGACTACATATGGCCATTTAATACTTCCATCTGATTATTAACTGAGCCAGTTCAGTGAATCCTAGATTAAATAAGTCTAGACTTAGTTTAATGTAAATACAATTGTTACGAACAAACGTCACGTTGAGGTTCCATTTCAGCGATATTTGTTGGTATTAATATCGGTATGAAGCTGGATATAATGTTATTTTCAGGAGTGGATTAGAGCGAAATGGCAAATTAAATGTATTTATTTATAGGTTGGCGTATTCAGAATGCGTACTCTTGCAAATAAATGCCATATATTTCTGAATTCATTGTTTCGTGGGGAGCGTCGTTGGGGATAAAATATTTTTCAGGCAGGGCAATTGATGGAGACAAATTTTGAAAATTTCTTATGCATTTATTTGTATGCATTGTCCAGTATTAGTTATATAAATTTTTAAATCATCCTGCTGGTTAATATTATTGAAGGAAACTAGCAAGAAATATATTTTACTTGTAAATTTAATCGTGAAAGCATTTGGTTATTTTTTCAACTGTAATGTCATTAGGATAATATATCTAAAAGTATAAATATTTTGTGTAGACGCGAAACCAATATATTCATAGGTACACGAACATAGTTCCTGAGTATAAACAAAAAAAATTGACTCCATTCCTGAATATATTGGAATAAATTCAATCTTTCATTACACGAATGATTGGACCTACTGAATTATTACACAAAATATGAATTCATGTGTATTCACATGTGTTTTTCAAATGAATTGTCAAAAGTAATAAAATTCCTATACAGCATATAAAATCAACATAATAATTAGAATTAACATTTAATATTTATTGTAGAAATTTAGTTATATTAAGTATAAGTATTAAATATTAGAATTTTTTTTATATAAAAATTGAGCTTGAAAAGAAATACGAATATCTCAAAATAATGTGAATTTTGTTTCCATATGAAAAGTGAAAACAAACAACGGCATTTTCTTAATAAATACTTTCTACTTTACTTTAATAGAGGCACCCAATATTCGAAAGATACTTAGTAGTGGAAAATAAAATAAATTATTTTTAAATTCAATTCACACATGCGGGAAAGCATTCGTTTTTTATGAATCCATTTAAAAGTTAAAGATGTGTCATATTATCTAGAGAAACACTGTATTTTTCGGCCCACAATATATTCAACGGATTACCAATCCTTTAAATTAATAACTAACTTTTAAATAATAAAAAAAATATTCCGTTCGCAATTCGTGCCATTGACAAGACATTATTCGGCTATGAAAATATTTTTTTGTGTATTTAATTAAAAAATAACAAGAAAATTATAGTTATAACACTAAGGCAGATCACTCAAGCTATAATTAAAACACTGCACGTAACGTACCTTATCCTGTATTTTTAATTCATTTCATTCACGTTACACTGCAATTGTTCTATAATTACGACATGTATTTTCATTCATTTCACAATTGAAAACAAATCATTAATAATTAAACGTTGCTTGATTGATCTGCTCTTTGCGTTTGCAGCCTTATTGCGTTCGATATGTTATCATGAGCTAAAACCTGCATTTTACCTTAAATGACCGCCTCGTTTTGCCTTAAATGGATAAATTCTTGCTCTGAAACGTTAGTGAATCTTTGTATTACAGCCTCAGCTCTCAAATAATTGTTACCGTGAAGCTCGCTGGACGCGTTGCTGCCTGTTATTGGAGGATCCCTTCGAAGCGAGTATTTCCTACAAATTTCTTCAGACGAGAACTGGCAGCAGCCGAGAAGGGTTTTCTTGAAGGCTACTCTGAATTCTCTATTGAAATAGGCGTAAATGAGCGGATTGAGCGCGGAGTTGAAGTATCCTACCCAGAAGACCAGAGTTACAACCCACGGAGGGCTGTAACACAATCTGGAGCCACACAGAGTTGATATGACATACCTGCAACAAAATAAATGGATTTTACCAATCTCTCTGTTTAGTATAGACGATCAATTAAAAATTATGAACTAATGATAAATTTCATTTGAATATTGCGGTACATATTTGAAATCAATTGGTGCTGTTTATTCGATCAATCTTAGATGTATAAAAATGTAGAACGCGTCCTATTTTTTTAAATATATGAATTTACATCTGGCTTTTTCTTTGCCACGTGGTATGTTCTTCAATAATTTCCATAAAGTATGAGTTGAAACAATTAATTGAATATTGGTTATTGGTTAGTGTTTTTCCATGTTAGACCAGGATATTATTGACTGTTAAATTTTTGGATTAGAATTGTATTTGTTTTGTGTTTTTGCTTTGGTTTTCTTGTACTGGATTCCTAAGGTTCTTCTTAAAGTGACATATGTTATTATTTTGAACTGTACAGGAATCTGATTTTCTTGTGATGTTAAACGCAGGATTGTTTTTATTTGTTATCTTGTTGTGCGATGTGTGTGTGAAAGAAACCTTTTGGAATAAATGTTTTGATGCAGGTCTACTATGAAGTTTGCAGTTTTTCTTTTAGCATTGATTTAACACTGCAAGTAGTTCTATCATCATTGTAATACCGTTTCTTAGTGGAAAATACTTTACTGGAAATGAAATTCTGGTATTAACTTTTAATCACATTCTTGTTTTATTCTTTTTATCTTTCCATTTTATTCCTCTAGGAAGCGAGTGATTCTTTTAACGAAAAATTATAATGATAATTATTACTAATAATTTTTCAGCTATTTTTCCCATTTTAGATATAGATTTACTCGATTAATGTTTCCTATTTTTCGATAAAGAACATTTTTCAAGACTTTGTTTGTATAGTTTTAAGATTTTGAGGCTGATTGTTTTTTGTTGAGGTAAAAGTACTCGACTGACTTGAGATTTCTTCAATTTCAGTATTTTCTAGTAGTTGTCCCTGGTTTTTTAATATGAGCATAGGATAATGCATTCTATATAATTGTCTTGATTTTAATTTTTCACAATATTATTTTTTTCTATTAAATAATTGGGAATTTCTCTTTGAATAGTTTCAGATGTTTTTACAGTTACTTTGTTTTTTCCACGATTTTTTCGATATAGAAATTACTGCATTTATGGTATGAATTTAAAATTTTGTAACAGAGTTGTCCATTATTTGTTGTTTTTTATTAAAGGCAATTTTTGCATCATTTTAGTATTAGGATATTATTGCTTCTTTTATTTATAAAGCCGAACTATTCTTCTTCAATATATTAGAGAAGAATTATTTTTATTCTTTTTTTTATTTTCATTTATTGTCTATATATCTACATAATGTTATTTTGAAGGTTGAATGGTACAATGGGGTATTGTTTAAGTGTTTGGTCAATTTTTCTTGATTTGGTTACTTCTATATGTATTTCTAGGTCATTCTTTCTCTTTCTATGGAATCGACTATTCAACCTTTTTTTCTTTTATTCTTATTTCTGTATATGGGGAAATTAGCGAGACTTTTTTGGAATCCATTTTTGAGATGCTGTTTCTATGATTATTATAACTTTTTTATTGCATTCGGGTTGGTAGGGGTTGTCAAAGCATGATATTTGGTATTATGTATTGAAATTTAGCCTATTTACTTATATTCGAATTTTAATATTGGTAGATGTTTTAGAAACTTATTTATTGTCTCAACTAAGTCATGTTCCTTGATATATTATGTTTTTAGTAAGATATTCTTTGTTATTAAAAAATCTAGCGTTGAGTCACTGACTTTTGTTTGGAACATTCTTGTTGGTTTTTTGCTTTTAAAGATAATTTTTATTGTCACGATCCGTGTTCAGGATCAGTCTATTGCGGATCTGAGTGACACAACCCCAGTCTGAATGTTTGACATTCTTATCGCCCCGGCTATTTTCAGCTTTATATTGGAATTTGTCTTTTATAAATACTGCTACTGCTGTAGATATAACTTTTACAAGATTTTACAGATAGATTGGAATCAATTTAAGAAGGAAACACAAGCAGAAGACTATAGACTATTAATGAAAACTACCTAAAAATAATGTAGGGAAAACGAATAATTAGACGAAAAGAAAAAAAGCTTGTCAAAAGAAGATCCATAAATACTAGGTACGTTTAAGCCATACCCAACTCAGTCCGATCCTCTTTGCTTAATTTAGACTACATTATTATTTTGTTTAATTTAAAATTATAACCAACATTTTACTTCTTCCAGATTATTCACATTTTCTGTTCCATTGCTTATTGCCCTTTGGCGACCTCATATTACCTGTTAATAGCTAATCAAGAGCTTACTACTTCTCATTTAATTTACCTTGTAGATACTTTCTGGTCGATATCAGTTTACTAAATTGTGTGCGCATATATGGTAATTAATTTGGTATGTACATCTAGAATTTGATTATCTGTGTTCGGGTTACCAACGTTATAAATGTAAACACTACAAGGGCATTAGGTATTTATCCAAGATTAATTAATATAACGTGCATAAAATATAAAATGAAGGTTTACAAGAAATACACTATTCAATAAATAACTATTTAACAATGAATTATACACTGTGTCCGTAAAATGTGGAATAAATTCATTATTTCCTAAACCAGAAATGATGTCAAGAAAACCTGAAACAGGTGGATTTCTAATTTTATTTTTCTAAATTATGTAAATTTATGACTATATAGGGTCATTCCTTAGAACATATATAATCTCTGCATCGAGTGTGTGCTAGAGAGAATGGTCATGAACATAGCTAGAGAGAAAGAGAGAGGACAATAGAAGTGGAAATAATCAATAGTGTTAATATTGTGGTTACCGCGGAAAAATAAAATGTATATATCTGTGTGGTTTGTTTTCCCTTCTGTTTTTATCTCTCTCGTAGACCATATAATTTCTAAGATATCTCTTAGTACCCTCTCATTCTACGAATGTTCATTACAACGATAGCAATGTAAGAGTGTCACACTCCGTCTAGGTTATATATGGTCTAAGACTTATTAACATGTAAGATACGATATCAGCAACCATTTTTTAAATATAATACCCTCTTTGTTGTGATATTTTTAGATTCTTTTTAAAGAGCTGATTCCTTCACATTAGAGGTATCATTAAAGGGGCCAATGCAGGAACCGCTTTACAGAGTAAAATATGTTATTCTTTTTCTGAACCATCGAATGTCTTTTAATTTTGTAGAAATATTTAAATAGCTAATCTGAAGAACTGGTCATAATTTTATTAAAAAATATTGATTTAAACCAAATTAAGTTTTATTTTTTTAAGCACGTCAGCATAAACTCCATTTTTCACTCCTATAAAATCTGTTTAAATAATAATTCTTTAATATAATTGCCACCTGTTCTTTAGATTAGTTTTCTGAATAATCCTACAAATATGCAAGATAATCGGAGAAAAAGGAACAAGAAAATGTAAACCGGCCCTGTAGTGATGACTCCCCATGCAAGTGTGAAATTTTGCAGAATCAGCCACTTAAAAAGATTTTTAAAATGTAATGGCATATAGAATTTTCTATATAGAAAAACGGCAGATTACGTCTTAACTTATATGTGGATGACCCTATACAGTAAAAATATTTTACATATTGCAGAAAAATAATACTAGAAATCGACCTGTTCTGCATTCAGAATAACAAAGAAGGCGTAATGAACTTGCAGCTATTATTTATCAATATATTTAATCGAATTATCCTCATTTTTATTTTGCAGATTGATAATAAAGACTAAATATTTAATATATGATCTGTCACTTTCTTGAACGATTCCCTCGTCTGTAGCACGTTCTGTAGTTGTTTCTTTTTTAGGCGAATTAGTTGAAGTTCTTCTAATTAACACCAATCTCTGTAGTTCGGATTTGTCAATTTTTTGGTTTATTCGATTTCATATTTATCTGTAAACCGACTGCCATTTATTCAACACTGGATTTGAAACTGAATTGTCTTCTTCTACCATATGGTGCATAGTATCTTCTGCCAAACTGAATTTTACCCTTTTATTGCCGGTTTGCATTAGTATCAGTTTTTCCTTTAAAGTGTACTTTAAGTTATTTAATTTAATAACTTTTTACGATTGTAGGTTCTCCAAGCTTTTCTGTACTTTTCTATACTTTCCTTTAAATAGCTGACTTAGAATGTCTATGTACATAACAACATCTGCAATCGATATTAGATGCTCTTTTGTGAAAAATAAAAACTATATTAGGAATCAGTTCAAATTATAGTTTTTTAAGCAGCAAAAGATTTCTAGTGGTACTTGCGCATACCGGAGTGACAAACAGCATTGGATATAAATGATAAATTAAAATAAATATCAAATGTGACTGGATTTGAAATCTTTCCACCAACAACTGCAATAAAGCATTTTTCTTTGGGTGATATATTTCGATTCGGAATTTTGTTTTTGGTGGGTTTCATTAAAATCAATTGCTTCAGTGATGTCGGAATCGTACATTATCGGATGAACCAAAATTATTGTTCTTTAGTAAACATTCCTTGGACATCTGTTTCCGTTCAATCATCGACAAAAAACTGAATAAACTTCATTTCTTTTCAGTTATCTATAAACTACTTGCTAAAGATTAGTATACCGGGTGTCCCAATAGTGTGTAAAAATCCAACAGGTCCTTTGTTAGATTGGAACCAAAACATTTTGTATAGCAAAATTGTCGGAGGCATTAAACCTTTAAATTGCATAGAGGGTAAGTCAAAACCCGGTACTGCTTTTTATTAACACCATTCAATATTTTGGCAAGGTTGATTTGGTAATATCGTGAAGTGTTGGCAACTTTTTAAATTTAAGTTATCCAGTTGGTTAATTGTAAATAACATTTATTCTTAGCGTATTTTTATCATTCTGTTGACTAGAAAAATAACTAAAAATGACGTCATCGTCAGTTTATCATAAATAAATTAAATCATGTTAATTGTCTTATGTTTTCCTGAGAATTTATTACCCGTTCTAAATTTTTAAATGTGTATGAATAAACTAAAAAGTATATCAATGAAAATATATTTATATATATACAATATATTACAATTCGCATATTACGGTTCTAAAAAGTATAATTCTAAATTATTATGAACCATAATTGACAAATTTCATACCACAGAAATTGGAAATCTAATGAAATAAGCTGAAAAGCGCACATCCTTCGGGCCGATTAAGTGGAAAATTTAACATTAACTACCTCTCAGTTATAACGTCCTCTTCTGTTCAGGTCAACGATCAGCGAGACAGACCAAAATGCATTAATGCAATTTCAATTTGTAACTAATTATAAGTATCAATTAGTTAAATTATAAGCTCCTCAATTTTTACACAATTTACAAATTTATTTAAGTTTTTTTATCCTCGAAACTAATGATTTTTTAATGTCGACTTTGATTCTTTTTTTTATCTAAGTGGTATTCTTTATAAATTACGACTTTACTACTGTAACCTTTTTTAGTGTAACGTAATTTACTTCTTTATAGGTTCATTTAAAAAAAACCGTAGTAGGTTGAACTTCCTTTGGCTGAAATATCAGATTTACCTGAAGATATTGAATGCGGGTAAACGACTCGGATGAACAGGATTTCAAATTTGTCTTTCATAACTCAAAGGAAACCTTTTTTGAACGCGCGTATTCGGAAAATGTTTAGAGAGGCGCAGATTATATTTTGACCCAAATATACTCAAGTTTCACCGAAATAAAAATGAATATACCCAGAGGAGTGTTATTTTATTAGGTATTCCAATATTAACTTGATTAATTATATTTTAGACATAATTATACGGGATATAAATTCTCATATAACATTTAGATTTTTCAGTCATTGTTTGAAATATAAAATATTTTATTTAAAAATTGTTAATTAGCTGTAGTTATTTGCATAAAAATGAACACACACTTTTTATTAGTAAACATCTGTAAGTTTTGTTTTAAATGTTAATGAAGTTAGTGAATCTGATTAATGTAATCCAAATTATATTTCAATAACAAGCATTTGTATTCATCGTCATGCATTCATTCATATGTATGAAATCCATTTCTATTATCATTCTCTTTACAAAATTCATGCGTTGTAGAAAATAGGAAATTAAATTGTATGAACAAAATATATATATTTCTAAAATAGTACGGTCAAATTAAATTGTATTATGGAAACCATGATTTTTTAAAAGTATTTTGAATGAGCAAATACTGGCAAAAGTATTTTTTGTACCAGCTAAGATAATAAATACTACATATTACATATTTTCTTACAATAAACAATAAAAGCGGTAATAAAATAAAATAGTGTTACCAAAATTTGGAAGGCTTTTTAAATATTATTAATTAATTTGGTGCGGATATGTAGGGAAATTTTTGCTTCATCCAATTATATTGCGGTCACAACGTTTGTTACATAGTTCGATAACATTATGTTTGCTTGCAACGTAAGTAGTATTTTACAGAATGATTGAAAATTTAATGTTTATATTTTAACCATTCTTTGGAGGTTATTAGTGATTCTTAGGGGTGACTAGTGGTTTTATCCTGCTTTATTACCGAGATGTAAAGCGTTGTTATGAAACTTGATCATTTGAAGACAATTTAAAAATCATCTTATACTAACGAAGAGTAGTGGACACCCTTATAATTTGCGATTTAGGGTTTTTAAGGTAGCCCATAATCAATGTTATCGCAAATTGAGTTAACATATAAACACAATCTGATTAATTTAAAATTTCTGTTTCAATTAATTTAATACAATAAGAGAAATATTTAAGAAATTTTTAATTCTCGTTTAAAACTTTGAGCAATTAGTTTTAATTTTTTTTATTAATACATATGTACGAATTTAAGGGCCTTTTTTTATACCTTTCAAATATAAACAAGTTTTCGTAATAGCTGTACACATGTCATACTAATGATCATTTTCAAGTGCTGTACGTTTGATTTCTGAATGCAGGGTTATACATTTAGGGAGAATGTATTGGGTAATGGTTACTTACCAAAGAAAAAATGGGAGCCAACATGCCAAAAAAGCGGAAACAATGATGCCCAACGTCCTAGCTGCTTTTCTTTCTCTTTTCATTTTACTGCTAGATCCAGGATCAGTAGCAACTGCTTCGGCAGTAGCAGCTTTATCTTCTGTTACCAAGCCTTCATCTACTGATTGCCTTAAATTAGTCAGTCCAGCGGAAATGCCGTTGATTTGGAGGTGTTTATTTAGGAGCGCGGCTGCCACTTTACTCCTGCAATAAAAAATATATAATACATGGTGGTCTGCTAATAATCCAATCTCCCTTGTTTTAAAAAAAGGAGTCAATGAAGCCTTAAGTTTCACTACTATTTTGGAGTAAAGAGAGTCTTTCATAAAGTTAGACCAATTCATCTTTTTAAAAGGAACACTAATATATGTATAATATTTTCAATTTAAATATTAAGTGTTTCTTGTCATTTGTATGAGAAAAAAATAATGAAATCCATAGTCTGCATAATTTAAAACAAAGATCTGGGGAGAGGGAGTAACGTTTTATATTATTAATAAATATGAAATGATAAATTATACTTATCTAATTTCCACAGTATTACAAAGCTGTTTAAGTTTATATTGAATCGACCAAGGCTTCGCTATTTTTCGAGATTTGACAGAAGATTGACAGATTTTTTATAAGCGTAAATAACTCCATATCATAAACATTTTAATCAATCATTACTAAGCAACATGTACAACAATATTCTTCTTTTCCCAAAAATATGTTTGGTTAGTATTATATAGGTATTTAGTCTAATAGGTAATCTAAGATAATTAAACTTCCCCGGTTTAATTGCTCATTCAATACTGTATATTGAATCAAGTTCTTCTTGTCACTTATATGAATTATTTCCAGTGTTGTTGCATTTATGTTATTGGCGTAGATTTGTGTTTAGTGTCAATGAGGTGTTTTGCGTAATGTGACTTATCTGGCTGTTTTAATTTATAAGTTTGTAAGTGTACACAGTACCTTTAGTTAGCGTCTGGGCAAGATGGATGGCGTTACAATCCGGATAATTTAGATTGTAAATACCCGAATTTGAAAATTTATTAATTTTAGGTTATAGATTCACATCTGTCAATCTTCTGTCAAATCTTAAAAATGCTATGTGTCAAAATAACGAAACTTTGGCCTATTCAATATAACTTAAAATTCTCTGTAATACTGTGGAAAAACAGATAAGCCTAATTTATCTTTTCATTTTTATTATGAATAGTTTTCACAAGGTAATAGTTGAAACAATTAATTTTATTTAATATAATTATCACTGTTATTATTAATTGTAAATTAAGCACCCACATTTATATACTCAATTATTTAAAACAAGATGAATAATTCGGAATTTAGATTTTTTTAAGATTTTTATATATTTAAAATCACTTTTTATAAACTCGGTACAAAATAAAATTACCAAACTGGAAAAAGTCAGCGGAATAGATATTTATAATAACAAGCGGGGTGTTTCGTTATAATGAACTTTAAATTTTATAAGATGATTTAACTTTACCCCCTCTATATGTTTAATAATGATTTATTTAAATTTATTAAAATTCTTGTTTATACTCGTATTCTATAAATTGTAAATGAATGTTAAAACATCTGGTTTGGAAGTTTTATTCGAACCTTCTGTATATTTTCTCCTATAAAATTGCGTGCTTTACAGTATTTGTTTTTCCTCCACGTTCCATAAAGCATAATGTTGTAGCCGATATATTAGTTTATATCAAAGCCATTGAAGATAAAATAAGAGGATCGAAGCGGCCAACATAGACACAAACCCTTTTTGCTTATCTATTAACTTCTGACAGCGCACGTATATGTTCACAAAATTGTTTTGACATATAAGAGGAGAAAAGGGACCCCGAAAACTCCCTTTGCGCCTCTATAGACCTCAATGTTATAGTACATGTGTCAACATCATTGAAATAGGATACCGAGGAACTCTAATGTTTTCTTAACCACTTGTTATACATAATTTTATATTACGTTTATTGAAATAAGGTAGTAAACATACTGTTAGGCTCTTGTTGGAGTTTAAACCGTTAGAATATCATAAACATTTTTTTCTATGTTTATTATTTCTGTATATTGTGCATGAGTGGACAGTATCTACAAAAAATGTTTCTCGCATTAAGTCTCGGTTACAGATAGTTACAAGACGCTGAAATGTCAAGAATCAAATTGTTGAATTAATGGCGGTTTAATAGGCCAAAAACATTTTACAGAAATGTATAATTGCTGTGAAAGCCTTCCTATTTGTAGTATTAAGTTTTCCCATTGTTTGGAGTAGATTTGTTCTTTATAATTTTTTTATGACGATTTAATGTATATCATCATTGCTTTGTACATATAAATGGACTGTAATTAAGTAGTTAATGGCTACAAACTATGTATGCTTACATTACTTTTTGCTTACTATCCGAAAAAACGATAAATTATTTATTTTTTAATAACTTTAATGATAATAACGAAATTTCAACATTTACACTTTCATAATTAAATTTTAGTAATGCTTTTCATGAGGATTACGGTTTTCATATGAACAAAATTCTCTCTCTTTTACTAATCACAACTTAAAGTAAATTAATTTTTCAGAGATTTTATTTAAAGAGTCATTAAACTTGTAAACTTAAAATGAGGAGACTATTTATAATTTAGCGTATGTGATAGTATATATTTCGATAGTTAATGAGCCACACTTTCGACTAAGACGCTTTAAGGTGTGATCACGTCGTTATTGGTTAATTATTAAATCAGTTAGAGCAGTCTTTATTGCTGAAGTTTTGAGGCGTATATTAGTGAGTTGTTAATTGGTTGAAATTAAAATGCAAACTTTTTTGTAACTGACCATTGAAGTTCATATATAAAATATGTGGAGAATATACAGTGAGGTGAATTTGATATTATTTTAATTCGTTTAAAGTGAGTAAATTTTAAACAGATGGTAATAGGCACACCCCTGTACAGAAATAAGTGTTTTGTATGGGCAGAGAAAATGTAATATGTGAGTATGTAGAGCTACAACGAGGTTTTAAGCAGGGTAATGAGCACACATGAATAGTTATTCATAGCATCAAAATAATTATTAGGCTAGAATCCGTTTCGCTTATAAAGGGCACATATAAAGTTGTAATCTTTACATGCTCAGAAACTAAATTGTGTTTATCTTTGTCGATTAGTAACGGCCGCATCACGCCACTGACCTAGAACGAAGATATATGCCGAAAGCTATATTTTGATTTGTTTATGTTTGACATTTGTCGTTGTGTATTTGCAGTCGTTTATTTGGTGACAATTTGATACTTCTAATTTTAGGACATTAGTTTGTTTTAAAATGTTATGTGCTTTATTTAATTCCAAACCATGCCTTCTAAAAAACTCGTTAGTATAAAAGGAAAATCATTACTTACACTACTGATTTGAAGTTAAACATCACATTTACAATATGACCATATTGCTGCTTCTTTGTTTGGGCAATTAACAATAACAGTAAAGCTGAATATATCGTCTAATAATTCACAACAAATGGTTAATTTGGTTTTTGAAGCAAGGCTACAAGACTTAATACTACCTATCTCCAGTTCTTGCTATCAATTTTTTTCAGATTCAAACTGTTCTGGATATTTATCCTTTTACAACTAATATTCTTGTTTACGTATAATAATCTTCTCTCTCCAATACATACACCTCTAATTTATTGCTGCAAGCACTCTTTAGAACACGTGTGATATTTACCTGCGTGTATGGCCTTTGAATATGAGCCTACTAATTCATATACAATTAAGTTTGATTAAAAACTTAGATTATACATAGTTAGCGTAAGCTGTAAAATTATATATTTACTGTGTACTTCGACCAGTGTTGAGAACAATATTGTTTCTAAAGTTTGAGCGTCGGATGTCAACTGGCAAAACGTATGAGTTTCTTCCGCCTGTATATAATATATATATATATAATGATAAAATAATATGAATATTTCCTGTGTGCTTCTGAATCGATAATAATTTCAGTTTACGATACGTCTTTTTGGTTGTCAGGTCAGGTCAATTTGCTTCTTTAAGTAGATATTGTATGTATAATGATATTGTTTACAATTATAGTAAATTTCTTTAAGCCTTTTCTAATAAGTTCGGAATACATCCGAATATTTTATCTACCGGTATAATTTTTATTTCAAATTAGGCAATCAAAAACTGTGATCTTTAAATTAAAAAACTTCTTTCCTAACAATTAAAACTTAAAATTTAATCTCAGTATGTCTAATGACCTTTGGAAGTAATTTAGAACAAAGTTGATTAAGGTTTTTTCAATTAAAAGTAATCACAAGATTAAATGCGTAGGCTCAGGCGGTTTTTAAATTGTTTTTTCCTTATTACTACAGAAAGTATACAGTTTCCAACTTTCAGATAGTTCAGTTTCTATAAATACAAACAAGTTTTATTTTTATTAAGATTAAACACACAAACAAAACAATTTACAAATGATACAATTTGGTAGGTTCATTTAATAAAGAAACATGTTTTTACATCACAGTGGTTAATATCATTAAACTTCAACTTAATGAAGTCAAATTTGATTTTATTCAAGTTAGAATAAGTTGCGAAAGTATTTGGAAATCGATATTATTGAGAAGATATTTGATTATTTGAACGATGATATTTGAAATTTGATTGTTGAAACCGTTTTAAATTAAAATGAAAAAAAAATGGTTTATTATTGTAAAGGGCCAAAAATCTTTAGTTTAAAAAAGTTTGACAATTTGCTTTTATTAAAGTTAAATTTAATTTATTAAATTATGTGTTGCCTAACAAGGAGCAAACTTTACAGGGTGGTCCTTAAGTAATTGTACATAAAAGTACAGTAGAATCCTCACTTTAAAATATTACGATTTAAATGAACTTGCTTTAATAAAATGTTGATATTAAGAGAGATACAGGGTGTTAAAATTGACAATAACTTTAACGTTTTTTCACATGTATACATAAATATATGGTAGCGGGGGTTTTTGGATATGAGAAATCATAATTTTGTACCTATTTCAATGTATTTTGTAGAGGGCGCCACATAGGCCACACTTATAGCATAAATGTGCGCCAAACGTTTTTGCTGTTTATGTTAGCGCTTTCTTTGTAAAATAATATTAAAGCAACATGATTTTAATAAAAAAAAGTATACTTGTTAAAAACTCCAAAACTTAACGGTTGAACAGATAATCTCATTTAAGGGATAGGCTGCATGATTCTTATTTAATTATTAATTTCGAAAGTGGTTTATTTCGTCCTAAACATTATAACTTGGCCGGCCGAGAATAATTACGCCTGCTGTAGAAGAATGAAATAATGGTTCGCGGTTGGTTAGTACATGACGCTTATCTTATGATTTAAGAATCAGTAAAACTACAATTTTAAAAAGACTACACCTTGATTACCATCCCTACCATTTTACTCTGGTGCAAAATTTATTGCCAGCAGATCTACTACTAAGATACCATTTTACAGGAAACATTCGAAATGGGCAAAATCTTGACCACACTTACACCGATAGAATATTATTTACCGACGAAGCTTTTACCTTTTCACGCCGTGGTATTTTTAATTTAAGAAACAATCATGTCTGGGCAATTGAAAATCCCCAAGTTAAAAGAAAAAGGCATTTCCAACATGAATTTAATTCAAATGTATGGATTGAGATCACTGGTAACTATTTATTAGGGCTATATAAGTTACCCTATAATATGAATGGTGATAATTACTTAATTTTTTTGCAAAATGACTTTATTGATTTGTTGGAAGAATTTTATGGAACATGTAGATAAATGCATCGAAGAAAAAGTTGGACATATCCAACATTTACTTTAATTACGATTCAAGGTAGAATCTTATTTAGCTTAGTTTATTCTTAATTTGTATAATAAATAAAATGTATTGCATTCCTAATTAGGACTTTAATTTGAAGTGCCATAAACAATTTTTGATGTTAACTCCTACTACACTCTAATAATATTCATCATATTACGGCAAAAAATATCTTAGCGTATACGCTACTACATTTTTTGAAATTAGCAATTAAGTAAGAATCATGCAGCCTATCATTTAAATGAGATTATCTCTAAAACCTCTAAAAAGTTTTGGAGTTATTAACAAGTATTTTTTTTTGTTAAAATTATGTGGCTTTAATATTTTTTTACAAAGGAAGTAATAATATCAAATAAAATAAGCTAATCTATAGGGCGTATATTGTTTGGCATAAGCAACTTTTATATTTTTTTATCCAAAATAGGAAAAAATTTGATTATTTAAACAAAAACAAACTGTTTTTTCCGCCGAATAATAAACAATTATTTATTTAATAAATTGATGTATAGAAAAAGGTAATGTTGTGAAAATACCTTAAATATACTAAACAAAAAAAGTTTATATTTTGGTTACTAAACACATCTTTATTCTCATTCCAAATAATTAAAACTTTGTTTTTTTAATACTTGTTATTTATTGGAATTTGTAGCATTTTAGATAGTTTTTTCAAACATGAAAGACGTTAACTGCAAATTTTTGTTTGTTTTTTTACCGAAGTGCTATGAAAATTTAAATATGTGTGCCGATTTTAATTCATTACTCAAAATATTAATCTAAAAAGTTACGAAATATGAACAACAATAAATCTTTTTTTAGACCGTTTTTGAGTAAAATTGAGCCTCTTTACGACTTCTCTCTCTCTTGCAAGTAATTTTTAATGAAACAATTCTTTTTTATGGTCGGAGCTAATGTACTAAAATCCTTGAATATATAGCGATCGAACTCTCTAAGTCGATCAACTCCAGTAACTTACCGAAGTGAATTGTCAGAAGTTGTGGGACGAAACAAAATTGGTGCTTAAAAATGTGAAAACAATTAAGCGAAACGTCTCATAATTCTTCGTTTCGAAATTAAATACGTGACTTCATTATCTGTTTTTTCTTTACAACTTACCAAAAATATTTCTTGCAAATATCCAGTAAATTGATTCGAAAATTGGGAAAGCGAATATATATATTTTACAAAAATATTATCATAAAAAAATAAATATTTATGAAGATAGCTAATTAAGAAATATAAATAATCTGAAAATTAGCAAATCGATTAAATAATTTAAGGAAATAAAAAACATTAAACGATTAATAATTAATTTGGAATCGTGTTACACGTTGGGAGTGGCGTACATTTCGAAACAATCTATTATTGCTTTATGTTTTAAATAAATTAGGTAATGTAATTGGGTGAATTGGTTTCAATGTTATTTTTAAGGGCGTTGTATTAATCAGTGAATTAATTTGTAAAAAACTACATGCTTATTGTTCAATTATAGCAAAATATAATTTAAGGAAAAGTGAAACGTTTGCTAGGTAAAAAGAATACAAAAAATGAGAAAAAACACAAAAACTAAAGATTTATAAATGAACATCATTGTCTAACAAAAATTTCACAAGCTTAAGAACCATTTATCACTTTAAATTAGTTTATTCATTTTTAAACCAAATACTTCCAGTTATTTAATTTTTTACAGTTTTTCAGTATTACCTTGACAGTCGTTTTCATAAAAATTATTTTATTTTAGGCTACCCTTATCTCTGTACGTATTTTCTCCTATTTTACGTGCCAATTCAATAAATATAAAGTCTATTGCTGTTCTAAATTCACAAACCATGTGGGAAAGTTACCGGTATGAATGTGATTAGTGTGTATGCTATCAATACAAAATTTATGTTTTAATGGAAATATACTAGCGTATCGTAGAAAGCCAAACTGCTTAACCGCATTTAAAGTGAAAGTAGTTTTTTATATATATATACCATTTTTTCCATTCCATATGCTGAGCTCTATGAGAACAAGAAAAATGACCAAATGATGTGGCTGCCAGCATGACTCTAAAATGTAGATTTGGGAAAAATCCTGGTAATCAGACAAAAATTGCTGGAATGCAGTCAGAAATAACCTGGTACGCAAAAGAATATAATAATAACCTACTGGTATATTTAGAATTAAGCCAAAGGCAAAAATCTGGCTGAGCTTAGGCAAACATGTCATAATTTACGATATATCACGAAATGAAAACATATATTCAGACGAAAAAGCTTTCCTAATAGTGGGAGTTGGTGGTAATTATCAAAGATTCTTATTGATTGCAGTGAGAGCTAGAGGACAAAAATAATTATTAGAGAAGTAATTATTATATGTTAAAATTGTGGCATAATTATAGACTGCAGTGGAAATATCTTAGATAAATATAAATTAAGAATAAAATATAATACAGTACAATTAACCATAATTATAAACGAAACTTCCTATTACTAACATAAATGATTAAATTCGAAAGTATAGACAAATGCTAAATATTATGAAAACTGGAAAATCAAACCAAACTCCTATCAAAGACAGCTTATAAAATTCACATAATATAAGATGCAGAAAATCAATGATAGTCAAGTATTTATGATTAACTCTGACCAAAAAATGAATATTTTCGGGATGATGTCTTATCTAAAAGTTCTCCTATACATTTTCATATTTTTCAACTTGTAAACAGAAATTACTCACTTCTTGTTTAATCTTCATAATAATTAGTTCAAAAAGATATATTCTGTAACAAAATATTTAAAAAAAAACCTTTTGCCTTCTCTAGATTTATTTCTAGCCAAACTAATATTCTATCAATACATTTATCAATATACAAATTGAATAAAAAAAAGAAAAAGAAAATAGCCCTTACAAAAGCTATGTAAAACCAGTAATTCACTACGGAATTTCAGCATGAGTTTTAGTAACAAAATTCAACGTCAAAAGATTCCATTTGATTGAAAATGCATCCGATAATAGAAAAACAAATATGGAATAAGCAAAATAAAATTACGAACAATAGAACAAAAAATAAAACAAGATTGATTTGTTTAATTCAATAAATTTTTCTTATTGTAAACGGCCATAAAAACCTTTAATTTACTTTGTCATTTATTGTTCTTATTTTATTTACTTGAATTGAACAAATATTTTAATTTTCTTAATTCATCTAATAAATAAATAGCAATTTTCTGAATTTTAAGCCCTAAATTTAATTGTTGAGATGGTAAACGAGAGATAGTAAATTACCTTCCTGGTTTTCATGTGAGACTGTAGTGCTGCTAAGAATATTTTTCCATATTATGTAACCAACAAATAGTCCGCTCTTTTATTATTCCTATCTTGTTTGTAAGTCTAATGCACCTTATCAACTGAAGTGTCGTTTAATAATTTTTGTACGGATTTTCATTATGTTATTTTGGGCTTCTTCTTTTTCGCTTTTAGAGATGCATTTATTTTCTACCCCAACACCTGTTAGAAAAATTATTTCGACACTAGTATGGGAGGCCTCAAATCTCACTGGTAAAATGAAAGTTTGTGTGAAGTTTTACAAAAAAAAAAAAGTAAGTTATAACTTGCTTTAAATATGTAACATTTTTATATCAAGATGGAATAGAATTCCTTAGATGTGGTAAATTTTAGGTTTTTGTATTTTTATATGACTTATTAATTACAGTACTCCTCTTCTGCTTTAAACGCTTTTTGTAGATAATTTTTCTGTTCCCTTCTTTTTAACAATAATCCCTTAAATACAAAGTTTCTTCTGTTTCTGGTTGATGCGATATCACTTTCAATAACAGGTATAGTAACAAATTACGTTTGTAGCAGCCGTGTGGATGTAAAACTTTTCAAACTAATTAAAACCAAAATTGCTTTTAACGAGATATATCGAGGCCATAAGTGTTTTTGACGTGAATAATGATTGTATAAGTTTCAAGGAGAACGCGATATTGATCAATTAAGGTAACTTTTGTTTTCTTTTCAAATACAAACTGTCACTAACAAATTTACGTACAATCTCAATAACGGCGTGAAATGAAGAATGCAATAATAACAGGAAGTTGTACATACTAAAAAGACCACTACACAAGCAGGAATCCATTAAAAACTAAACTGAATAAAGAATCAGAGTGAGAGTACAAAACAGATCCGAAAGAATAAAAGATAATCATGAAGGTTGTTTGTTAGGAGATAAATGAAAGTGCAAACCAAGTGGGCTTTAGACCTGTAGACCTGCATAAAGATTTTAGAGAAAATGCTCACTGAAGTTCACTTTCTGGGCTCATCAATTTTTACCAGGACCGAAAATAATAGCAGCAGATAATTTTTTTAGCTTTTTTAATAAAAACGTTAAATAGTCATTGATTGATAGATTTAATAGGAACGAAAAAAAGTAAACCCATAGAGATGCGGTGGACACTGTCAACAGTCTGTTATCGAAATCAATAGAGGACAAGGAAGTAGAAACAGCAATATTAATAGGAAGGAGCTATAACCAATAACTCTACAAAATAATAATAATTGGACTAAAAGGAGAATACCAACAGCCATTTTTCAGTCTATACAAGTCACCTTGAAAAAAAGGATCATATTATCTTGTTTAAATAAAAGAATATTTGTAGAATTGACAGTAGTTTATAGGGATGGATGGTGTCACAAAAACTCGTAGACGACTACTAAATCAACTAAAAATCGAAAACTTGTGTTATCTATTGTCTGCTGATGTCGACAACAGGTGCGACAAGAAAGATTTAACAGCCAACCCTCACAAAACCACAATTGACAACTTCATAAAGATGATGAGGACACTGGCTAGGTATAAAACCAGTGTTAAATACACTGAGATATAAAATACTTGGAAGTAATATTTAATCATTGAACTAATTTTTTCAAATAGTCATAAAATTGGAGTTACAACTGAAAATTATTCTTTTTTATAAATACATGTCATAAGAATTGGTGGTTTGATGCTATGCTATGAGAATAACCCCTAAAAGAGCTTTAGAAATTTAAGTTCTCCACCGCAAGACATCTTTAGTAAAGATGAAATTGGAGTTGTGAGAGTTAGGGTTGTTTTGTAGGGTCTGTTTTGTCGTGGGCTGTTTTGTCGGGTCTATTTCGTCGGGTCTATTTCGTCGCAGTTGTTTTGTTGAGGTTATTTCTTCCAGAGCTTTTTTTGGGGGTACTAACTGGCATAGAATCTTATTAAGCTCAGGTAAACATTCAATTGTGTTATGAGATAATAGTATTTCAATAGAGTATAATAAATTTACAACTGTCATTCACAGTCAAGTTCCATGCAGGTTGAGTCAAGACTAGTGTTGGATTGCCTAAGTGCTCTACAAAAGTTCAGTCAGAACAAGTTAACATAAGTTTGGCTACCATGGAATAGGCGTCACCAGAACAATGAAAAGGCAGACACTCTAGCTCGAGAAGGATCCACCAAGAGCATACTTAGTGTCAGGCAAAACACTTCATTCAGGGTTCCTCGCTAAGTCCCAACAGGTGTGTGGATAGAATAATAACCAGCCTCATCACAGGGTAGTATAGACTGACATTATAAGGCTGGCGGAAGAACTTACATATAGATTCTACTAGAAAGAACAGAAACTCACAGTACTACTATTGCGAAAGTATTGGAAGATTTTTGACAATAGAAGAAGTGAAACCAAGGGCAGTTAGCTACACATATGAATATTTCTCCAGATTATGGAGTTTAGTTACAAAAATCTGACTAGACAAGATAACTTAACGTTAAAGAATAACTGCAGTAGGTCTCTATAGGACTAGAAGGAAGAGACAAAATCGCAAGGTCTCAATCTTGCTAATCTAGTCATCTACCTAAATAACTTTACCTGGTAATATTTTGTTATTTATTTTTTACTAATTAGAATTGTTGAACGCATAAAAGTAATCAAACTGTCGGGGAAAATAACTTTTCAGATGGTTTTAATTGATTGAGTAACTTTCATTTTAATTAGAGAAAAGTTTAATTATATCATCAAGAAAATTATACCTGTAATAAAACTCAGAAATAAGAATCTAAAGTTGTTTTGGAATCACTAGTGCACCACTTGGGAATAACGTGACTTAAGTGACTGAAAGTAACAGTTTATAAAAAATGTTTTGAATAAGATAATTCTAGATCAATCCAAACGTTATTTTTAAATTGTTGAGTATTAAATAATTATAATTGATTATATTAAATTTCGCATTTTGGCAAAAATGTCACAATGTTTAAGAAAGCTTAATAAAACTTATTATAAACTGAGCGAGAAGAGCTTAAAAGAGTTTAAAAAACCTTAAAACTTTGAGAAAATGTAAGGCAGCCACAAAAAGACAATTTAAAATGACTAAGAAAGCTTTACAAGACTGGATGAAGGTTAGGAAACATGGAAAATCTCGTAAACTGTTCATATCAGACCAAAAATAAGTTTCAACATTTTTTTGATAACACTTGCCAACCATTAAGAAGGTTTATGAGTCTATTTGAAAAGTGGCGAACTTTAAACTTGTATAAGAGGTCCAAACATCGCTTAAGTATCTGAGGAGACGTAGGAGTTCATGGAATAGATTAAGAGAAAAAGTTTGAAAGGTTCAAGAAAGCTTTACGTGGCAAGCTTTAAAATCTGAAAAAAATTGAGAAATCTTGGTATCAACTTAGTATTCCTTTGATAAAGATTGCGAATTGTATTAAAATTGGGTAAGCTAAAAAATAATTGAGAAATCTTAATAAATCATAAGAAAGTGTAAGCGAGAAAGAATAAAAGGCCTAAGACAGCATTGCAAGACTTGAAAAAGCTTTGTATTAAGCTAACATTATGTTTCAGTTAATACAGTGAGTAATATTTCTGTAAATTTAAGTTAAGGTTTCGAGCTCCGTAAAACAGTATAAGTTGCTGTTCTTTTGACAAATGTATCAATTAAATTAATAATATAAAAATATTTTCATGGCTTTCATTCTATTTTAAAGTCTCGTTTACAAATAATTATGCGCGATTTGTTTTATTATCATTTAAAGCAATCTCGCTTTTCCAATTCACGCGATGTAATGACATTTGAAAAATTAAAAGAGGTTCATTAAAAACTTAAGCGTTTTCGTGGCTTCTATGGAAAATAAAAATCAATATTCTCTTCAGTAGGTCATTAGTTAAATATAAATTAAATTTATATTGTTATTCATGAAATTGATATTTGATAGTTTTTGTGGTTTCCAGCAAATTGGATATTTTTTTGTATTAAAATTGCATCATGAGCAAAAATTGTCTGGATCATATTTTATTGTTTGAGTTTCGGTAAGCTACGTTTACATTAAATATTATAAATCTAACAATAGGAATAATAACCTCTTCTAATGACCTCTCTTATAATGGAATCCTAGAAAACAGTGAAAATTTCCAGAAACTAGGATTGACTTGATTTAAACTTTACTTTAAATTTATTTAGTTTAATAATAATAATTTATTATTATTGGATATTTCTTGATAGTGTTCCCTATAAGTGCTAGTCATTTGTATTAGAGTTTAATAATATTGTAGGTTCAACGAGAACTGGCATTTCATTTCCAAAATTTTTAAATTGCTGCTAGCTTCTTTCAATGATATATATGTATATATATATATATATATATATATATATATTAATATAGAAAAATACTTTCTGAGGTAAATAAAGTAAACCAATTCAAAAACCAGAATAAAACATCTTTATTGGCAATCTAAAGGGCTACGATTCAAAGTTTTCCTGCCTAAGACAAATACAATTATTTTAAAATAATTTGACTTAATTTTTAAAAAGAGTTGTCTTTCCTGATTTCTTTATAAATAATTCGAAACAAAATTATCAAATACTTTTGTCTATTACCAATATATGTAGTTTTGTTATAACCGTTTAAAAAAAAGAACACTAGCAAAGTTTCTCCAACACAACAATATTAAAATGTATGATGGAGATTTGTCGGAAAACTTTCAGAGAGCACACACATCGAATGGATTCGATTTTGTTTTCATTTTTCGCTTTTCAACTTAAAAAGTTCTTCAATTTAAGTTTTCGGCATACATGCAGTATCTCCGGATTCTTTCATATTCCTGTAGAGAGAGAAAACGACAAAATAACCTAAGACTATTGAAAACAGTTTTATTTATTGTAAAGGTGTATTGAGAATATGGTTTTACTACACAGTCCTTGACCTTATTTTCTAAAATATTTGAACAGTATAAAATTAGGTAGAGACATTTTTACCGATTCCTTAGCAAATAAATCTAACAAACATCCTCGCGATTCAAAATCCTCATATGTTTTATGCAAAGGGAAACTAATGAGACGAGAGTATTTTCTTTTGAAGTCGACATTTTCGTTATGTATTCATTCCTGTTATCCTTTAGAAAAACTGTTTTTAGGATACCGTTTGGGCATATTTCACATGGTTCATTTTCTTATTTGAGTTCCACAAATAAATCAAGATTTATGCTCCAATCATTTTAGTCCTTATTAATCTTGTTACCGAAAGCGAGGTGGGTAAAATTTTAGGAAAAAATATTGCACGACTTTACGCAACTCGCTCAAAAAAATCATAATATATGAATGGCTGATTCCATTAGAATTATTTTTTATTAGGTCCATAAAATATTATCGTCTGCAAGTGAAAAAATATTGCGATTTTTGCAATAAAATGATATAAAGTTTGTATAGAGAATTAAAAGACATTAGTAATTGAGCACTCTTGGCACTGGTAATCCCTAGAAGAGCGGTTGACAAGTCACGACCCGCAAATGTTTTTTGAATATTATTCGAAAGAATTTAAATTTCTCGCTAAAACTGAAACCCGCAATTTAACTCATGCGTTAAATATGTTTAATATGAGGCTTCAAGAAAAAAACCAATTAATGTCTGATATGCACGCAGATATTCCAAATGAAGAACAAGCTTTCCATAAAGCATATTGACGAGAAAACGCCGGACTGTTTTGCGAATATTAAAAAAGCTCGCGAAGAATTGGGAACACATTATCATTCAAAAAAGGGTTTTATTGAAATACATTTTAATTCACCTACAAAATCAGTTCACGACCGATTTCTTGACTTAGAGAAGTTTTCTGGCAAACTGAGCAGTTGTGCAAATCCTCTCTCATATGATATTGATAACGTACCAAGTAATTTACAAATGAATCTCACTGATCTTCAATCTAAATGCACTTAAAAAAAACAAATTTTAGTTTGTCATCTAATTTTGATGAATTAAATAGGTTTGATCAGCAATTAATTACCAAATTTTGCAGCACTTACTTATGAAAACAAACTTTTCCAATCCTCAATTACAGAAAAAATAAATATTATTCTCGTCTCACAAAAGAGTATCTAACGGCGATTCTACTTTTATCTGGGACAAAAGCAAATATTCCACAAAAAGCCACCAGCCAAATACAGCCTCAAAAATTACATTAAGTTTTAATTCGATATTTAATTTGTCTGTTTTTTTGATATTATTATTTTAGTTATTTACAAATATAATTCAAATAAAATAATAATGAATGAAACTTAAAAGTAAATATTTGAATAATGAAAAAACGCTGCCCTAAAACAATTTCCTTCAAATGTTTTTATGGAACTTAAGTAATTGTTTTGTTAGCTTCATCTATTTATATTTCTGAAGCTACGCGATCATATGTCAAATTTCGAGTAGCCAATTGTATCATTTAAAAGGTCAAAAAATGCTAAACTGGTTTGATTAATAGGTCAGCAACATTTTTATGTAATACTTTTAAAATTTAATACTCATTAATATGATTAAAATAAAAAGCTAGCCTTAATAGGAAAACATCTGTTGATAATTGTTCAGCTAAAATAAAAAATTGGTCAATTTAATTTCAATTTAAAATGCATGTATTGTACTTATATTTTATTGCTATAAATTTATCTAAAAATTATTTATTTTAACTGACTAAGTATCAGCACATTATTTTCTACCTTAATACTACTCAACATCTATCAGAAAGTTCTTCTTTTTGTCATGATGGCACGATAGGTCTACTCTCAAATGGATTTAAAACCCAGCTTCAATCGGATAATTTGATATCATTCTTTGCAAAGGAGTATCGTCTGACATTGTTACTTCAGTTTTCTGAATGATATCATACAGTTTTTAGCATCACATCTGAAAATCTGCATAAATTTACATAATGTTGGAATTATTTTAAGATATGTTTCATTTAATTTGTTATTCCATCACTGAATTTTCATACAAAAGGTTTAATTTTTTCACTCATATCAAATATATTTACATTATTTCCCTTGGATTCAACGTGAAGTGTATTAAGGGTTTCATAAATGTCTACTATATAAGAAAGTTTCATTAAAAATAATCTGGTTTCATGCAATTTGTAATCAATATTTTTAAACAAATAAGCAAAAAGCAGCCGACTTAAAATCACACAAGGGGAAATGTACTTCTTCTCTATTTGTAGTCGCGTCGCGTGCTTCAATCCTGAGTGCGATAAGCTACACATGACGCGAACTTTCCGACAGCATCTCGGGGGCGCTAGACGGTATTGCCTATTGCATAGTCCATAGTGCAATTAAAATTTCTAGTTCAGAATGGGAAGAGCGAAAAAGTTTAAAGAGGCGTCAAGTACAAAAGATTGAGGACCCCTGTTTGGTACAAATTATTATTTTAGCTGATCCTTAATAGGTTTAGATTAGTTCACGTTAGTTTTGTAAATTAAAAGGTTTCAATGACCCTGGCTCTCATTATAAAAGGTATTTTATGAAAATAATTGTAAAATATATTTTTGAATGACTTTTGACGACAAGCACTGCTGGAAAATGTAAGCGAAGAAGAACATTTTGAGCTAACAGTTAAACACAAATACTATTATGATTGCAAGGTAGCATATGTAATCTAATATGGTTGTACTTAATGACATGTCCATAAGTTGTTTTTTTAAATATTTGGCTAATAACGAGTATTCAGAAAGATGAGTTATTACACATCCTTCTATTTATCAATTTTAAAGTTTACTTTTTCTTAAAAACATGAAATACTGTTGTCTTTTTAGGGGTGGTGAAAAATGTAATATAACATGGTAAATATTTATACAGAGTGGACAAAAGTCTGGAAACGGCCAATTATCGATTTTCCGTTCCTCTTATATTGTTAGTTTGGTTTTTTAAATACATCACCCTGTATATTCAGTAATTTTTGGAATCTTCTTTTCAATACGGGTTCAACCATATGTAACACTTATGATTTTATGTAGTTTCGAAGATCTTAAATAAATGGAGAAATGTGGTAGACGCATTCTACCATCAATTAGGGTACTGTCAACTCACAAATAGAACATATTTTGAGCACTTCATTAAGTAATCATTATTTGAAAAATGTTCTAATCTTTCAATTGCTACGTTTTAATGCAGTTGAAAATAGTTTGTATTAAAAAAAATTATTGAGACAATTAGACGTTGCCAGACTTTTGTTTTATTAATTTAAGATATTCTAGACTACATAAAATCATAAGTGCTACATATGGTTGAACTCGTATTGAAGAGAATATTCCAACTGAATATACAGGGTAATGTATTTAAAAAAACAAAGTGGCTAATAATATCAGAGAAACTGCAAATCTAGCAATGTTGCAAATATTAAGTCTGGAATCTCCGTATCCCAAAATAGGCTTATCCCAAATTTTGTAGAATTCGGACTAGCAATTTACAAGATAATTTCCAGATGCTTGGTCAACTCTGTATATATCTTGGTATCACCCTGTATCAAGCAAAGTACGATGTTTTTAAGATACACCAGACTGAAATTACAAATTTTATTAAATAAATGTAAAATATTTTAGCGGCGATAACATCTTACTATCATCATGAAACTTGGAAATATAAAGCGAAGAAAAAATTACGCTACCTCTTGAATGTGCAGATATAAGGTATAATTTTAAGCCACATTATCTAGAAGAGGATCGTTAATTGACACAGTAAAACCCCTTAGGCCATTTGCCTACCTGCCAGGTAAGAAAAGAAACAGGTTTTAAAGAGGAATGATATTTAGGTTGACCCAAATTGGCACGCATCGCTTAGACTTTCATTTGCCGATTGAAGCCTAACCGACCATCAGATTTTCACGCCGTATCAAGCAGTATCTCAGTGGAAAATTAGATTTCAGCCATAATTTGCAATTACCTCATGTCTAACTCGTTCTTCTTGGTATATATAGACAAGGAATGGGTCGGTATGGCCTAAAACTAGGACGAAATTAAATATATGTATTTATAAGACAATAGTCTGAAAATATATTCTTGGAGTGAAATAATAATAATATTGAACGATTGTAGAATATTAAGAATCAACAGTTATATCAGATTTTTTTTGAAATCGGTTCTATTCTGTCTAATAGGTATTGACATTTTCTTTACTTCCTGGAAGCTATATGCATCTTCTTTTGCTTTATCAAGAGGCTGGTTTATTATGCTAACCACCTTCTATTAAGCTAATGCGTTCTTTGTTATACAAAAGTTAATTTAAATATTGAGTTAGAAGACCAAACTATCTATTAAAAATAACATAATCAGTACCTATTCATTGTGATTTTTCTTCTTAAGGGGTCGACCGTTTTGAATAGCTGTTTAGTCCGTTAACTTATAATATAACTAGACTATTTCATTTCATAATCATGTATTTAATGGTATCTATCAACTGGAAAATTTTATATGCCAGACAATTTATCTTTTTTTATAAATCGTATTTTCCAGAAAATCTATTAAACTTTTATTGCATATAATAAATAATATATTTAACAATTGGATTGGACAGAACTATATTATAAGGTATTTCTATATATTACAATCGTTTTCGTCTAAAAGAACATTGGAGCGGATATCCATAGACTAACTAAAAAGATCGTACAAACGTACAAATGCGGAACAAACCGGAATATGTCATTCCTTTTATAATATGCACGACCGAGGCACATCCAATAACTGGAAAATGCTTTCAATTCTTAACGATTCTAAAAGGTCAACGAGAATACAATCCCTTTTGAACACAATAGGTATTAGAAGTTGGCTTTAAAGCAAAAAGGAACTCCTATCAGACTTTTTTCTTCTTATCTTGAAGTAACGGCCTCAAAATGTGATCGGTTTCAATTTATCAATCACCTTTATCTCGTAACGACCGTTTCATAAAAGAATATGTAGTTAGTCAACGGCTTTGCTTTCAATCCAGACTTTTAGGCCTATATTGCGTATTACGACGATTTCACTTTTGTTTTTAAGGAATAGAAATATACACCATAGAAAAAAAAATTTCATACACAACTTTAAATTTTCTTTAATGCCAGAATCAAAAAATCTATAAAGAGAAAGAAAAGAGAAAAGAAATAAGATGTTTTTTCTATGATTAAAATGAAAATTAATAGCTATGTCTTAAAATTCATCATAAATATTGAAGATATAAAACCATAATCGCTTTTCAATATAATTCTACTACACAAACACAAACAAAAATTTAATCTAGATGTAATAATAGGTAGGTACATGCACTAAATATGTTAAACCTGAATCCAATTTACTCAAGCGATCCTTTCTCTTACATTTCTATATCTATCACTACTAAACGAAATATTTGGTGAAAGATAGATTTTTTATTAAAAAAAGAAATAAGTTAAAAATTCAAATGCCTGTGGATTAAAAGTCTTACAATGGAAAGAATAAAAAACACATATATTCCGGATGCTTTTATTTACAAAAAGTCTACTAATATTTTTCCGAACTTCTGAAGCAATCATAATTACGAAGTATGCTATTATAATAATAGTTTAACATTTGACACCGACATAACTCAAACTAATATAATTACATTAGCAGATTTTTTTCAATTTCAATATAGCCTAAAATAGTTAGTATCTGATCCAATGGAGGAAGTACAGTGTGTTAGGAATAATATTTTTTCTACGAGTGCAAGGACAACAAAAAGAAATAATAGAACGAACATTTATTTTAAGGAAAAACATACATAAATATTATTTATTGTTAATAATATTTAATTTAAAACGTGGATACCGTAAAATCGGGTGACTTGAAGTGATGGATGTGTTGGTCAAAAAAATCATGCTACAGTTTCTTGAGATGCTAACGGAATCATTTATTCATTTAGTATTAGACCGATTAGACGTCAATTTGAAGCAATACCTACCACATTTGGCAACAAACTACCTGTTCTTCCACAAGGACAACATATAGGCGCATAAGTCCGTAATAACAATGTCAAAATTGCATGAATTACGCTATAAACTAGTTCTTCATCCATAATATTTTTCAGATTTTGCCCCCTGTAACTGTTAACTCTTTTCAAACTTAAAGAATTGGCTTAATAATAAGATATTTGGATCAAACGGGGAGGCCTTTGCTGCAACAGAGGCTAATTTTGAGAAAACGTATTATTCGAAGAACATTGAAATAATACAGAATTGTTGGAAATGTATTAAGCTTAAAAAAGATCATGTTGAAAAATATACTGAGTCTTTTTTGCTGTCTATGCAGGATACTTTTCAATTCATCCTCGTACTAAATAAAATGATTTTAGCCAATCTGAAAAATCCGTAAAAAATATATTGAGCTGGAGTTTATAAATTTCAACCCACTTGTAAAAAGACACCTACCGAACTTGTAACGTAAATCACTATTATAGAAACCTGTCTCTATTAAAATTGTCACATAACTTAGTGTTAATAAAATTCAGTGATCATTATTGTCCTTGAGTTTTCCAACGTACTAAAAGAACATATTTTGCAAAAAATTATAAAATTATTACTTTTAGTGTAGAAACGATAATCTTTGTGCCCGGATCACATATATTTTAGTCTTGAAGTTATTAAAACGATATTATTTTAACACTTTGCGATAAAATCCTTGTTTCACGCTCAATTTCGTGTCCTTTGATGTATCTAAATCAAATGATATGCAAAATAGACTATTTGCATAAAGTTATCTCTTTAATCTGAGCTGCGCAAATTACATTCTCTACTTCTAAGGAACTAACTACGGGTGAATCTATTTATAGCTACCAGAAATACCGACTATCCAGCATCATCAGCAAAACAGCAAAATCTAATTCACTTTGTTGTGCCCTGAGCAACTATTAAATCAGGGCTTCATTCAATGTTAGTTTTGATACAATTCGCTTAAGAATTGACTTTCTGTTACCTGGAGGACAAAAGTGAAATCCTCAAAGGATTTCGAGTAACAGGAGAGGCTAAAATTTTTGTTTTTTATTATTATTTACGAGACTACTTTACTTGTAGGTGATACAGTTACCCTTTGTTATATTACAGAAAGTTAATTTTGGTTTTGTATTTTAGGAAACCTCGCAAACGACTTGAAATCGACGGTTGAGATTAATCATCCATTCAGTTTAGTCATATTGATCACTTAACATTGAAGAACGAAAGCAGGTAAGTTACTTTGAGATCTTAATAAAACGGAGAGTTTCTAATTTCCGTCTGTCAATTTTAGGTGGCAGGTAACCAAGTGCGAAACATATACCTTCGTCATCATGTCATGTTTGAGTGAGGTTATGAATGTACCTATAGGAATTCCATTCGAAATCCTCGTTAAACATAGACTATTAAAATAATTTGTGGGAAGGTGAATATTAATTTATTAAACATAGCTGTTAAGATCAACTGGAAATCATTTGTATAAATTTTAATACGTATAATATGTAATTTCAATAAGTAAATATGTACACCGAAAATATAACAAACTATAATAATATTTTTGAATTAATTCTTTCTATCTCTACTTTATGAAATGCAATATCCAATTCAAGCCATGCCTCAGATTCAACCAACTATGCAGCAAAATTCATGTAATTACAAGGGGTCATAAAAACAAATCCCGCAATCACAAAGCCTAGACGAAGAGTGGAAAAAGGTCAAGAAGAGGTAGTCCGGAAAACCATGAAGCAATCCAGTATAAAAGACTATTGGCTCAAACAACCATTAAAAACCACCAATAGATTCGAAGGTCTCCAAAAAGAAACAGAGAATGAGAGCCAAACAAGCGCCACCGCTACTGAAAAAGTCCCGAAGCCACCTCCAATCTTTGTAGCCGAAGTAGGTTACTTAAATCCGCTCACGAAACTCTTTGATCAGATAACACCGGGACTATATACAATAAAGTGTCTCTACAACAATCAGATTGAAATCCAGCCAACAACAAATGATAGCTACAGAACCATAATAAAAGCACTAAAAGATAAAAACACTCAATTTCACACATACCAACTGAAACAGGACCGATCATTCAGAGTTGTACTGCGTAATATGTATCCGACAGAAGACAAGGACATGCTAAAAAAAGCAATAGAACATCTAGGCCATGAAGTTACTAATATGTCCAATATATAGAAGCTCAGAACTAAAACAGCTCTACTGCTCTTCCACGTGGAACTAAAAACTAATCCCAACAATAATAAATATATATACGAAACAAAAACCCTCCTAAATATGATAATAACATTGGAGCCTCCTCACCCCAAAAGAACAGTACCACAATGCACAAATTGTCAGCGCTATGGACATACTAAAAAATTTTTCAACATGAAATTGTTCTCGAAAAGAGCGTAGCAACGACCTAAAGTGCGTACTATGTGACGGAAACCACCCTGCAAATTATAAAGGCTGTAACATCTATAAGGAAATTCAAAAAATATCTTTTCCCCAACTAAGATATAAGACTGTACCAAGTCAAGATAATAAACCACATCAAAACTACAATATCCAACAAGGAGTATCGTATGCTCAAAGAGTAAATGGAAACTGCCTTTCCCCCACAGAACAACAGTCTATCCCATACCAAAACATCCATCAACCCTCAAACAATCTAGAAAATATGATGGCCAAACTAATGGAAATAATGGGCACTATGCTAAACCTACTAACAGCCATGATTTCTAAATTAAATGGATAGTAGTCTCCGGCTAGCAATTTGGAATGCCAACGGCCTTATTTAAATTCAGTGAAACCTATCTTCAGGCAGCAAGTGTGACAGTAGAAAGCAATCGAGGAAATCTAGTACTATCAGCAGTTTACTGTCCTCCAGGTCCTGTTGTAACTCATGAACAATGTACAAAATTCTTTAGCTTCCTTGGCCACAAATGTCTTATAGGTGGAGATTATAATGCTAAACACAACAGCTGGGGGGTCAAGACTGTAACCCCTCGTAGTAGACAGCTGCACAAAGCAATAACAGAAAACAACCTGAGATATCTATCTACAGGTGAACCAACATACTGGCCCACAGATCGCAACAAGATCCCTGGTCTATTAGACTTTTGTATAATAAAAGGTATATTACATAACTACTTAAATATAAAACCCAACTGGGACTTATCGTCGGATCACTCTCCTATTCTGGTAACCATCAGCACTCAAATAATACTAAAACCAAAAACCATAACAATAACAAACAAACATACAGACTGGAACACATTCCAACAAGTTAAACTCAAAAGTGCCACTAAAAACCCGAGAAAATATCGATAATGCAGTAGAACATCTAACCACATCAATTCAAGCAGCAGGGTGGAAAGCAACTCCTGAAGTACACAATACTAGCCAAACAACTATATACCCGGAACGAATCAAACAGTTAATCAATGACAAAAGCAAACTTAGGAGAAGATGGCAAATCACTCATGCAGCCAATGACAAAAACAATCTTAATAGAGCAATAAGGAACATTAAAAAAAATACTCAACGATTATAAAAACTGTAAAATCCAGGAGTATCTCAGCAATCTCACAGGCACAGAGGAAACAAATTTTTCACTCTGGAAAGTTACTAAAAAGATCAAATATACACAAGAATCATTTCCTCCAATAAAAAAAAGCGACGGAAAATGGGCCACAGAGGACTCTGAAAAAGCAGAGACATTCGCGAAACACCTGGAAAATACATTCCAACCATATCCAGAGACTCCACCTATCGATATAGTGTCATCAATATTCACACTTCTACAAGCCCTTTACAAGCTAGATTTGCCGATAAAAAAATTTAAAACTAAAGAAATAGAAGATGCCATTAAAAATAACCTTAAACCAGCTATAGCCCCAGGTTATGATCTAATCACGGGTAAGGTCCTAAAGGAACTTTCCCCAGAGGCAATCAAACTTATTACTATTATCTTCAATGCGATTCTAACACAAGGACACTTCCCGTCACAATGGAAAGTAGCTTAGATAATACTAATCCTAAAATCCGGTAAAAATCCAGCAGATGTCAGATCATACCAATACTATCAAAAGTTTTTGAAAAACTCTTCCTTCAAAGGCTACAACCAGTTTTAGAAGAAAAGAACCTAATACCGAATCACCAGTTCGGATTCAGAAACGAGCACTCAACCGTAGAGTTGCGAATGAAATACGCAGTGCCTTAGAACATAAACGATACTGCTCTGCTGCCTTTATAGATATCACCCAAGCATTTGACAAGGTCTGGTATGATGGAAGAAGAACCTACCATACACCTTCTATGTAGTACTAAACTCCTACCTGACAGAGACGTACTTCCAAGTGAAATTCCGCGAATTCTATACTCACTTAAGTCCTATAAAACCTGGGGTACCGCAAAGTAGCGTGCTACGACCTATACTATATTTACTATACTATACTACAGCAGTATTGTTGAACGGTAACAGCTTGCCCCAAAAAAATGAGGTAAAATACTTGGGAATTCATCTAAACAGACGTCTTACTTGGGCAAAACATATCTGGTACAAAAGATTACAACTTGAGTTGGTGTACAGAAAAATGTACTGGCTAATAGGTCGCTCGTCTCAACTATCACTATAACAAAATTCTGGTATATAAGTCCATAATAAAACCCGTATGGTCATATGGAGTACAACTCTGGGGATCATCCAGCAATTCAAACATTATAAAAATTCAACGCTTCTAATCTAAACTACTCAGAGCCGCAACAAACGCCCCCTGGTTCATACCAAATTACGTTCTCCACCACGATCTACATCTACATATCCCAACAGTTATTGAAGAATGTTCCAAATCAGCCCTGCGATATCAAGAAAGGCTTAATGTTCAACCAAACGTGTTGGCTACGGATCTGCTTATCCAAGACTGAAACTGTACGACCCACTAGACCTACCCCAGCGTCGCTAGAAAGTTTTAGTTGCACCAATTCCTAGCCTCCATAGTGCAGTGCATGCTGTGTCTTCGGTCTAGTTCATAGTTCTTAAGCTCCAGTTGTCAGTACCTAGTACATATATGTAAACAAAACTGATGTAATTTACGCATTACTCGCTAGGAGAGATATCACTGGATACCGCTTCTCTATGTCATATTTGCATTTGTTAACCTAAGTACTTGTTGTTTTGTAAAAGACAGATTGTATATTTCTTGGAAGTTAATAAAAAAAAATGTGATTCTAGTTACAAGGGATAATAATGTATGAGTTGGTTTACGATAAATTGAATATTGAAGGTTACAGTTTACTCTTTTGATAGTTATATCTAAGAAATTTTATTTTTAGACATAAATTAAAGAAAACATCCAATTTTCTAGCACTATTTGTAAAACGAGTCAAAGCATCATCAACATATATATATATATATATATACGCAACACAATACAGTCTTAAAGATATTTGAATCAAAATATAGTTTCAAATTATTCATAAAAGTATTTTTCAAAATTAGTAATCCCATTGGTAATCATCTATTTTGAATATAAAATGTATCATCAAAATCAAAGTAATTTTGATTGATATATAAATTAAATAGATTTATAATTTCAATATTATGATTTGGTTAATGTTTTTTCTTTCTAAGAATTTAATTATTAACGGTATACATTCACATGGAGGAATTTTTGAAAACGATATAAAGTCAAATGAAGTTTTGTGTTTTCATTTCATTTATTTATTAAATGTAAAAAGTTTTTTGCTGAATATTTTGGGATATAACCATAATTAGGTAAAGTTTTATTAAGAACCTCTACTAATTTTGTATTTTGGGTATTGACATAAGAAACAATAGACCTAATTGGTTTTATATTTTTATGCAATTTAATCGTACCGTATATTTTGGTGCTTGAGGATTTTTTTGAACTATATGTATTCAATCATAGACATTAAAAAGAAAATTTGATTGATTAACTAGTTTCCTATCAACACAATTAAAACAACAGTGAAGGTACTTCATATAAGTGACAAAAAAGAAGAACTTGATGAAACCTGCGAACTTCAATTATTTTAGATTACCCTTTGGACTAAATACCTAAATAATATTAACCAAATTTTTTAAGATAAGAAGAATATTAATATCTTTTAAAATTTTGCAGCAAGAAATCATACTGTACATATTGCTTTTTTATGATTGAAATGTTTATTATATAAAGTGATATATGCTTATAAGAAATCTGGTAATCTTCTCTCTCTCTCTCTCTCTTTGAAATTGCGATTTAGCGAAACCAGGGTAGAGAAAGATATTTAAAAAAATATCTTTAAAATACTGTGGAAATTCAAGATAGGTATAATTTACCTTTTATATTAATTAATAATATTTTTCAAATATTATTTTGTTTAAGTTAATTAGATAACTTATTTAAGTCTAATAAATACAAAAGTATCTCCTCTGATATTTACTTCAATACACTCTTCTAAATTTTTGTTTATTTTTCTCTCAGTTTGATATAGTCAAGAAAACCAAACAAAATCCATAGGGGAGTGCTTTCAATCAGTGCGCACAGGATAGTTGGTGTTTATTCTGAGACGACATTTTTGGAAAAGATTGCCAAAGTTTATCATTGGAGAAAAGAAATTGCTTCGTCTAAATTATTTAAGTAGTTTTTATTATCGATATATTTGTCTCTCAAATATTCTTTTAACAAAGTGACAACCTAAAGAAACTCAGGTTGAATTTACGTAGATTATAGTAAATGTTTAAAATTTCACTTGAGATAGAAAGTCTGGTCAATGCTCAAAATATGAAGTAATTTATTTAACGGATCAACTTACAATGAAATTATTCCATTAGAATTTATTTTATGTGTGCATCTGCAAGAATATATTTCTTAGATTTTAATTATGCCTTTTAATTGGGCCTGGCGAATCCATCCAGTTTTCCTAAAATCTACATCAACGAACGTACATTTGCCGTCGTTTCAGCTTAGTTTGCAAAAGTACAAAAATGTCTTTAAAGTTTTTAAAGTTTCCGAGGGGAATTTCTTGTTTGTTGATAAAATCAAAAGTTAACTTGATTAACACAATGTAATGACTTGCTAACAATTTAAATTTCAATTAGACAAACTGCTCCAGACAATCTCGAGTTGGATGTAATTTTAAACAGAATCTGAAAAAGTTTTTATCAATGCGAATGTTTTTCCTTGAATGATAAGCCTTTCTTAATTAAAAATTAGAAGAGAAAAATAAAGTAACAATAACATTTTTCAGTTCAAATAGTATGGCTTAATATCATAATTTTAATAGAAAGATAGTTTTATAAATAGTCTATTTATACATATAATAATAAAGGGATGAATAGATACATATATTTTATAATAATTTATTAAAATACTTTTCATTGACTGCACACACAAAATTTAATCTTAATTTATTTTTTAGAAAACACTGTAGTGTGTTAATATCAATTAAGTATAAAACATATACCATTTAGTTTGTTCTATAGATTACATAAAATTACACAATTATTATGATTATAAAATGTCTGCATAAAAGTTCTTTATTTTCTACTATGATGAAATCAAGTAATTTTTTTTGTAAAAGTCTATGTTAGCAATTTGGGCGACTCTTTGAAAAAGCGTTGTAAACCTCTAAGAAAATTAATCTAAATTAATCCCAGGGAGTATATCGTCTAAGTTCTTTAAGTGAATCAGGAACTTCTACCACTTTCTTAGGCGTACGATAATCGGTATAATCTCCCAGACCAGGGAGCTTTGTTGTAATGTCGGGAAATATTTTGCATGTGTAAAACCATTATAATTTTTATTATATTTCAGCCTTGTTTCGTAAATAAGTATACATGTAGTACCCCCACTCGTGGTCCAGTCTCACACATTTTAAAGCAAACGGCCCTCCGGACCCCTTGCCCGTCGCATCAGTCTTCATTAGTGTGTCGAGTCGATCGCGTCGTAGTGAGTTTATAAAAATGCCTAAGCATCTTCATAGCAGTAGAAAACGGTCCCGTAGCGACAGTCACGACCGTTCGAGAGAAAACAGCTGGCTGGCGGAGAAGTTCGCCGATATGCAGAGACAGCTGGACGAAATTAACGAGCGATGGCAGCGGAATTATTCCGTAACACCAAGCGTTTCCCTGTCGGGAGAAAAATATTTATCGCCTCGCCACTCTGTAGTAGACATGGAACAGATTGATGGTAAGTACCTAATATTTACAATATGTTCCTTGCTAACGACGTATTATTCCTTGTGGTAGGAATACTATTGTCCCTTGTGGTGGGGACAAATACGTGCATAATGTTTTTGCTAGCGACATATTATTCCTTGTGGCAGGAATACTGTTGTCCCTTGTGGTGGGGACAAATATATATAATATGTTTCTTGCTAGCGGCATATTCCTTGTGGTAGGAATACTATTGTCCCTTGTGGTGGGGACAAATGTATGCATAATGTCTTTGCTAGCGACATATTATTCCTTGTGGCAAGAATACTGTTGTCCCTTGTGGTGGGGACAAATATATGCAATATGTTTCTTGCTAGCGGCATATTATTTCTTGTGGTGGGAATACTATTGTCCCTTGTGGTGGGGACAAATATTTGCATAATGTTTTTGCTAGCAACATATTATTCCTTGTGGCAGGAATGCTGTTGTCCCTTGTGGTGGGGACAAATATATGCAATATGTTCTTGCTAGCGACATATTATTCCTTGTGGCAGGAATACTGTTGTCCCTTGTGGTGGGGACAAATATATGCAATATGTTTCTCGCTAGCGACATATTATCCCTAATACTGTTGTCCCTTGTGGTGGGGACAAATATCAATATGTTTTTGCTAACGGGATATTATTCCTTTCAGTAGGAATACGGTTGCTCCTTTTGGCAGGACGTTTCGTTCTCAAACTAATAAATTCTGTTTGATTTGATTCAGAGAATATGGAATCTGCCCAGAACGTGGGCAATATTCGGCCGGAACAGGTCAATGATCCAAATGAGGAAATACAGGAAGAATTGGAACCCGATATAGTGCAAATATTGGGAGAGGAACCAGCTCCTCAATCAATTGCGGGACCTCCAGTTCATGCAGCCATTGTGCCACGGTGGACTGAGGTCTTAAAAAATGGCTTAAATGGGGAAACCAAGCAAGAGTTATTACAAAAATATCTGCTACCAGAGAATATTCCGGCACTTAAGATTCCGGAACTTAATCCGGAAATTGAAACGGCATTACCATCCCAAATTAAACGTAGAGACGAGCGTATCGTGGATAAGCAGCAGATTTTAACATCCAGCATAGCTGTTATTGCTCAGACTTTATCCTTGCTGTTGGGGAAAAAAGAAGGAGGTAATCGCCATCATATCCAATCGCTTAGTGATGCGGGACGTTTGCTCTGTCACTTGCATCAAACTGAGACAGCTGCTCGCAGAGAGCTTATTTCCTTGAATCTGAATAAGTCTCTTAAGGATACTCTCTCAAATGCCCCTATAGACAAGTGGCTATTTGGGCAAGCTCTGGAGGAGCGAGTTAAAGCAGCCAAAAATCTAGAGAAATCTGGTGAAGAACTTAAACCAAAGAAACGATAGTTAAGAAATTTATGCCTTCGTTAAACTACAAGGGTCCAACTCAATTGTCAAAAGGAGCTCGAGTTGGACAACACTTCGGGAAAGCTCCGAATCGCTACCAACCACATCAAGAGGGCAACAGAGGCCATCAGGTGAGGACAACATTGCGGGGACCACCTCAAAACGCAATCGAGACTCGGTTCCGGAGGGGTCAGCGCCGCTACTGAATAAGGAGGTTGGTATATGTGCTGGCAGATTGAAATTCTATGTAAATGAATGGAAGAAATTAACTTCCGATAAAAATATTCTGTCATATATAACCGGATATAAATTACCGTTCATTTCGAAACCGGTACAGAAATTACACCCAAAGGAACCAGGCTGGTCCCATTTGGAAGTAACTTCTATTAGGGCTGCTATTAACAAGTTGTTAAAAAGTGGGGCCATTTCTCAGGTTAAACCTTGTAAAAATCAATATGTTTCTAGGGTATTTTTAGTTCCTAAATCAGATGGCACCCAGAGACTAGTTTTAAATCTCAAATCGTTAAACACAGTTTTATTGACCAAACATTTCAAAATGGAAGATCAAAAAACAGTGAGCAGACTTATCCACAAGCATTCCTTTATGGCGACTTTAGATTTGAAGGATGCTTATCATTTGATTCCTGTTTATGAGAATCACAGGAAGTATTTGAGGTTTAGATTTAATGGTGATCTTTATCAGTATAATTGTTTACCTTTTGGTTTAAATTCTGCTCCTTTGATTTTCACTAAAATAATGAAACCTTTGCTGGCATATCTCAGGAATAAAAAACATACGTCTATATTGTACCTAGATGATTTTTTATTGTTGGGTAACACTTACTTAGAATGTTTAAAAAATATAAATATAACCATAACATTGTTAGAAAGGCTTGGATTCATGATTAACTACAGGAAAAGCAAGCTGCTACCATCAAACTGTGTAACATATTTAGGCTTTGTATATAATTCTTCCCAAATGTCTATTTCACTTCCCGAGCAGAAGGTGATAAAAGCTACTAGACTTCTCAAAAAATTCTACGTTCTTTATTCCTGTAGTATTAGGGAATTTGCAAAGTTTCTCGGGACACTTTGTTCAATTTGTCCTGCGGTCAAATATGGCTGGATTTATACCAAGTACTTCGAACGCCAGAAGTTTTTAGCCTTAAGGGAAACAGGAGGTAACTTTAATGCAAGTCTGAGATTACCACCTACCCTTAGAAAGGATTTTGAATGGTGGTTGAGAAATATTTCAAAAGCAACAAATAATATTAAGAATGACTCATATCAGTTAGAGATGTTTTCGGATGCATCTAAAACAGGATGGGGTGCATATACTAATGGGAAAAAAGCCCATGGGTTTTGGTCGGAAGCGGAAAGGAAACACCACATCAACTATTTGGAGCTCAAGGCCGTCTCTTGGGCTTTAAAGTGTTTTGCAAATGAAATGTCAAACTGTAATATACTGTGTAGAGTTGACAATACGACGGCATTGGCCTATATTAATAGAATGGGAGGTGTACAATATCCCATATTAAATCAGTTATCTCGCACTATTTGGCATTGGTGTGAAAAGAAAAATATTTATTTATACGCTTCATATATAAAGTCAAAGGATAATGTTGAAGCAGATGCAGAATCTAGAGTCAAATTATCTGAAGAGACAGAGTGGGAAATAAATGAGGAGGTTTTTCAAGATATAATTTCCAAATTTGGAAAACCGGAATTAGACCTTTTTGCTAGTACTCATAATACAAAATGCGAAAAGTTTGTTTCGTGGCAAGGAGATCCAAATAGTGTTGCCATAGATGCATTTACATTGAAATGGACCAATTTCTTTTTTTTACGCCTTTCCTCCCTTTTCTATAATTCTTCGTGTACTACAAAAAATAAGAGAGGAAAAAGCTAGAGGAATTGTAGTTGTACCATTATGGACCTCTCAGCCATGGTACCCACTATTTTGTTCTTTAGTAGAATCCAACCCATTAATATTTGAGCCTCATGAGAATTTGCTTTCTTTCAGGAAAGTACCTCATCCGCTGTGGCACAGGATTTCCCTGGTAGCAGGAGTCTTATCCTGCAGGCCCTAAAGGCGGGTTCGGTTCCAGAAGATTCCTTAGAAATATGTCTGGCGTCTATTGGTAAATCCACCATTCGGCTTAAGTTATGGTGGCAATTTCAGAAGTCCAAGAAGTTGGATGTCCTCTCAGCTTCGGTTCCCGATGTTTTAAAATTTTTCACCGCGGAATTTAAAAAAGGGGCCTCTTCTGCATCCTTAAGAAGTTATAGAGCAGCGCTTTCTCAGATACTAGCCCCAGAGCTTAACGAGGACTTTAGAGTTAAAAGATTTTTTAGAGGCGTTCATAGTTTGAGGCCTACTCGGCCAAAGTATGCCTACACCTGGGACCCAGCAACAGTTCTTTCTCATATAAAAACCATGAAAAATCAAATATTATCATTGGAGGATTTAACATATAAATTGGCAATATCAATAGCTTTGGCAACTGGCCAAAGAGTACAGACACTGGCCAGTATTGAGCTCCAAAACATAGTTTGTTATGATAGCAGAATCGAAATTAAAATACCAGCCAAACTCAAGACTTCGGGTAAGGGCCGTATCCAACCCACACTCTTATTGCCATTTTATAAATTAGATGAGGACATCTGTCCTTCTAAAGCTTTGCTGATATATCTGGATAAAACAAGGGATATGAGGGAGCTATCTAAGAACCTTTTTATCACTTTTAGAAAACCATTTCACGATGCAACTTCCCAGACTATCTCTAGATGGTTAAAAATCATACTAAGAAGAAGTGGATTAAATACGGAGCTATTTACAGCTCATAGCACCCGATACGCAGCAACATCTGCAGCTGCCAGAAAAGGTGTCTCGTATGATACCATTCGGCTGGCAGCAGGGTGGACGGCGAATTCTTCTTCTTTTGCAAACTTTTACAATAGACCAATACATGAACAAGAAAGCTTTGCAGAAAGTGTTCTTAGTGGTGAAAACTAAATAGGTATTAGTTATGTTTGATTTACTGAATCTTGAGTTTATTTTTTCTTCTTGTTAAAAGTTTGGTTAAGTAAAATACCTTTTTATGTTGTATTGCAATTATAAATGTTTCTTCATTTGTCAAAATAGGCATTTATCTGTGTTGAATTGTCAGAACAATAAAAATGCCTATTGGATAGATTGTTGCAATTTGCTTTAAATATCTACATGTATACTTATTTACGAAACAAGGCTGAAATATAATTAACAGATCAAACGAACTTACCTTAGTGAAGTTCGATCTGAATTATATGAAGCCTTGTGAAGTAAATAAGTCCCTCCCTACCACATTTCCAAATTTCCCCTGGATTGCAACAATGGAGCTTTAAATAAGACTGATGCGACGGGCAAGGGGTCCGGAGGGCCGTTTGCTTTAAAATGTGTGAGACTGGACCACGAGTGGGGGTACTACATGTATACTTATTTACTTCACAAGGCTTCATATAATTCAGATCGAACTTCACTAAGGTAAGTTCGTTTGATCTGTTAATTATATGTAGCCAAAAAAAATGTATATTGTTGGAAACTAGTTTTCAGGGACCACTTTATATTTTATAAATTGTGAATATGAATAAATATTAAAATAAGGAGTCTAAATTATAAAACAAATTATTATTATTACAATGTAATTCAGTTTTACACTATTTTTTTAAAAACTGAATGTTTCCAAAACATTTTCAAGTTTACGAGTTTATATAAGTAATCAACTTATATAAGTTTGATATCTCCGTTATCTGGAGAAATAGGAAAGAATATTTTAAATAAAAGTAATAGACAGAGTCAAGCTTCATATTTTAAAATTATGTAATATACAGGGATATAAGGTCACAGCATATCAAAGTTATGTTTGTGTAATGGAATAACCCGTTTACTTGTACATTTTTGCCGAGATAATTTCAACGATATATCACAATTCATGTGTATTATGATTAATAAAGGATCTACAGCCACATGAAAATTATATTTTTTTGAATTTAGATGTATATAGCAGCCAAACTGTTGAAAATCAATAAAAACGGCTTACATGTCTCTATCCTAACTTTTCAATTTCTATGCTATGGCATTAAAAAATATTTGATACAGAGTGATCAAAAATTTTAAATCCCATCTGATTTTTAATCACTCTGTATCAAATATATTTTTATGTCATGTATATAAGTCAAAAAATTTGAATAGGGACATGTAAACCGTTTTTATTAATTTTCAACGGTTTGGCTGCTATAGATATTTAAATAAAAAAAATGTGATTTTCAGGTAGTTGTAGATCCTTTAATAAACAATAGACATGAAGTGTTATACATCGTTGAAGCGAGGCAAGAGGTTTATAAAAATGTAAAAATATATGGGGTATTCCAATAAAACATATAACTTTGATATGCTGTAACCTTATGTGACATCCTGTATATTACGAAATAATTTTAATATGTGAAGTTCGACTCTATCTACAACTTTTATTGAAAACATTCTTTCCTATGTCTCAAGATAACGGAGATATTAGATTTCTGCTTATTAGTTGATCACCTTGTATATGAAATCAAAAGCAGTTTTTTATGAACCCCAATTAGTAAGTTAACAATATGTTAGTGTTTAATTAATGCAAATATTAAATTTAGCATCATATGTAGTTATTAATTTTAAATTTTATATGAATGTTCATTGTAAATAATATTTTGGAAACAATTTTAATATTAAAAATGTTTACATTGAGTAATTTTTATAATCATAGTACTAATTTAATAATAATTAAAAAAAGTTTTAGAGATAATTTGAAAATTACAATTTCAGAATTTAGAATATAACTGGAGATTCTGCATCTTAGATCGAATAATAAAATATACATATGCATATACATTGGTCTGATATTAAATTAATATGGAAGCATGCTTTATAAAAAAAACTAGGATATTATATATAAAAATGATTTTGTATTAAAATTTCAAATTATCAATTTGTTATGAATTTTAGAAGGCTGTAAGTTCTAATTTACGAAAGAGATGTAAGAATTTTGAGTCTCCTTATCTTTTCCATATTAGCCATTGTAAAGTTAGCATCGAATAATTGTAAAAAAGTTGCTTTGATTTAGTGGTATTATAATGAAATAATAACTTTTAAAATTTATATAGAAAAAAAAGTGATACAACGATTTCTTCTCTTTTAAAGATCGTAAAGCGCACTTCGTTTAATATCCTTAATATCGGCCTTATTCAATTAATTTAGAGGCAGAAGCTTTATTATAGTATGTGTTTAACATAACTTCATTTTTAATTATTAAGTTAAAACTTTTATTTTTACTAATGAACTTGATTAGAAAAAAGAAACTATTTCCTTATCAGTTTTTTACTAAATTTTAAATTTACCATCTACAATGAAAGTTTGTTTATTGAACTGATAAAACATTCTACATTTTGGTGAAGGATTCTGTCAAATTTAAATGCGGTAAATCGTAAAAATTGGAATTTGTTGTTTGTTATTGGTTTTAAAATTATTCATTGTAATAAAAATAATCACTTGTAAAAATACTTTTAAATTAATTTATTACATGAACTCAATTTAAATTTTGTTTTATTAGGTAAATTTTAGAGATAATTTTAATGTAAATTTTATTTAAAAAAACGTAATTATCTCTCAAGTATTAAATAATGATTAAAATCACATTTTTTTAAATTTAAAGTATATACAATGTCACTTTCAAATAATGACTTCTATCCATATTTTTCTTCTAGTAACGCTCTCTTCACCACTACACATAATACATTTGTTTGTATTTATTACTTTCACTAAAGTCTTTCCATTATTGATGCAAAGTAACTAATCGTATGCAGTTGCCTCGCATGGAAGTAAATTCTTATAGCATGAAGCTTTATACTATAGGATTTTTAGTACAAATACCGTTGCACGTCAGGAGTGACGTACCTCTTTCGTCATAGTACTGCCAACTAATTAAAATTTCCCTAACTAAGATAAATCATACGAAACATCACGAAAATTCACGAGGACTCATGAACGTAGTCACAGTACTAAAAAACCGAAAAAGTAATCGTAATTATTTTGATAATTTTAGAATTATTTCAATTATATTGTCTTATATACGTCTTATTCTTTATAATATAAAGTTTATAAATCATTATTATATGTTTAGTACTCAAAAAACCATAATTTACATTAAATAATTTTGAAATTTTCCTTGCCTTGATGCGACGTTGTCGAGTATTTAGATTGAAATATTTCAACGATTTCTGGTGGACAATTTAGCAGAACAATATGGACATAAAGTGTTACGTCTTCCTCCCTATCATTGTGTTTTCAACCCCATCGAACTTATTTGAGGCCTTTCTAAGCAATATTATAATAAACATATTGGCAGAGACGGTAATAAAGAACAAGATTCTTTAAATATGTGGTCTGAAGCTCTTAGAACAATTACTCCTGAAGTATGGAAAAATTCTATTAAACATACAGAAAAAGAAATACAAAAATGGTATGAAAGAGAGAGAGTTTTTGACAGACTAGAAATTAATCCCATTATTATTAATCCTAACAGCGATGACAGTGATTCAAGTGATTCAGATTTGAATTAGGAGAAAGGATGAACCTTTTGTAGGAATTCGAATATTGTAGTTGAATTGTTTCTTATAAGAAAAATATATATTTTTTTAAACAAAACATTGTCTTATTTTAATAACAATAAATAGTTTGCTATCTTTTTTATATGTCTCTATTTTATTTATTTAATAAAAATATAGTACAAATAAACAACATAATATAACGATTTTTATAACAGATTATTGAATATTAAAAGTAGATAATACAGCAAGAAGAAGAAGAATATCACAGTTGTAGTTTGCTAATGAATCAACTGAGAAAAACATTTTTCAAATGCACTTTAAAACTGGCAGGATGAGGTGTCTTGAGTGTGAGGATCATATATTGTTCATATACGCTTCAATAAATTAATTTTTCATAATAATAAAGCTAAACAACATAACCTAACCTTACATTTTTGAAACTTCCTACATTCCTCGACAATTTAGACAAGCCGACAACACTGCAGGGTCGTGATCTCATAATTGATATATGACGTGCAACGGGATTTGTATTAAAAATCCTATATATAAATTGTGAAATTATTAACACCTCCTTGTAGTACACAACATGTCAAACGAACGGTTAGAAAAATTTACTGTAAAGCAGGTCAAGATTAATACAGCAGTTAAACCCCAAAAAATTGTCTGGGAATAAATAATCTTATCAATGTCAAAAATGAAGGAACTTTCAAATAACGAGATTTGATTTTTGAGCGACTGGTTTGGAGGATGGCAGAGGACTCTAAATGTTTTCCCCAAGACATTTCTTGCGGGAAAATATAGGCAGGTGGTTAAGTAAAATACTGAATTAAAACAAGAATAAATGTATTTCCTGTTGTGTAGCTACTGAGATTAAATATACACTAGAAGTTAAAACATAAAAAAATTAAAACAAGTTTTGGGGACAGTACAATTTTTAATAAAGGAACTAAACGGCAACGTCGCCGAAAAGCACCGGGTTAGGGGATATAAATTAACTAATAATTAATTACCAAATTAAAATGCACACCAATACACAACACAACACTTGCACTTTGATGTCTTTCGTTTTATCACTACAGCGCGCACTGGCAATTATTTTGACAAGCTTTGTTGCCGGGAGAGTACGTCAAGTTGTCAATTAGTGAACCATAATCGATTAAAGCACTACAGCCGTAAAAACTGTTTGTATTTTCAGAGGCGCGTAGAGATTATTGCGAAAAGCGTTAGAGACTTTCGTAATAAATCGTGTGGGAGAATTCTTGAAAAAATTGTGAGAGATATGTGTGAACACGTGTAAGTTGCTTGAAAGAATCTTTTTTGACCTATTGGCCTAATTTTGTTCTAGGGTTTGTTGTGATGCTTGGCCTGACCAATATCAATTGGGCTGGTATTTATTTATATAATCAGGGTCATTTTATTTTCATTGTAAATGGTCTCTTGAAGAATTATATATTTATGAATGACTATGCATGATTTTGGCTCTCATCATGTTGTTGTTTTTGGGCAAAATTGTACATATAATACGAGCTGGGGAAACAAGTAGTACGAGAGGGAAATAGTTTCGATGGGATAATTTAAATTCGAATTAGGAGGTGATATCTAATTTTCCATTGTCAACTAATACTAATTCCTAAGTCAGGAAAATCCACAGAAGAAACATCTTAGAGACCAATTTATGTCAAAATTTCTAGAAAAAAAATTGACAGAGAAAATAAAATGAATTTTGAAGACCAACCGAATAATACCTAATCATTAATTTGGATTCATATCACAATATGCCCCCAAGAACAAATCCATCAAGTTACAAAAGAAGTATACAAATACTTTGACGATAAATAATACTGCTCTGCTACCCCTTTAGACATCGCCCAAGCATTTGAAAGAATTTGTCGAAGGATTATACAAATTCAGAAAAACTTACCGAATAAAACGTTTTCCACATCTTAAAATCCTATCTGTAACACTGACATTGAATTCCAAGATTAAATGACAAGAGGACAAAAATTTGAATGTCTGCTGTTGATTATAGAAGGAAATATCGAGGGTAGAAGAGCTCCAAGAAGACGCAGAATTTCATGGTTGCGTAATTTACGAGAGTGGGTTAACAGTACGTCAGACCAGTTATTCACCGACCTTCTCCAGGAGACGCTAGGATACGAAAAAGAAGAAGAAATCACAACTTTGCATCCAATAATGTCTGGCGTTCTTCTTGTTCTGATTCTCTATCTCATATACACAGTTGACATCTACCCATAGTACATTCACCCAATGAAGAAAATCCTTAACATATAATGAGCATTACTTGTAGTATCAAGAAAATGTAAAATACCTGGGATTCACCTGGTTCCACAATTAACCTGGACAACACAAATACTCAGAGAAAACTTAGCAAACTGTATTGGGTAATAGATTATGGATCCCAGCTAACAATTAACAAAAACCTGTTACTATTTAAAATCATACTATGACCCATATGGGCTTACAGCATCCAACTCGAACTTCTAAAAATTCTATGAAGATTCCACTCCAAAATATTCAGAATTCTCCAAATGAAGTCAGTATAAGAAGATAACGCTTCCTTTTCTCAGAAGTATGCTCAACGCATTACAAATCACCTTCTAGTATTACCACAATCCACAGAAGGCTGAGAAAGCTGTTATTCCGAAATCAAACTACATTAATGTTAAGTGAAGTTTATGAGACATTCTGTATATTTAAAACGTTCTTTCCTATTTCTCAATATAACGCAGATATCAAACTTTGGAGTATAAGTTGATCACATTGTTTATCCCTGAACTAATGCTTGAGAACAATAAATATTTATACCTGCACTACTAAGATCGAATTATCCATACTGCCGGTACCATAGAGCACAAGTAACTTAATATTTGTTTATATTGAGAAAATTCAGAGAAAATGTTAAATTATTTTTGTTGTTGTTGTTTCAATTTCAACATAAAAAAAATCAGAAAATATGAAAACATAGGTATTGAAATGACTAAAATATGGAAACCAAATAAAATTAAATTAAAACTGATGTTTTGAGCAAAAGTGCCAAGAATATAAAAACAATAATTATATACCTCAATAAAAAAAGTTCAGTTTCTAAACTTTTAGTTTATCGTTATAATTAATTTGTATGGCTTTATTATAATTATAATGAAATCAATGATGATGTGAATAAATAAAATAATAATAATAATAATAATAATAGTAATAATAGTAATAATAATAATAATAATAACTTTCATTTACTTCAATTTAAGGTACACAGACATTTAAGAAAAACGCCAATAAATAAATAAAAATAAATAATTCCTCAAACTTAAGCATACATTTCACTACTGGTAATCGAATGCTATTTTACAAAGTGTATTTTAATAAAATATTTTTGATGGTTTTCTGCAGCAAAAAACTTACGCACTATTATATAAATATATTATAATATATTATATTATATTATAAAGACATCTCTACTCTTTTTATTTTGTGAGGGGTGATTAATTGAAATGCAACCAAGACAGGCTGAAACTGAAAAATATTACACTTTGGCATATGAGTTAACTCCGACTTTTCACGATGGCGTTGAGTAAATTTTTGAGAATAAATTTCTTCCATTATTCCATAAATCTGTGAAATTTAGTTTCCCGAATATTAGTTTGAACTGAAGAAACTGGTGGTATGTACATATATTTCATTATATTTCAAACGTTTGGAAAAAGTTCTGAAGCCTGAAGAAAATCAAATAAATGATTGAAATGTTGTTACCCAAATAAAAACGTCTTTCTGTGCTGTGCTAATTCCTTAAATTTTCCTTTACTATTGTATCAAGCAGGGATGCTACCGGAGAAAAAAGAACGGAACAAAAATATTATCCTTACGCGTTTTCTGATCATCAATCATATTTAGTCAATTTAGAATGATAGTTTTAATGGAAGCCATGCCACTATTTGGATTACTAATTTAACCAATTTAATGTAGTTTTGAAAGAAAATTAGATGGCCATGCGGAAGGGATAACTGAAGAGTTGAGCGTTTTATTAAATGAAGTATAAATATTAGTTGTATTTAAATATTTCAAAGTTGATTCTGTCCAAACTAGAGGCTTTAATTTCTTAAACAGTCTTCAAGATTAATGTTTCTGTTTAAATAACTGTAAGAGAGAAAATGATGCTGTTAGTTAATTTAGGTATTACTTAATTGTCATAATATGTTTCCCATATTTCCTGATTAAATTTGAAAGTTTGGATACCGAAAAATATAATGAATTGAATTTCTGTAAATTAAATGGAAGACTTTTCAATTGATCTAAGTTTTATTTTCAAATTACTAGCAATTTTTGAAACCATCACAATTCCAAGTAGTAATTGAATTAAAATATAATAATGTGATACTTTCAGCAACATTGAATCATTTTCGACATTTTAATTGGTTGTGTGATCTTATCCATTATTTTAACATGTCCTTATTTTATTATTCCATATCTTGTTTACATTCACTTTATCTTTTTCTTGATAGATTCTAGCAGATGCTTTTACCTTTGTGACTCATATATATATTACTCAATTTTGTGTGTTCATGTATCTTTTGAAAACTTTTTGAATTAAGTTTTTCACAGTCAGCTACGAACATCTTTCACAAAATAAATAAAATTGGTATCTTAATTTCCTCTTTATATTTGTCTGTGTGGCCATTTGGTCTCTTTCAAATAATTGTGTAAATAATCTATTAATAGCTCCTTTGTTTGGAAATGCTGCTCTTAGATCTTAAAAGGAGAAAACTGGGTTTCTAACCCTTTGATCCGTAGGGTTTCGGTGAAGTTTTTAGTGTGTTGAAATATTATCAAGAGCAGCTAAATTCCTTCCTGCTGTAAAATCTCGGCGATATCTAAAAATCGATATGTACACGCAGAGTACAAGTTAATTAAGTTTTGTCGCCATAAATTCATAAAACTGTCGCGAAATAAATTTTGATGAAAATAAACTGCTGCGTCTCCTCCTTAGAAAGATATAACCAATTATGATCTACTAAAGGGGTCCTCAATGACGAGTTTAGTTCAATTAACCTCACAGTATCTAAAGTTTTCCAACTTTTGTTGCAAAGTGCGTACTCAGAACCTAAATTCTCAGTCCCAGATTTGCCTCAAGACTTTGAAGGTCTGCATTCAGGGACCTTATTTTGAGCTCTTCCTAATTTAGAAAGCGGCATCGGAAGTTGCCAACAGAAATAATAATGTGATAAACATTATTCATTATCTCAAATGTGGTAACTGGGATAGGAAACAATCAAAGTGGAAATCGTTACCACTATTTATTTTAATCTCATAAAATATTAAAGACAACTAGTTTCAGCTCTAGACAAAAGTCATATTCAGGTCTGTAAATACAATTAAAATATAACTAAATGTTGGTAAAATAAACAGAACATGAAAGTATGAAACTTACCAAAAAACATAGTATCTTAGTTAAATTATATAAAATTAAACTAATAATTGAAAAGGAAAGCAAAGTAAAAATTAACGTTAAACAACTAATATACTAATGAAATTAGATTAATTGTAATTGTAAAAATAACATGTCAGAGCTTAGTAAAAGCAATTACAATTAATATAAAATAATTCATATGTTAGTTGTTTAACATTAATTTTTACTTTGTTTTAGTTTCTATTATTAGTTAATTTTTATAATTTTTGCTGCACATTCAGTTTAATTTAATGTCAAAATTTAATGTTATATAATTTAACTAGGAGTCTACGTTTTTTGGTAAGATTCATATTTTCTTGTTCTCTTTATTTTACAGACCTGAAGATGGCTTTTGTGTAGAACCGAAACTAGTTGTCTTTAATATTTTATGAGATTGTGGTAAAGATTTCCACTTTGATTGTTTCCAGAAATTATAATAGTTGTTTATTAATTTCAAAGTCAATGCTAGAAGTAAACAATGTTTAAAATTTGATGATATTTCGAGACACAAACATTTTAAGAAAATATCGATATTTTGTCATTAATGGTTTCAATCTCGTTGGTAATTATATTTTTGCTAGAATAGTAGCTACTAAAATCGTTGCTTTTACTAAATTACAAATTGTACTTATAGTTTCTATTACTTTGTATAGATCGGTTCTATTATGTTGTTTTTGGTAATTTAATATTTCCGAGAAATTTAATTTGTTTCAGTTCTACATTCTTTAAATTTTCATTAAGTTAGAAGTAATATTCAAAAAGTAATTTGATCGTTGAAATATATTATTTCATGAAAATAAGGAATTTCAATATGAATATATAAGAATAAGCAGCAATTGAGGAATTCTTTCTTTCTTTATATAATATTACGCCATTGTAATATTCATATTCTGATCTAAATATATACATACTGCATGTTATAAAATTTATCCTGAAATTGTTTCCTGCATAAATACTAAATAGAATGTTTTTTCATTATTGAGTTACAAGTTCATTTTGGCCAACATCTCGTACAGTCAATATATAAAATTTATTGTAAATATAATGAGAGGCAGATTGTTTTAAAGATAACTTCATGAAGGAATATTCACTATTTTCTTTGAAGTATGTATGTAGACACATTTTCTTAACTAGAAATATTTTTTGTTCTTTTTCTAGCAAGGTTAACTATGTGGGCAAAAAGAATACAAATTTTAATAAATGTTTCGCTTAGTTTTTGAAACATATATAATTAATTACGTATTTCACAAATATAAAAAGGACGATCTTTTAATAATTTTTCTATTCATTAAAGCAGATGATGCAAGGGTTTTCACATATCGGGAAATTATCTGTCACCGCCAGAAATTTTGATGGAGAGCCCAAGATATTTTTGGTCCTTTTTATGTATTTTAACGTGGTAGGACTTGGTATGTGTATAAAAAAGGCAATTTTTTTATTATCAAATTATCACAAAATTTTAGGTAAAAATTGGTCTATAAAAAAATTTGTTCACACCTGTATTGTATCAATCGCTTTCCTGCTACCGTTTTTGTTCCTTATGAGACGTAACTGCAAAATACTTTTTCACAATTGGATTAAACGTTTCGAGTAGATATAATTAAAGATTTAAAAGTATAGATTTGGTTAGAGGTGTCATTCTTAACATTTTTAAGAAACCAAAGTCTAAACTTCCTAATTTATGTGTAGCACAATTTATTCAGGTTCAAAAATAATATTTGTATAACTATAGGAATCCATGCAAGCATAGGAGAACGCATTATTAATACACGAGAATGTATTACAATATCCACTCCTATATCTTGAAGTGGGCATATCTTCGATAGTAACGTACATGCAGTTATGGTCGTACCTCTAGCACAACGAAGTACGAGATAATGAGGTAAATGGGCGCTCTTTCTTGGTTAACTGGTCATTATATTATACATTTTATTCTATTCTATTACTCTTAAGGTAGATAAATTTTAATTCTGAACCTGCATAGTTGTCTCTAAAAATTTCTATATAGGTAACTCTATATAGTACTAATCTACATATACATCTCTACATTGGTTTTTGATAGTTTCAAAATATAATGGGAATTTGGATGTGTAGTATATAAGCTGAGTTTTAATTGTACTATCCCCTGGAGTGAAATGCCACAGTCTTCTAAACAGAACGATGTTACATTAATTAGTACATATATCTTGAGAATTGTCCTGGAGTATTTTGATTCGTTGATTTTCTTAGATAAATGAAATCGAAAAAATAAGGAAGTCGACGCACTTGAGAGGCTTGAAAGAAATCTTCACAGGGTCATCGAACTATGGCTTGCTTTGAAACCATGTAACAATCAGATACTGGACCAGAATTTTATTGAAGATTAGTCCATTAATATTGAACTTAGGTAACCATGGGCGTATATGTTACCACAAGATGGAGATTGTCTGATAATCATAAGAAGAAATCATTCTCTGTTTTATGTTATATTTTTATCTGATGAGAAATTTTAAAGATTGTCCAAGAAGATCAATGTTAATTGCATTAATTTGTTCTGGTTAAATAATCAGTAATATGTCCAATGAGTCGTAAGGGCCACTAATACTGGAATGGTAGGAATAAAAAAAGTATGGTATATAGGCTGTGTTTTTAGTGGACGTTACTGGTAGTCCTAGTGTTAAGAAAACTTAATTTCTGTATAAAATGAAACTATTTTGTTTTGGGTATTACAATTTTAGCATTCTCTACAGCTATAAATATTTTATTTTTATTTTCGGTCATTGAGTTACGTCATCGTCGCAGTCTCACTCACTTCGTCGAGAATCTAATAAATTTTTAACAACACTTTTTTCTCTTAAAGTTTTTCCCTCTGGCGATTTACGTCCTCGTAAAATGCTCAACGGTTCAACGTACCCCCAACTTTATGTTTAACAGTTTTACCTGCCGGTTTCCGACGGCATTCTATTAAGTTCTAACAAGGTGTCAATTTCCAGTAAATCGAAAATTTTTTTAGAATGAGAATTGGAAAAGGCATTTAAGATAGAGGAAAATGAAATTTTTTACATTAAAAGTTTCCAGAGTTTTCTGATAGGGTGGATTATACGGAGTTAGATAGAATGTTAAAGATAATTTAACACTTTTGTAGACAGGAGGTAAGAAGCACTTGTTATTTTTTCTCGAAAATCACATTTTGTCATATTGTTCAACGACTGTTGATGCTGATTTCATAAGTAAAATGCAACTATACTTAATTATACACGATGTAATTAGTAGTAAGTAGTAAGAAGTGGCATCACAAGCCACAAGAGTACTAAGGTAAAAGCACTAAGTATACATGTAGTCTCTTAATTCTTATTATCAAACATTTAATGGGAATTAAGTACAGCATAGTGCCCTTTATCGATAATAATGTAGGGTTATTCAAGCCAAACATATAAGTTGAAACTTGTCTGAATATAACCAAGATTTTTATGCGAAGAATCAGGTTAGTATTTTCTCTCGTTGTGTATATTGTAAATATTTGTTTGTGTAGTTTTTATATGACTATTGTGTCAAAATGTAAGTTAAATAAAAAAATAATAACCATAAATCGTATCTGAACAGACAGAGAGAAAATGCTCAAAGGAGATCGATCCTTTGACATTGACAACCGCTTCCAATTGTTGACTACCGTGAGCAATCGTAGCACTCATACTTATCGTGAAAAATATTGACTTCTGTTTCTTCGCTAATTCGCTACACATCTGAAATAAATAACTCCTAAATATAAACTAATGTATGAACCAGTTTGAATAAAATGGACAGATAACTTAATTTCTAATTTGAATGTTGACGAAATAGATGTCATGGACATGTGTTTTTTTTGTAACCTGTCCAAATATCCTCAGCTGAAATGTATTACCCAAAATTTTTTATTGAATTGCCACACGCATGGAATTTGACACCGTCCATTCCCTTAGTGAACGAATAGTGAAAAGCTCCCCCGGTAATTATATTAACACCACGCGACTGATATCAACTGGTTCGTTATACATTTACAAACTTTGTTATCTAGAATATGGATTTAAGCACTTTAAATATTTATATACTACACTAAAATTATCTCCTTTTTCGCATAGAAAATTTGACCTAATTAAACAATATTTATTACTGTTCCCTGTAAACAATTAAATCAATAATACTTTAACAGTATTTTAATAAAAAAAAGTCTTGAAGACACTAGTTTTTGAGAAACTTATTAAATACGGTTTAGAAGAGAGCCTATTACATTAACACGAAATCTTTCTGATAAGTCTATACCTATTTCAATTGCCAGATACAAAATTCTTTTAGAATTTTGACGTGTTTGCCTTCGTTTGTTTGCTGATCGTGCAGCAAATGATGCATTATCATCAATATCAGATTCTGAAAGAATACAAACTTACTATGACTTGAACAGCCTCTTTAAACGCTCTACGAAAGAAAGTTGGCAAGCCCATTGGAACAGAGTTTCTACTAAACTGAAAGAAATCCAGCCAATGATTGGCATATTTGATGTCGCCCTGGGTAGAAAATAACAAATAGTTCTTAGAAAGCTTCACATAGGGTACACACGACTCACTTATGGCTACTTAATGGCTTCCAATACCCAACGCAGTGTCAAGATTGCAGGTGTCAGCTCACGGTCAAACACATACTATTGGACTGCGCTAAGTACTTAACCACACAACAGAATCACGAACTAAACGATAACTTGAAAGAATCTCTCAACTGCCTGAACAATATAAAACCTGTTCTCAGCTACTTCAAGATATTCATTTGTTCCACAAAATTTGATTATAAATATGTTTATATTTTTTGTATAACATAGTTTTAAATATTAATTTTTATTGTATTTGTGTCTATGAAGTTTTGAGACACGTTAATTTCAATAAAAAAAAAATTATATTGTAATATTTTCAAAAGAGATTAAGCTTTGTTGTAAGAAGGCGATTTTAAATTTTATTTAATTTTTTTTTTCATTAATGGGACTAAAAGGCACCATGTTCCATGTTTTCAACAAACATATAGAAATGGATGTTGATTAATCTATAAATATTAGTATTATTATATATTTTTCTAATAAAAATTCGCTCTAAATCGTTGTCAATGTTGAATACAAGATTTAAAAGAAACTAAAATAATGTATATCATTGATCTTTAATTGAAGTTACCTATTCCACAGGAGGTTGTTAAGATGTGACTATAAAAGATTTTTCAAATAATCGAATTTTATGGTATTTTTTTCTTAATTGTTCACAGTAACCAAAGCATGAGCAAAGTTCAGCAACTCAAGATGTAAAAGTAAACAAAAGGATTTATAGGAACAGATAGGTCTTTCTTTTTGCTAATGATGCTTAAAAAGGGTGATTTATTCCAAGGACAATGCAAACGATCAAATATTTTCTGGTAGTGCTTAGTCGAAGGAATTTTCTTTGTGTATCTTTAATTATAGGAAATGTTGAATTGAAAACGAGTTTTGCAAAATTTAAAAGTTTTTAGCTTTTTATTTTATTTTCTTAAAATAAAGTGTAACTGAAAATTTTCTCGTTTATTGAAAACTTTTAATTCTACAATTATTTCGAATGAATACATTTTTATATGTGCAAAAAAAGTCATTAATTGTAAAAAAATTGATTAAATTATTTTCCTTCTCTATTTTTCCACTATTTCTCCTTTAAAGAATTCTATTCTCGGTACTCGGACATTTGATATAGAATTAACTTCGTTTAATACAATCTGGAAACAAAATAACATATATATTAATAATATTGTTGACAACATTACGATGAACTACTTCTTGTATGCTGATGACATGATGTTGTTCTGCTATGTTAGAAGTATAGATGATTGTCTCCGATTGTCAGAGTGTTTAAAAAATGTGGCAGAATGGTGTTCCGAAAACAAACTACCACTTAATCTAAGTAAATATTGTGTTAAGTATTATACTCTCAAGTCTAATAAAATAGTCTATCCTTACACTACTGATAATGTTACATTAAATAATCCTTTAACTATAAATGATCTCGGTATCACCTTTGACCAACAATTGACCAAAACATATATAGAATATAGTAGCTGCAGCCTGTCGTAGTTATCGTTTTTTAGTGCCTAACAGTAGGGATATCCGTAATCTATCCACATTAAAAATTTTGTATTATGCCTACGTTATATCTAAATTACAGTATGCATCTAATGTAATGTCACCTCTTTACCTTACGTGGATTAATTTGATTGCAAGAGTTCAACGACGCATTTTGAAATACCTCTCTCTCAAAATGGATTGGACTTTTTCCTTAATAGGAGTCTCGAATGATGATACAATGCTTTGAAAGCATGGGATTGTTAGTTTAAATTCTCGTCGAAACTGTTGTGCAGTCATATTTGTGCATAATTATAATATGGATGATTCGGTTCTTCTGGGAAATCTTAACTTCTTGGTTCAGCGTCCGTCGTCCCATAATTCCAACATCTTTTATTGACTAACCCCACGTACTACTACTAACATATTTATAAATTTGCCAATCTACAAATTATGTCATACCTGCAATAAATTCAGCGACCAGCTTGATTTACCCAGTGTGGGTATTAAATCTAAACAAAGTGCCTGTCTTAGTTTGAAATCCCATCTGATTTTTAATGACTCTGTATCAAATATTTTTTAATCCCGTAGCATAGAACTTGAAAAGTTAGGATAGGAACATGTAAGCCGTTTTTATTGATTTTCAACGGTTTGGCTGCTAAAGACATTTAAATTGAAAAAAATGTGATTTCCAGGTGGCTGTAGCTCCTTTATTAAACTTAATAGACACAAGTATGATACATTGTTGAAATTAGCTCGGCAAGAGATTTATAAAAATGTAAAAACATACGGGGTATTCCATTTAAAAAAACATAGCCTTGGTCTGGCATTGCGTTCCTGAACACCCTCTATATTTGGGACTAATTTTAAAATGTGAATCAAGACTGCCTACCCTTTTTGTAAATAGCTTTTTTTGATATCTCCTTTAACGGATATATCGTACTTCGACGCACTAATGCCGCACCCTGTATATTACTATCTAAAGTTGAATCCATATTTGCAAGAGAATAGATACAACTATTAAAGTTTTTGTATCAAAGATTCTACAAGTAAAAAAAAAATTAGACGCAGACATTTTTAAGGAGCTTGTTAAAAATACTATAGAAAAATTGAAGTATTTTATAACCTGAATTTCGGGACAAAAACAATGCTTTCTTGCTAGTAGAGGGCGTTAAGGGTAAACATTATATATAAGTGCTTAATAGATAACATTTTTAATCAGAAGCACATACCGGGCTTTTGAACCTAAAAACTTGGCTTTCTTAAACGTTTACTGGTATAAAATTAATGAAGATAGTGAACATTTAATATCGTATTCCGTGCCGAATTGTCCAGAACAATAAAATAAAAGATAATGTTCATCATTGAAAGGCACCAAAAGGGTTCTGGTAACGTATACATGAACACTTCTTTCATGAATAACTATTTTTTTAATAACACATATGCTTTTCAAAATGCCAAAAATATTTATTATTTAAATTTTAAAAGCAAATGTAACTTATGTTCTTCTTGTCATCACTGTACTTTTGTAATATTTAAAATTCCACTTACTTTAATTAGCGAACAACACCCACTTTCACCATATAGGAGTTTGAAAATTTTATGAGAAAAAATGAAATGAAACTAAAGTTTTCAATATAAATGATACTAGAGAAGATCTTAGAGAATAATGATAAACAGAATATAGAATTTAAATTACATTCACTAATGGAGTATCACAAAACAGAACATTTAACTGCAGATTTGTTACCAGAGATACTTAATTTAAAACGACATTTTAGAACGAACATTGGTTTAATACGATTTATTAATGAATGAAAAACGAAATAGAGGATGTTTTTGCAATTAAGATTTTTAACATAGGAGGTACTCAATATTTCAGGAAATATCACAATATTTCATTTTAGTAATTGGAGAAATGAGAAGATGAAAAATTACATTAATCGATTGAACTACAAGAAAAACATTTTAAATAGAACATCGCTAAAATCACAAACAATGAAAAATAAACTCTTACATTCAGATTTTTATGGTAGAATAATAACATTCATAAGTTAACATATAAATACTTAAAAAGTAAAAGAGTAGTCCAAGATTAAGTTGTAAGAAGAAAATTTAGAATGTATATTAGAAAAAGGGAGAGTGACCTACCATCTTTCTATCTGCGTCAGAAATGTGGGTCAAGTTAAAATAGATCTCTTTAACGGGATGGGGAGAGCGATTATTTTGGTTCATAAAAATGTTATTTACACATATATTTACAAAATAACTACCACCACATTTAAGGCACATATTCCATTCTCTCACTACTCTCTGGACTTTTTGTTTTATTGCTTGATGGAATTCTAGGCTCTTTTAACTTTATCAGTAAGGGCCCTTTATAGTCGAAAAAAAATTTTTGACACTAAGTTCCGTTGCAAGTAATTATTGAAAGAGAAATTCATTACCATTTTTGCTCCATTCTGTGAGATGTTGCAATGATAAGCCCATTCGCCAGCATTTTTGGGGGAACCCATTAAGCACAAATTTTAATGTAACCAAGTTTGTGTACGATACAACAGTTTTTGTATTATTCAATTTACCCCACCCTCCACAAACTCTAGCGGCTCTGCAGCACGAGTTGCAGATAGCATGAGATGAGATATCTCAGGGGGAAATCGATCACCTCATTAGAAGCGTTATTTGAATTTTTATCAAATTTTGATAATTTACTAGTCTAATTCAATTATACTCATACCAAAAATTGTTCAAATAAAATAATTATTATTGGGTGTTCTTCTTTCTATGTTATTTAGTATATCTTCTTGTTTTATTACAAATTAAAATTAAAATTTCAAATATTTCGCTCCACGTTTATGAAAGCTATCAGTGATTTTACAGAATAAATACATTTTGTTTTAGAAACGTTTAAGGCAACAGAACGTTCGATACGTTTTATCTGTACCATGTCTAGATTACGAGCATTAGGTTCTAAATCAGTCGAATCAAGACTAATGTAGAACTACCAGAATGCCCTACAAAAGATAGACAGTCATAATAAGCTATATTTAACCAAATAATTTGTAATAAAAACGGTTTTTCATTTTGTATAATTATAATTTGCTAAAAATTTAATTTGAAAAAGCTAAAACCTATTTGTAACTGTATGGGGCAGAAATACATTATAGACATGCCTTAAGTGATGGATGAAAATGAAATCTTAAGAATGGTTGTTAAGAGGTAGAGATCATTAAGGGACTCTTGCCGAAAATAAAAAATTTGCTAATTCATAATCGATATGTTGTTAAAATAATATCCACCCTTCTGACGGGGTAAGTAAATTAAAGAACAATATAGGTCATAGATTCTTTTAAAGGCAAGTACTTGGCGAAAGTGTTTATTTCTGTCTAACTGGTCGCCTCCTATATGAGAAACTCTTTAAAGTCTTCTCATATATTACTTACGTTTAATAATGTGAGATTATCTAATCTTTGGAATATATAAAGTTTAATTCCTAATTCATAACGAAAGATAAGAGAGGTGAATTTTTTAAATGGACGGGCATATACATATATGGCAAAACAACTCTATCGTTTCCAAGCCGTTTTTAAAACCTAACTGACTTTAAAATATTCTGTAATTATTTTTTCACAATTTATTTTATATCCCCTTCATTTATTCACCCAGTAAAAATAAAACTGTGTTCTTTCAACAAGTGATTTTCAGTAATATTAAAAAAATAATTACGATAGGAAATGATACGAAAGTGTTCGAAATGTTTTCTTTTCATTTATTTTTATATAGTTGTTTTCTGCTTGAACATTTCTCTTTTATTTCAGTTTTTCATTTAGAAGAATTTTAATATTCAGCTTTTTCTTTAGGTAATTGAAAATACGAATCCCGTTAGTTCTCTTTGTAATCATTTTAAATGGCGTAGTACTCACTTTTTTCATTTTTTTTTTAATGAAAATAAAAATATGTTCACGATTAGACTATAAATTCAAATAAACTCAAGTTTATAAGTTTTTAAATAAAAGGTGATAAAAATTTGGCTGAAAATTAAATTAGGAGAATTATTAACTAAGATACATGGCATTAGTTGGTGTTAAATTTCTAAAAACTATCAAATTAAATTTAATCATGACTGATTCTACCTATAGCTTATGGAATCTATTCATTATAAGTAAACAATATTATGACAATTGTTTTACCCTTTGGCATCGTCAGATAAGATTATAGGAAATTGGGAGCCATTTCATATACATATATACTTGACTTTTATTATAAATACTTTAACAGATAATAATCTTTATTTTCTAAAACATTTGGTTTATATGATATATTTGAACTAGAAGGTAATCTAAAAGAAGAGAACTTCCCAGATTTACTTTTTAGTACATTTAGTAATTTATATTGAGGATATCGCAAATGTCATTTTATTTCAAATTTTGCTTGCTTCTTATCTTTTACGAGTTTATAAAGGATTTCCATTGTTTCTTTTGTTTTGTCAAGTATAGGTTTGTGTTTAGTGGTAATGAAGTGTTTTTCATAATGTGACATCTAGTTATTTTAACATATAAGCTCGTAGGTGTTTTCTGTATCTGCTTTCGAAATTTCTAAGGATCTGGCCAATATTGATAGCATTATAATCAATATACTATGACTAAATACCTGACTTTTTTAATTTAGAATTCTTGGTTTCATTTATTACTAAAAGATATTACTGAAGATGTAGCTCGAGATATAATTTTTAATATTTTATTTGAAATATTTTCAAAATATGCAACTTTCTTTTATTTAATTTATATAGATTGTTTTAGAAATATAATAAGAGGAATGGCATTTTTTTTCTCTTTTTTGTTGATCAAGCTATATTGTTATGGTTTAACATCGCTTAACTCTCCTCAATGAGAACGTGAAGTAGTATAATTTTGTTTTATTCATGCAGAAGGTTAAGCAAAAACGCGAGAATGCAGAATAATATTTACTACACAAAATCACAACGTAATTAGAAACGAAACAGACTGGGGGATGATATTTGCTACTCACCGTAACTAGAGGCGAAACGCATCTAATGTGTAGTAAACGATTAAGTAAAACTGGAAAGTTTTCCCCTTTTAAATTATCTTCTGGACTAAATATATAATACTAACCTTATTTATAAAATAAAGAATATTATTGGTTTGAACATTTATGAAAAAAAATTGAGTGTGTATGTCAAATGACTGTCAATTTCTTATAATTTTATGTGTCGACATCGAAGATCATTGGCAATACAATTGTCATAAGAATATTTAAAGAATTTTAGTAAATCGTGCGATTGTAAGATATGTAAATTTTATCCTTTAGATTTATAAATTAAATTCAAACTTTATTAACTTATCGAAACATGGTTCTAATTGTTTCATCTTAATATTATTCGTTTCCCATTTCTGTATGTGGATATGCTATTTTTATTTTCTATTGAATTTTATATTCAAGGTAAAGTAATAACGTCTTTTTTTGCAGGCAAATTTTGGATATTCAGATAAGCCGTATTATTCTCGGAACGTCTCTTGGAGTCGCCATAGTTTGTTTTCGAATCCGAATCCAACGCAAATAGTTCATTGAAAAGGAAAAGTTGGGAACATGTAAACTACGAGAGCATCCCTTAGCATTCATCGAGCTGTAGAAAGAGTTAGCTCGTTCGTATTCCAGATTTAGAAAACTTTCCGGTTTTTGTGTGCTTTACAATCCTGACGCAGCTTGTTTTATAATGGAAACAAGACATAGCATTGTATTTTAGTAAATTTAATCTGACCATGCTTGTTTAAATGTTAGGTAGATTTATTATCTTATTTTTATTCATAAGTTTTCGTACAAGTGAAAAGAAAAATATAATTTTTTTTAGATAATTTAAATAGTTCATGACATGTACCAATAAGAGATTTAAAGAAATGTTCATTGTGACACGATTACCTAGTTTTTGATGGAATAAATAATCTCAGTTTCTTTAGACATTTGTTTTATTTCACGTTAAATGCTTTTTTAGCCATCATATATCATCGAGAAAACATTTTAGTCCCCTAAACTTTCTCATTTTCGTTTTCTCTGCAACACGAAAATAAATTTTACGAATCTCGTACTTACGTACCCTTGAATACATAGAAATATTGTTTGTAAAGAATAAAGCTTTATAATTTTTTTTTGTTTTATATCTTTCGTCAATTACGTAGAAGTAGAAGGTATTATTTTAGTTATTCCTAGCTACTTTCTAAAAATATGCCTCAATGAATTTACACTAATTTCTCATTTCAATTCAAAAAAATTACTGTTACAGTTTTAGAATTTTCTAACTTAAAAATTAGAAAGTCCATAAGTCGTAATCGGATTTTAAAGCTAAACGTAATATGGAAATCATAATTAACACTGTAACACGCCAAATTTTGAACTCAAATATACGTTCGACGAAGGATAATTAAAATATACAGGGTGATTTATGTAAGTCCAGTATAACCCGTAACCACTTTCTTCAGTGAAATACCCTGTGTTGTATATTTTTGAAAGCTTCTCAGTAAGCTGACTACAACAACCTTAAATACTAAATGAATAAGTAACATTTTCAAAGTTTTTAGCTATTTTTTTAGAAAATAATTACATGAAAGATTATAGTATAGTATAAGACTGTGTCTTATAATAAAATAAATGATTAAAATGTTTCATCTAATTTTTGCCCACGATCACATAGACAATTGTAGAAGTAGTTTGGCATAAAATTAATGAAGCCACAGAGAAATTAATACCATTCTATTTTCAGACGATCAACTTTCACGTTAAAAGAGGTGGCGTACCAGCAAAGCAGTTCTTCCTCTTTTGTCACAAAGAATTTCTTATACTTTAATTATATCTAGGATGTATTTAATTTTCGTATCGCGACCATCTTTACTGTTAATATCTCGAGAAATTGATTTTTTCATTAATTTCTGTAGCCTTGCGAAAAATGTAGGTGAGTCCTAAAGCGACCCACTGAATATCCAATAAAGAGTTTACACAAACACGATAAATGTGTTTTCCACGACCAAATAGAAGACTACTGCAGAAAAGTTGGAAATAGCAAAAATAAACACCGGAGACCAATACTCCCTTAAGATAAGAAAGTGGAAAACCAATAACGAGTCTAGAACAAAATCCTAACTTCATTTGAGAATATTGTGGCGTTACTTTAGTAAGGGGGTAAGTTATCTTTAGAAGTAAAAAAATATTAAGCAACTGTTATGATTTGATATGAATTATAATAACCGGAAAAGTAATATTGAAAAAGTTCTATAGAAGAAAACTTCATAACACCCATGTTTTATTTTTATTAGCGACTATTCCTGTCATGTGAGTGTCTACCTAAGTAGGTCTGAGTATCTAGTAGGTGTGGAATCCTGTGGCTTATTTACTTTTTCATAGGATTAGATAAAGAAAATATTGAGAAACAATTGTTCAAAGTTAAGTTAGTCTAACACTCGATAGTATTAATTAAAAAATGATTCAAAGTTAAGCTCTTGATAGATGCCTAAACATTTCTGAAAATGACGAATAATATTTTGAAGTCCATTTGGTTTTCGGGTTTCATCCAGTATAGTAATAGTAATGCTACAGAGCAATGCATTTAAAACGGGCTGATACATTTGATACAGCCTGGATATTCAATGCAATGAAAAGTAGCCCCTAAGTGTCGATAAATATTAGTTAAATATTGTTACAGAGCCCTGTCGTGTTGAAACTAAAATTGCTGAAAACAGATTCTATTCTCTCAGAACCTTTATTTAAAAATTGGTTGCTACAACTATTTTCTTTTTTCGCTGTGATTATCTTATGATAAAATTAAAATGAGAAGAAATGGCACTAGGGTAGGTTGTATTTTTATTAAATTTTAAATTAATAATTTAAAAATTAGACGTTTTAGAGATTCCAAAATAAAAAAAATACGCATTACGCGTTCTAAGAATACTTCTATCGTCTTACTAAGTATCATATTCATTGTTTACAATTCACTCTCGTTATCATAGAACTTCTTTTTATTTCTTGATTTTTATTGGCACTGGTCTTGGTGACTAGAATATCTAGGACATTCATAAACATAAATTGCTACGATAGGATTCGAAAGTGGGACCTCGGGGCTGAATTTCGTCTATCTCTAAAAATTTCTAAATACAGGATTTTCGAAAAATATTAAATGATTAATTATGGATCCCTATTTCGGTTATATAGAACGGACCACCTGTTTAGAACCAATGCACATCCACAGTTAAAGATAAGAAAAATAATTAAAAATAATGGAAAATAATTTGTACAAAATACAGATTGCACTATAATTTATGTTTAGATATTACACTGACGCGTTTCTTTTGCCAAACTCTGCAGAGCCTAAATGTTGGGTCTGGTTTGATGAAGAGTAAAAGGTATACATGTTAAGTAAATCTAGGTGCGGCATATTTTCTTTAATTTACAATCATCCATCTTGTCTCTTGTGAGGTACAGGAAGTTTTATCGATTTGAGCTAAATTTTGATTTGGCTAAAATTTATCAATATTTCTTAGATTTTTTGGATAATGCTGTAACACGTAGATTTTTATTGTATTTGTACGATACAGATATTTGTCATATGCCAACCCCCTCCCTTGCACGTCTCTAACCCCTTAATTTTAAATAGAGAATATATCATATGTGGCACATCATTAGAAAGTTATTAGGATGGATTAATCAGCCATACGATCATCCATGTCTTTTCTTTCGATATTAAAAAAATAGTTTTTATTTATTTAAAGTCTAATATCCCTTAAAAATTATTCGCGACGCCCATGTTTGGCTATCGTGTCAAATTTTTTCATTAGTTCAAAAATAACAAACTTTGCAAATATTTATTAAGAAGTTACTAAGATATTTGGTTGCGTTTATCAGTGGTGCTAGTTAATCTAATAGGTATTTTTTGATTTCTTCCGAAATGGGCTATTCTACTGCAGGACGAGTTGAAATTATTTCCATCCATATTAGCCAAATACAGGCGACGCGTCTAATTTTTAAGAGACTTGAATTAAATTAAGACTTTTTTAAAAACAGAGTTATAATCGATAGAAAAGTCATTAATGATCATATGGTCCATCGCATCACCTTTCTAATGATGTGCCCCATATGGTTTGGAGATGTGGCAGGGGGGGGGGGTTGACACGTAACAGTTGTCTGTATCGTGAAAATGTGTCCCCTTTGGAATAGAAATCGACGTGTTTCACAATTTTCTAAAAATCTAGTGAATACTGCCAAATATCAGGATACACTGTTTTCAGTGGCCCACTCTGTATCAATATAAATTACCTTCTTTATTGAAGAATAGTGCAGAATAAACGCTTTTATACCTTATTATATCATTATATTATTTATTTAAAAATTGTTACTTACACTATTTACGTTAAAGTGTTTATAAGTTAATTAATTACTAAAATATTAATTATTAGTATTAGTTATGTAAGTTATTGTTACAAATTAGCAATTTTAGAAAATTATGTTATACGTATGTATGAGAGTAGATATGCATGAATAGAACTGATCAGTCGATATATTAAATAATTCTGATGTTCTTGTAGGTCTTTCTACACTATCAGATTCGGCTAACCATTTTTATTATTTCACTTGCCTTCAAAATTAACAATATCTTTCAGTCTCTACTAACTAATAATCTATTTCTTCTTTCCAAAAATCTACAAACCAGGTACCTATAAAGGGTTACTAGTTTGAATATGATACTAGAAGCTCAAATACAAACTACGCTAAAATATACTAGGCATAATTGTAGCGTAGTGACAAATTTGAAATACCCGAGTTTTCCTCAGGATAAAACACATTATTAATCAAAATATAAAGCGACAATAATAGAGGTTACCAATAATACAACAAAAACAACGTTTAAATGATATATGTTCCACGAAAAATGTACAGCATAACAAAAAATGTCATCACTTCATGAAATTGTAATAAAATCAATGAATTTCAGTTTGGTCAAACTACCACCAGTATTTTTATTAGGTAGTGGTTGCGTAGGTGGTTTCCCATGCCTGTACCGGAAAATTTATCCGGCAATGCTGAACAATGAATTTATAAAAGCATAAAAATCGAATTGTACAATTATTGAGAGAGTTTTCGGAAAATCAGCAATTCTTCTGATATCTGGTACATTATTTATGTACAGCAATGGATTTAGGTAATTATTTTTTTATGGTTTAATAACATGAGGAATGATGTACAATAGTATATTATCAAATCAAAAAATAAGCATAAAAAATATTATTTCAACTATTATGTAGCGTTTATAAATTTTACTCTGTTGTGTTGCGTATCTCTGACCAGTTTGGTGATTTTAAAAATAATAGGTTGGCCACACTGTCAATTTCTTTATTCTTTTTGTAATTTTTCTTATTGTTGTAATGGTTGTCAATGTTAGCGTTGTAAAAAAATGATTGGCATTAACGATTTCAGAATAAAATTAGTTTTAATAAACAAAAATATTATTACAATATATTTATTAACTGTGCAGTTTTGTAAAATGAAAAAATACTCAACACTAAATATGAAAATGACAGTTCTAATAAATCAAAGTTAGGTAGATCTCTTTGGTTTAATCCGTTGCCATGGTTACTTTTTTGTACTAGGAGTAAAATAAATACTTTTTTCTAGTAGTAATAAAATAAAATATACTTTTTTATACAAGTACAATAATAGGCTATTTCTACAAATCGCGGTTACGTGATATAATCTACCGTATTATTATACGCTTGCAGAAAAAAATATTTTATAGGAAAAAGGTGTCTGCATATGGAAAATTCAATTTTTCCATGAAGTCACTTGTCAGGCCCAAGATAAACGCCACAGCGTATAAAGTTATTATTTCTTATATACTGGGTCACTTTTCTTTCAAAATTTTTAATGGGCTTTTAATCTACGGGTATATTATGAGATCTACAGAATATAATGTTAGAGAGTGTGTTATTTTTGAGGTTGAAACCAATAGCTAGCAAAGGTTTATTAAGCCAGACCCAGATATTAGATAAGCTTATCAAATTTGCTGTTTATTGCGATATTTGAAATTTTTATATCAAACAATTAGTAAATTTCAGGATTTGAGAATGACAAGGGGAAGAATTATGTGGATTACCTTTTTTTGTCATATACAATATTAAGCACATGGTCAGTAATATACTACAACCGTGTTCTTTTACTCACGCAAGATCTAAATCGTGTTTTTATTTCTAATATTAGGTATCCAAGACCGTGTAAATATGTCTGGAATTTTATATATCAAAATTAAGTTATAAACTTTGCACGATACGTAAGTGAATTACTTGAGGCTCAACTTGAGTTTGTACTATACAGAGTAATTTAATGTAGATCAAAATTTGTTCTACCGACAACTCTTCACTTTACGGGTCATAAGCCTATTAAATATTCTGGGGCATTTCAATTCCTACAGTTAACTAGTACTGAACGCGGTTAGTTCTTGGATGGGTGCTCTACCATAGGAACATCTCGTATACATTGTATAGGGGTACATTGTAGAAATTGAAAACTCAGTTTATTTGGAAAAATTTGCATAGTTATGAATCAAATTAAATTACTTGAAATTTAAAATATTCCGATTATCCCCCAGAGGTATCAGAAACTTAATAGAGAATTTAATTTTTTTTTTGTGAATTCAATAGCAAATGTTTTCTTGCACCATTATTTAACCCGTCATATCCTTTGAACTCTACCAATGGTCTTATTTTTAAATTACAATAAAAGTGAAACAATACTTTTGGAAGCAACCTTACGTTAGCCTATCTTGAATTTAAATTAAAATTATCGTGTGGTACTTCATTTTAAATATAGAGTGATATAGATAAAGCTCCCCAAATGAATATTTGAATGCCATTATATGTTAAGTATTCACAAGTAAAGAAATAAATACATTTATTAAATTATATTTTTCCATAGCTGAAATATTACATCATATTACCCGTAATTAGGCCTAAATTTATTGACAATTTGTAAGGAATACTATATCTTGAAAAACTATTAATATCGGAATTGTTTGAGCTTTTCAATTTATTGAATGTGTACGTAATCAATTTCAAATAAAGCTCACACTCTATGTACTTAAAAGCAGTAAAAAAAATTATAAAGTTTTTATTACTTTCCTCCCAAGAAAATGGAATTGAAAAAAATAAAAGAAAGGAAGAAAATCGGCTTAACAGTTAAGTACTTAGTTAAAAGTGAACCCTAACGATCTATATAAAGAAAAAACAATAAAATTATATTCCAGCGAAAGCTAAGGTGAATATATCTAATATATCTAAAAAATATTTAAAATATAATATTATAAAATGATTTATGGTAAAACGTATTGATGATAGTGAGACTTAAGTTTATTGTTGCCTATTTATTTAAATTTAATAGAGGGAGAAATAATATTAATTCTGATAGGTAAAATAAAACCTCTACGAAAATATTCTGTATATCAAAGGAGTTAAGGTCTTCTATTCCCAATGTTAATATTATGAGCGTCTCTCTGGAAAAGATGCAAATATGTAATGATGTTTTGGAATTGAGAGTTTCTTGACACCGATTACCAGCAGGCATAATTTTTCTATTTTGCTTATTTAATAATCCAATCTCATTTGAAGTATTATCTTTGTTTTTCTGTTCCAAATATTATTAATTTATGTATAAGATCAAAAACATAATTAAAATGAAATAATATTTGTTTAAGGTTTTCAGTATTATATAGTATTATATGATTATAATAGTACAAGACTTGACTGCAAATTTCTGTAGATATCTGTTATTTTCATGAAACTTAATCTAAATGGATAAATACTGACAATATACGTTGATGTCTGGTAACAATCAAAAATTGTACGTCATTGTCTACAATTAAATATTTTGTAATTCACTTATTTTATTGAATTACATAGTGTATTTATGTTTTTTACTAAATTAAAATTCGTACGCAAGAAAATTATGTAAAAAATAATTTATAAAATGGTTTTTAGTTCTCATTCAACTGCAACCTCTTGGTTGCGATGTGCAGACATGTATATTATTATTAATTATTTACTCTTATTGTCTTCTCAAAAAAATGTACGAGTATACTAAATTGAAAAAGAATACATAGTTGCCTCTAAAAAAATGACGCTTAGTATGATTGCCATGATTTAAACAAAATCCATTCTCGATCTGAATTAATATGTTCTTTATAGTGAAAAAATGAAATTTTTACGACTTATGGTGTAAGACAAGGATACTACTATTTTATATAGCGTTGAAAATAAAGCATTCTTAAGAATAAAGGACGAACAAATCAGAGCACATACCGATGATATTGTAAATATTTAAAAAACCGAAAAACAAATGAAAACTTTTAAAAGAAATTATAAGGGGTAAAAAAACGAGATTAAAAATAAATCACAGAAAACAAATATGAGAATGAATAGAATAAGGGATGCTAAAAACAACCAGCTTAAAATAGGCACATACACGTTTGAGGAAGTAGATAGATTTAAGTATTTAGAAGTAATGATGAAAGAAGAGAAACGGAAATAAAGGAAAAAATACTGGACTCAAATAGAAGAGAGAAAAATAAATATAATGAGACCTATATAGAAATACAATCAGAGAAATACTAGAGGAATTGGAGGGAGAAGTGGTTATTAAGAAAGAAGTATACATGAAATAATTTAATTAACTGGGAAGTGAACCCTTTTATAAATATATATACTCCTTTATAAACATATCCAGAATACTTAGCAGCGATACCTCACTAGAGGTGATTAGCCATTATATATAGGGTATTTTATTGGTAATAAGAGTCTAACTTTAAAAGTAGATCAACGTCATTATATATAATGGGTATTCCACCATTTAGAACTGGGATACAGAGTTTTATCAATTCAGCCTATTTTTTTGGATCCGAATACTCTGAATATTATTTGATATTTGATATTAATAATAGTAACCATTATCTGGAAACTATATCAAATTATTGACAAAAAGAAAATCCAGGTTCGGCATTACAAAAAATTCGTCTTTCATAAAAACAACATACTGTATATCTACATTTTTAAATGTGCTTTTTATAACTGAATGGAGCAGAATAAACTGAATCTTGTCATCTACTTTTTATTTTTCCACAGACAATTTTAGTACTAAAATTTTACCTTAAATTACAATTTATGAGTGTTTTAGGAGTTACGAAATAGTATCGGAGAGATTATTATTAATTTAATTAAACCACATGAAAAAATAAGGAATTATAACAACATTAATAAAAAATTAAAGATAAAAATACTATAACAACCAATGCGAATCAAGCGAGCCCACTCTACAATTGCTAAAAATTACCTCTATTCTGCCCTATGCATTTTCTTGCCTTTTTTTGTAATATTGCGAACATACCTTCTTATCACATCTGGATTATTTCTCATTTCTCTGCAGGTATTCTTGATTTTTTGAAGCAGTTCTTCTCTGCTGTTTATATCGATGGCATGCACTTTTGGATTGGTAATCCACAGGATCAAAGTCAGGTAACCTTGAAGGCCAGTTATTTGTCGTCTACATCTACCTATCAATGAATTAGCGAAATTTTTGCTTAAAAAAATATTATTATATAAATAAAATACATTTCGGCTATATTGACATCATCTAACAGTACTGGAAAAATGCCCTGCAAAAAATCCAGATAGACGTCGCCAGTCAATCTGTGAGGAAAGATCTGTAGTCCTAATAATTTTTGATCCATGACGCAGCACTAAACATTTATAGAGCATTTGATATTCTTATAGCAAATGGATTTTTTTCTGCGTAAATATGCGAGTTCCGTAAATTATAAACGCTGTCTCGTGTGAACTGAGCCTCATCCGTAAATAGAATTCTACTTAAGATTCTTTCATTTCGAAAGATCCACTTACTAAAAGCCATTCGTCTAATTTCGTCCTATGCTTGCTATGTACTTCTTGTATAAGGAATGGATAAAAATTATGTTTTTTTAATCGCCGCCAAACCGTAACATGAGATATATTTATAGCATGTCCAATTCTTCTTGTACTATTCTCTGGATTATTATTAACAATATATAAAATATTTTGTTCCATATTTAAAAGCGTTTTTCTTGATTATCATTTAATGTAAGCGTTGGGAATCTTCCGTATTCTCGTAATTAATTAAAAATACGAGTACCTGTTTTAGGATTTAGTAACCTTCGACCAAGGTACCTTCTTCCATATTTAGTTATTGCAGCTGCAGAATTACCATTACAAAAAACATAAATAAATACAATATCTGCGTATACTCAACTAGAAAATTGACGATGTATATTTAATACTCGCCAGATAAAAGAAGTACTAAAACAGTGTAGGAATTTCAAATCACCAATCAGTGTTTGACAGAAACTGAAATTTAACTTCACTAACAATTTTTTTGATTTTAGATCTCTAACCTCTTGTTTTTGTAACGGTCAAAACTCGCCATTGCCGTATAATAATAATAATAATAATAATAATAATAATAATAATAATAATAATAATAATAATAATAACAATAATAATAATAATAATAATAATAAGGTTTATCAGCATTATTGAAATTTTTAGTTTGTTATCTGTTCCGACGTACACCAGATTACTTTAGTTCTAATTTAGTATTTGTTAATAATTTATTTCTATTTATTTTATTTTCTTGCCCCGCTATTTTTACGGCAATTAGCTAGGGTCCTCCTTGTTTAGAGGGGAAATTTTCTTCGATTAAATCATTCTTCATTATGTTTCTGTGTCTATTATTTTATTTATTTACTTCTTAATTTTGATTATACAGTTTTTCATATTTGAACATTATTTCAATTCTATCCATAAAATTATTTGAATTTTTCAATTCGTCTCTCATTAATTTTAACATATTTAACATTTTTTCTAGATCTACAATTTGGTTTATTTCATTGATTGTATTAAAAATTTCATTCATTTTATCCTGGTTAGTGCTTAAATTTGGATTTTGGTTTTGGAATTGGTTTTGATTTGTATTTCTTGTTACTTGACTATAAGTTATGTTATTTCTGACAATGTTATTTACTTGTTTATTAGTTGTGGTATTGATCGGTTTTTTATTTCTATTTATTTCAATTCTTTCAACATACTTAATATACTTTTCACACACTTTGCTGTTGGCAATTTGGTCTCCTCCACAATTACAACATTTCGCCTTGCTCGTTTCCGTTTTTACCAATTTATATTCGCGTGTTCGTGGTCTTTTCCACACTTCATGCATTTCGGTTCCAAGTTGCAATTTATTTGTGAATGCCCAAAATTCTGGCAATTAAAACATTGTGTTACTTTGTTACGTCTGATGTACGTTTCTCACTTGATTTTAATAAACTCAATTTCCTTAACTTTATTATTTTTATTTCAACGTTTCTATTTACGTTACTAAGTAACTGTAACTTAGAGATTTTTCGTTATTTCCCTTCATGGGAACTATGCTATTTATTTTAATGTTAGATTTCGTTTCTAATTCTAATTTTGTGGATTCTATATCTAAATTAGGTATGGCTTTTAACACCGTTCTTTTTAGTCTGTCCGTTCTATCTGTATATGTGTAGTATTTTATGTTTTTATCTTTTAAGTGTACTAATAGATTTTCTCTTAATTCGTTGGTTCCCGTAAAAATTTTTATTTTATCCCTATTAAATTGAAACGAAAAAATTGGAGATTTTAAAGTGTTTCTCACCTGATTGATGAAATAACGGTGATTTTCCGGTTTACCTTGTATAACCACTGGTGGTGTTTTTGGTTTTTCAGTTTTTTCTACTTCCTTTCCTGTTTCCTCATCCGTATCCTCTTCGCTTAGCGGTTCGAATCTGTTGTTTACCTTTATTCTTTCTTCAAAGATTTTTTCCTTCGGCTTTTTTGCTTTCTTGTTCTGATGTTTCCATTCTTCATCCGTCCCACTAGTTTGTATTTTTGACGGTCCCTGTATTTTGTTTCCTGTTGTTTCCATTTCTTTCTCTACTTCTTCACTCCATTTGTTAGTCTTGCTTTTTCCCAGTTTTTCTTTTTCCATTTTCTTCATTTCTCTTGCCTTTTCTATTCTTATTTCTTCTTCGACTTCGTCAAATATTGGTTCTAGTTCGGGATATTCACCTGTCCTTTCTTTAATTTCTTTCGTTTCCTAGCAAATTTCTCGCAGAATATTGGATCTGCTAACATCGCTTTTGTTCTTGGACTAGCCATCATTTGTATAATTGTTTTGTCGGTATAGCTCAAGTAAGCCTTTTGATCTTCTATTTCCTTTTTCTTCTTCCTTATTCTGCTCCTGGGCCGTCCTTCGCTTTCCGATTCGCTTCCTATCTTCATTCTTCCTTTGCTTTTGTAGTCCTAACCTTTGGACCCAGTTGGTTCCATCACTCGCGAAATATTTTGTGAAAAAATTTAGAATTTTTCCACAAAAATTGTTTATCTTGGGTTTCGAATTTATCTCCAAAAATTAGTCAATTAGAGTTACCAAGCCCCAGAGTTGGCGGACTGTCGATCCGCAAAGCTATTTATAGTAAAATTAAAATTTCAAAATCACCCTATCGGTTTTATGTCATAATTGCCAAAATTATCCTCTACGGGTATTAAAATTATTCGAGTCCAATACCTCTTGTAAAGTTACATTTAAATAATTTATTCCTTAAAGTTTAAATGTTTTTTTCCTTATGGACCATTATGTTATGGGTTTATAATAATATTCGTATGAAACAAACCTCATAAAATTGTAACTAACATCTTTTTCATAAATTTTTTATTTTATATAACATTATTAAAAACTTAATTTAATTTGTAGTTCTTTGACGATGAAAATAAAAATAAAGGGTATAGATTCTTTTTCAGTTGGATTCCCAATTATTATAAGCCATTATATGTACATATACGGGGTGACGCATTAGTATGGCAAAGCTCGATTAGTCCGCTATTATTATAGAAGTATAGGCAATCTTGAGATTCACATTTTAAAGTGAGTTTCAAATATACAGGATGTTCCGTAACTTAGTTCCAGACCAAGGTAATGTTTTTTAAATGAAACATCCCGTACGTTTTTACATTTTTAGAAACCTTTTGTCAATCTGATTTCAACGATGTATACTTGATGTATATTATGTTTAATAAAAGATCTACTGCCACCTGAATAGAACAATTATTTAAATTTAGGTGTCTGTAGCAGCCAAATCAAAAATAATAAAAACGTCTTCCTAACTTTTTAAGTTCTGTGCTACGGCATTACAAAATGTTTGATGCCGAGTGGTCAAAAATTTGAAATCCCATCTGATTTTTGATCACTATATATTAAATATTTTTTAATGCCATAGCATAGAACTTAAAAAATTAAGTTTATTGATTTTCAACGGTTTGGCTGCTACATATTTTTAAATTCAAAAAAATGTTATTTTCAGGTGGCTGTAGACCCTTTATTTAACATAATTGACATGAAGTATCGTTGAGACATTAGATCTGCAAAAGTTTTATAAAAATGTAAAAATATGTAGTTATATCTTAGACTATAAAGAGAAAGGAGTATTAGTCCCGGAAGTAGGAAACAATTTTACACTCACAAGTTCACAATCTGTAGTTTAAGTTTAACAAAAAATTAAGCAGTTTGAAATATGCTTATATAATGTAAGATATTTCTCCAGAATTTGTATTATTACTAAAGCTCTACAAACTCACGAAGAAACAGAGTAGTACATTTACCCTAACAATTGTCCTGACTACAAGCTGTGATATTGTGAAACTAAAACCTTTCCTAAAGCCAGCTTATTAATATCATACCTACGTATTAGTCTTACACATACATATATTTTATACAATTTGAGTTTTGGTTTGATTAAAATTCCTATTTTAAAACCTATGGGCACAACAAGCTATTTCTATAAATTCTCACCCTTTTCACGTATGATGTAGCATTGACCAGACAGGCAAGTATATTTCAAATTCCACTCGATTGTTTTAGCTGAGCCAACTGCAAAATTATTTTTTTTACATCATATATAAGTGGGTGAAGATGACTGGCAGTTTTATTTACTTGATGTTTTTTTCTACTGTGAATTTGGAAAAACAAACGCCTAACGTTGTCATTTATGCTAATTTATGTATTGAATTTCTTTTCAGGATCCCTCTGAGTATAGAGATGGTGAAATTTAAAAGGTAAATAATGAAAATACAATGAAATTTAATCGGGCGATTAATTAAATGCAGTGTCGTAGTAAAAGCAACTTTAACAACTGTAGGATACTTTTTTTTTAAATATAAATCAGCATAAAGGAAGTAATTACATGTAAAAAAAGGGTTTAGTCCAGATATTTCAGAAAGGAAATTTATTTTTGAATAAAGCAATATTTTAGTCTGTGCTTTTATATAAATGTAGTAGTATAATAAAAGTTAAAATTTTGTCTGAAATTATTGTATTGAGCTGGATTGGGATTTTGTCCAAACCCATTGTTTTGATTACTTCTATTCTGTGAATGATTAGGTTTTTGAAAATTTCTAGAGTTATTATTTTGGAAGTAAACTGTATTTTCTTCTGTTATTACAAATTATAACGCTTCGGACAGAGAAGTGGGTCTCATACAGCGTATAGTTGTTCCTAAAGGTTTTTAAGACCACAAAGAAAAGTTTTCAAAGCTAAATCATTGTACAAAGTTTCGTCTCTCTGGTCGGCGAAACTGCGTCTTAAAACTTCCTTTAGATCATCTCAAGTTAAGACATTTTGGATACTAACTACAGTTCTAGCATTACCAACTAATTTACTAATAATAGATTGAATGAGATAAACATTATGGAAACTGTTTATATTTTCTCTATCGAAAAAATTACCAACAAGGCTATCGCATACTGCTAAGAAACGATTTAGATCGTTTGGGTTTCCATCAAACTGAGGGATACAATTCAAATATTCTGGCCATATTGCTATTGGAAATAGTACTTAAGTTAAGATTATAACTATTTATAGAGTCAGTTAAAGACAATTCTAAAATTAAATCTTGAAAAACTTCGATTAAATTCTCAATTGATAGGTCAGACTTAAATTGCACACTATATAATAACATAATAAATACTAATAATTTTATTTATATTAATAATTATATAGCAACATTTTTTAACCGAAAAAAAATAATATATAATAATGTAAGGTTCATTTAAATATCATATTTAAATATGCTAAAATCAAATACTGGTGTATTGTTTTATTTTATTAGAAATAGTCTGTAGATTTAAGTGTTATATGAAAAATGACAAGAAATGTTTTGTGTTTTATAAAATATTTGATATTGTTATTGTTCTATATTCTACGGTGATATAAAAGAAGGGAAAGAGGGAACTGAGAGTAGAGGTGACAATTACTCCGCAAAGAGTGGCATTAAGAATTTGAAAATAAATAAAATTATTACGTTATATTTATTAAATGTGCAATTTTGTAAATATGGAAAAATAAACAAAATGACAGTTCTAATAAATTTAAGTTACATATATCTGGTTTTTTTAATCCGTTTTTTATACTAGTAATAAAATGAATAGTTTTTAGTACTAGTTCTACAAAATATGTTATATGATATAATGTACCGTATTATTATACGATTAAAGAACATTTTTTTAAGTCCTCGTTTTCCCTTTTGTTCTGTAAGTATTTCTGGCTGCGTATTTAAATATTTACACTACAGCGTTATTTGTTATTCTCTTTCTTATTTTAGGAACTATTTTAACTTAAGTTTTGCGTTTAGTCCTAAAGAACCTACATAATAATCACGGATTCATAAATATAAAATAAATCATTTGTGTTTTCCCACAAAATGTTTTGCAATCTTAATCCATCCCATTAAACTTAAGTGAGCAATATATTGATGGACTCTTATGAATATTTCATTGATTTTCTGTAAAAAATAAACGGTAGGAAAAGCGATTGCCACTGTTTGAGCCGTCTGGCGATTATAAATTGTTCAGACCTTCCCCAACTTTCTGTCAGAGTGTTAAATATTACATTTGTAATTTCTTCTTTATGTTTCTTATATGTAAATTAGGTATAGGATGATTTCAGATATATTTATTTACGAGAATCAAAGTATGGTTGTTTTGGTTATAAATATATTTATTCCATAAATAATTTACTGCATAAGTGTATACATGATATCGATGAGTTTACTAATAGTTAATAATTTATAGAATATTTTATTACCAAATTTATTTTTGTTAGTAACGTCATAAGTAATTTTACTATGAATTATTCAAAAAAGCTGTATATTTTATTTCCAAGTTTATTTAGTGAAAAATATTTTTCATCATAATCAGTTGGATCTTCCTTAAAAATAAATATTGTAATTAGAGAAAACAAAAACAGAATGAATATAAAAGTGTAACAGCTACCACATTGAATATAAAGTAAATAAAGTTATGGATTTAATATAATATTATTGTAAATATCTACTATAAATTTGAATTCTGTTTAGTACTTTGAATCAATTGATTAGTACTTTGAATCAATTGACAGATATTTTAGTTCTGTAGAAATTTCAAAGTAATCCTGGATGAATATATTCTAAACTTCTTTTGATCATCCTATGAAGGTTAGGGTATCATTCCATAACAGGGCATGTATGTTCTCAAATCTGTTCGACGCAAAAGATTTCCTTTTTTAGGCAGTAATGGAAGGCTCCCCTCTCCCCCACATATATGAGCAGTTTGGATCCTTCTCTGCTCCAAACAAGGACAGGTATTTTTGGAGTTTACAGTGCCCAGTAAGGACAGTTGCTCACTTAATCCAAGATCCTTTAGCCTTTCTTTTTAAAAATGATTACTAACAGGCAGAATTATTGTGAATAGCTTCGTTTTGATTAGATGTCTATCTGTTCTCTCTATTAAAACTCTCGATAGTGGTAGCTAATAAAGTGCGCAGGCGTTAAACATGTCGTTTTGATGATTTTATTCTGTTATTTTTTTAGTTGAATCTTGAGATAATTTTTTAAAAAACTCGAAAAAATGTTTTTCCTACAAAACGGTGATTTGATATGAGTGTCCTCCTCTCCCAACATATTTAAAGGAGAAAGTCATAAAAAATTATTACTAACAAGCTACTTTTTTTATTTTTGTTTGGTAAATATTTACATAATTTGATTTTCTCAGTCCTACTCTCGGAAATTGTCAATTCCATGGTAATGCTTTTCTCAACAACAATTAGTAAATATCATTTTTAATAATAAAATATAAAAATTCTCACTCTTAAGTTTAGAATAATTATTCTGAAATACTTGCTTTTTATGTGTTTTGCATATATTTTCATTCTATAATAAGTTGCGGAATAACTATTCCGTAGTAGTTCTAAACAATGTCTATAGCCGATGTCAAAACTGTCAATGTCAGATGTAAATGGCGACGCCGTATAAGTAAATGTTAATTTAAATAAAATAATGAGTGAAAAATCGAATAAATTTCTGGTCGTGGAGAAAATATGGTGTGTTACTCTGTTAGAATAACAAAAGTTGATTTTTTTCAATCTAATCTTGTTACAGAATATAGTATACTATACTACACTATTCTATACTATTCTATACTAATTGTAGGACAAAGGAAGCACATAATAGGTATGTAAGGCTAGTCTGGCAAGAATTATTTGGAATAATGAATTAGTTTATAATTTCACTTTTGTTAATTTAATCTATTTTTAATCGTAAGCGGAATACTGAAGTCTACTAAATCTTGCTCGCAGATTCGAATTATTACAAAACATTTGGTATAAAAACTATCTTTTTTGACTAGCTTAATAAAAATATGCATATTTTTCTAATTTGATTTATTTCATTTTCTATGAAAAAAAAAAAAAATCTATATTTGGACATTCAAAAATTATGAAATTATTATTTTTAAACTTATTCTTTATCAGATCTTCATCTTCTTTTTTTATATTATTTTCATAGTTTATGTTATTTGACTCTATAATAAAGTAATAATAAATTGCGGAATTATTAATAAGTAAAAAAAAGTATTAATAAATCACATTCGACGTCAGAAGACAATTCTTGAAAAGATAGACTTTGAGGACAATCTAATCAATAATATTTATAATTATTCATTTACAATTACTGAAATGTATATTTATTTAATATTAGTAACTTTTTTGTTTCAGTGTTATGAAGAGTTGAACATTTTCGACCATACCCGAGTTCTTCGACATATGATGGAATAAATTAAAAAATACAATACTTAAAACTAGATTATTATTATTCATTCCAACTATCAAGTAGTATCACATCCTCTTATTTCTGTTTGTGACGTTTTCAAGCCTTTCCTAAACTTAGAGTTTTCATAAAGTACATTACATAACACTTATATGTTTCTTTGAATAGATGTTAAAAATACCTGTATGCACGCTTATGGCCGGCCTACACTATATCTTGCTTGGAACACATAAAAGTCAATTTTATAATTTTTTTACCAATATATATCGAATGTACCAATTTATACGTAGGCCAATAGTTAAATCCTGTTCTATACTTTATTCGCAAAAGAAAAAAACGAAAATGTGGTTATTATTAATGGAAAAAATATTAGCATGGAATTGACAATGTTAGAGTGAAGGACTGGAACCATTTACTTTGCAGAACAATGTGATGCAAATATTTAGTTAAGAAACACTAAAAAAACAGTTTGTCAGTAATAATTTTTTATGACCTTCTCCTTTAGACATGTTTTGAGTAAAATTCAGATAATTACGAAAACGATATGTATAACGGCTATGCATTTTATTAGCTATTACTATCAAGAGATTTTGTAGAGAGAAAAGTTGCGCTTTTCGTCAAAACGAACTTATTCACAAAAAGTCTGTCTGTTAGTAATCATTTTTTACAAATGTTGGTGGATCCCGATCTATCTGGTGTTATCCAGAAGCCACCTAGCCTTATTGGATCCGATCCGGCAATTACCTGCTTGGGTTGTCTGCATCCCCAACAACCTTCCTACATCCTTGTCAACTTCTTCTCCACCCACTCGTTAAGCATTGACGACCTTTGCGCTTTGCTTATACCTATTATGGGAACTAGGAAGAAAGTCATGTAATTTAATTTGGAATAATATTTTTAGATACTCACCACGACAATTTCTAGTATATAGGATGAAAGGAAGAAGAAATCAAAATAAAACAGAATTTGTAAAGTGTTTTCGAAATTTAAAAGTATATATAAATGATATCCAAACACAACTTTTTAGGTTTGAATATTAATTTCCGAATTCGGCGCATCCAATACCTTTTGTAAACTGTTCTATTCGATACGAAAATAAAGCCGATCGTAGCCTTCGGAAACCTTTCAACTTTACAAGCCTACAATCCTAAGGGGGAGAAACTAACGAAAATATATATTGCAATAATGAGTATTTTTATAGCCTTTGGAAGCAGAAATTTATTTCTAAACTACTCTTGTTATCTACAAATGTGTAGCAAGTGTATATATTCCAAATATCCTTGTACAGGACGTTCGAAACATTTGAACCATACTGAATGATTATCTACTAAGAATGGCTCGGTAGTCACATTTTCCATTGATCTGTATTTGTAAAAATACAATCTCAATTCAATTTTTGCAATGCTTCTCTAGATAAGTTAACTAAATTTTATTGCAACCAAAAAATTAACCCTTAAAATGCTCATAAATTATACTTATAATGTAAAATTTAGGTAGTACAATTGTCTGGGGAAAAATAAAAAGTAGATGAATAAATTCTGTTTTTTCTGATCTTTCGACTTATAAAAGCAATTTAAAAAATCCGATACATAGAGTGTAGTTTTTCGGAAAGATGAATTTTTAAATGTTTTGTTAAGTTGGTCCTGGATTTTCTTTTTGATAATACTTTGGTAGTTTTTCCAGGTAATGGTTATTATGCGTACTAAATATCAAAATAATATACGGAGTAATTCGGAAGTTGTAAGCTTCGAAAGAAATAGGCCAAATTAATAAAACACCTTATATCTTAGTTACAAAGGGTGGAAGACCCATTAAATATAGGTTGTTTGGAACCACCAAAGTGACGCCCATTTATAGTTAAAGTTAAGCCCTTTCCCAATGAAACACCCCGTATATAGTATAAAAGGCAGATATATTTTCGATGGGAAAGTGGCCATCCGGTTAGTCTATAATTAAGATTTAGTTATATAAAAAATATTTATTCATTAAAGAAATCAAAATAGGCAATAAACAATAGAATATTAGGTTAAGATAGGTTTGGTTAGGTTAAGTTATCTTGTTTTCCATAATAAATATTACTTTTTATTTTAGATTACGTTTGTGTACCTTGTTTTTCATATTATTAAATGAATGATCATTATTTTTTATAACCAAGTCTCAATTATAAATATATTATAAAATTTGTGCCCTGATGTCAATCGAGTAATTGCGAATTGTCTTTGACCCATTTTCGATGAAAGTGAAAAGTAGCAAAACTTATCTTAGTGCAGAAACCAGAAAGCCACCGTAAGCTTGCTACCGATGTTAATGTAGCTGTTTGAAAAATTACTTATCTAGAAATTGCCACAAATCATCGAATAAAATAAAAAAAAAACAATCGGAACTTTCAGCGAAAGAATTACTATGTTACAAGTTATTATCAAAGTTTGGCGTTCTAATCTACTCTTTAAAATAAAAGAAGATCTATCCATAAATTTCTTCCTCATTCTTAAATCTTATTTTGCTGATCAATATTTTCTCTTAGCATTACTTGTATAAAAAACAAACATCTTTCGACAAACTAGAAAACAGTGATCTTTAAAGAAGTATATTTGGACTGCTCAAGCAAAATTATGACATCCTCCGAGCAGTTGATTATTTACTGTTTATATAAATCTAAAGGTAACAATAATCAAACAATGAAATACTAGAAATATTTCAATCAAAAGAGCTTTATGCGATGGTTGACGATTCACGGTTTGTCCCTAAAGATATAGCTACACGCGATGTCGAAATAGACTCCGTGAAATCGGAAATTAAAAACTCGTCCATTAGGCATACAAATAGTCAAAAACCAATCAACTAAACGACAAACGAAATTTACCAAGTAATGTAAATTTTATATTTAAAGTAAACTATAGATTCATCTTTTAAAAGTAAGTGAAATTAATTAATAATTATTATAAAGGAAATTGGAAATGAGTTATTATCCACAAACCCATATTTAATTGAAAACATTTGTTTATAATAAATATTATTGCATATAAATAATTAGGTATATATCGACCTAACGAGAAAAATCATACTTAGAATTGACCGTGAAATTTAAATATTTCGGTTTGGTACTTTAGCCAGTTTCAAAGAATGACATTTTAACCTTAAAATTGAAACTGAAATTTTTCAAAACTTTTCCCCAAAAAATCATATACAGGGCAAAAAGCAAAAACTATTTGAATGTTACATCCTGAATTAGTATTTGACTACAATGGTCAATCGAAAGACAGGAAGGGGGCGGCCACCTAAACAACATACAGCAGAAAATATTGAAACCGTTCATCATATTATTAATGAAAATTCCAAATATCACTCTATAAAAAGTTCCAGAATAATCTAATCATTGAGGATATCCTCAACATAGCATTTTTTTATAATGATTGTTTCTATACCATTACATTACTTTAAATAAAATATGATTATCTTAAAATCCTGTTAAATTCTTCAATCTTATCTAACGATGCTAAAAGATGAAACAAATGTTATAAGAATATTTGAAAAGTTTTTGAAAATTTATGGAATTTTAAGATAAGTATATTTTATTAGAATTACAGAGTTTTTTCTAGGATGAGGCTTGATTTTATTTTTCAGGATATGTTAATTAACAAAATATTAGGTGGTGATTATCCGACAACTTTCATTTTTTTGTGGAAAAACCATTGCATCCTCAAAAAGTTGGTGCTTGAGTTGGAGTATGTAAGAAGATTGGTGGCTCTCATTTTTTTTGAAGGTATACTTACTGCTACATACAATATCTTTATAGAAATTTATATATGTGGAAGCAGATGCACTGTATACTTTAATATTGCAGGTTCCACACATATAAATTCTATGTGACTATTCTCCAACAAGAAATAACAACACACTATTGGTAACAAATAAATTTTCTTTATTCCAGTAATATTTATGAGGAACCGTTTATATACTACAAATACACATCGTGTGTCTTTTTAATCACGGTTTGCACGAACTATCATTCACTTTAATAATAAACTAATTAACAAATATACTTTTATTACTGAAGAGGTATTAAAAACAGTTTTTTGTATTCAAATTTACAATTTCTACTTTCAACTTTTTAAAAACTGTGTGTGTGCTTTGTAAGCGTGTTTAGGAAAGACTACCTGCAGGCAAAAATTCGTTGTGTTAATTGCAATGTGCGCGTGAAGAAGAATTAGTTCTGATTGGTTGAAAGTGATGTCAGAAAGGGCGAGTCGTAGGAGTTTTATTTGTGGAATCTTCTAGAGTGTCTAGAGTAACACTGAATTGATCATTGGTTTTACTGGTTTAAAATGTGTGGATTTTAAACAATCTTGAAGCGAATAATAAGCAGGATCACTGAAATCCTATATCTAACTAGAGGAACTGAGAAATTCCATAACAGAAAAGACTGAATAAATTAACAACTCAAAGTAAATATTGCAAAAAGTTTATGCTGGATTGCGGTGAAGTTGATTTGGGTTTAGATGTAAATGGGTCACATAAAATGTTGTAGTCCTATGTTAATTTTGATTATGATTTCAATTAAATTTCGCGACCTACTCCATTTATGATTTTTCTCGATGGCTCGACATGATATTAAACTAAAATGATGATATTGGATTTTTTGATATAATATATTTTGTTCCAAAAACAAAACAAAAATATCATATATAGATTCGAGCTGAATAATTCACATTTTGCATTGTCGAACTAATTGAATTATTCCAGTAATAGAAAGATGTATTTTACGCTCCTCCAAATTTTACACTCAAAAATGTTGATAAAAATATTAAAACACATACATGAATGGCATTTTGCAGTAAAGTCCATCATATTACCCTTTATAAACACAATTCGATATTTCACTGTCCTGCACGCTACTATGAAAAACAATGAAATGGTATCAGTTATCAGAGAAATTCTCTCATTTTCATTACTTCGATGCTACGATGCCTCTTCTTCGTTTCCATTACCCAGTCATGCAGTAACATTTTACTGTTGTCATTGAATGGGAGTATATTTTGATGAATGATTTTAGGATACAGCCAAAATAATTTAAAAAAAATATAACTGGTATTTTATGTAGTGAAAAAATTAATTTAACTAGTACCTACTAATTCTTAAGTTATCTTTTAAGTATAGTTGAAATTTGCTACTATAAACTCTTCTTCTGAACTTTATTTTTAAAATTCCACAGACAAACTTCACTTTAATTTCTATGTCTTTCAAAAAAATATTAATAAAAACTTAAACTAAATATTCATTTATTTTTTAAACCATATATAAATATCAGTCTAAATTTCAACATCTTTCAAATCTTTTAACAAATTTGGAAAGAGCGTAAAAAATTGAACTAAGCACGTGGTATTTAATTTTCCGCCATACTTTTTTGCGTAAAAATATCAGAGTTAGTATGACAGTATAGATTTTTGTGGAATATTTAATGATCACTGAAAGAGTTACATATTTTAAAATTTGGTTTTAGCACTCCTAATCATAGTTAACGTACCTATTTATATTTAACTATAAAATATCCTATTTATTTTTCATATTATAGACTTAAAAAGAAAAATATAGGTTCATTTCTATTTATAGTATTGATATATTTTTTTCATATTTAAAATAAAATAAACTCCTAAGCCAAACTACTTAAAAATATTTGTCCAAATAAAAAGTAATATTTGTTTCGTTTTACCATCCCATTGAAGAATAAACTTCACATGACATCTGGATGAAGCTAAATGTTCTAAAGTTTGTTCTTTTTCATTCCTTGTCGCCCGGTTTTTCACAATACAAAAGTATTTCTTACATTGCTACGGCACTTCAGTTATAACTTTTTATTGAATTTTTTCAATAATTCAGAAACTCAATGGAAAACCATGCTATAGCAAGCCTTGAAATATTTGTATTGTTAACTTCAACCAAATAGCTTCTAAAATGTAAATTAAAATACAATTATTACAAAAAGACTTTTTAAGGAGATAAAATCTTCTAGTACTCTATTTTCCAAATGCAACCTATATTTTATTATTATTGTAAATTCTGGTTTAGGAATATTTGTTCAGATATAATATGGAATGCTCTAAGAGACACTTTAATTGCAAAAGTCTTGCAGAGGATACAAAAGTAGAAATTGTTTGTTAGAGTCTCAAAATCCTAAACAATGTTACAAGTGTTGAAACCATTTGTAAAAATCAAATTGTGTTTTATATTCTCTTACAGTCACAATATCTAGTGGAATATCTAATTAGGTAAATAGTTTACTCTTAGTAGGTGTGTCATCTATTTTGTTAAATTTTGTATTTTTTAATTAACCAAGGAAAATGTCTTTTGAAAACTACATACAAATCAGTTAAGGGTTCACTTAGAGTACTTCTATGCTAGCTGGGCCCTTGGTTTGTTAGACATTTTTTAGATATCCGTTGGTTGTTCGCTTTATCTCTTTACCTTAGAAATTCTAGCTTTCTTTGTCCTTCTAACCAGTTCCTTTTAGATTTTCCTTTTTTCTCTCTTCATTTATATTTCTGTCTACTTGGCTATTTTGTTTCTAGACTGCCATTGCATTTGTGTCAGTTATCGATTTTAATTCTCTGTATACTCTTCCAAGTATCTAACTTTAAGGACGTCCAGCATTTTCTCACTAGTTTTATTTTAATTCAAATTTTTAACTCCTTATAAAACTGTTGGTTTTAAAATTGTTTTATGTATTCTGATTTTCGTTTTTCTAGAAAAGTTTTTATTTATTATTCCAGCACTCTTATTTCGCTTTATTAGCTTTGTCTTAATTTCCGCTTCCATTTCTTGTTGGACTGTCTCTTCCGCACCTAAGATTTTCTTACTCTTTTGAAGGTACACGTTTATCTTTTTATGTCAATGGTCTTATAATTTTTTCAGGTTTTCTTCCTCCCAATCCTAATCTGACAAATTTTCATTTTATCTCGTGTACGCTTAGAATACATTTTTTTGTTTCCTTCTTCAATTGTTTTGTTACCTCGTTCATTTCGTCTAATTTTTGTAAGGCTAGATACTGATATTTTTTTGTCGGATATAAGACGATGTATTTCATTTCTTATAAATGTTTCCCTGTCTTCCTTGCCTTACTTTTGTCACCAACTGAAGTGTTTTTGTTAAGAAACCGTTTATCTTTACAGAACTTGATGTATTTCTCATTATCATCTATCACATATGTATATTAAATTTTCTAATTCACATATCAATCATGTGTGTATATTATTTAAATATTTTGTTTCCGATGTTCCAAGTTACTTATGGCACCTCTTACTTCCTATGATGTTACGTAGATAGAAAAATATTGACAAATTCGAATAAAATAATTTTAGCATTAAAACGTATTAAATATGTAACACTTTATTCAAGAATTTATTTTAAACATACACATGGGAAGTAAAATATCAAGCTTCTCTCATAAAATAAATTATTTTAGTATCGAAAGCTATCAAAAAATTGAATTTCCTTAAAAATCACAGTCGGGTGGATTTACGATATAGTGCATATCGAATTAGATGTTCAGAGAATCTATTCCATCAAGTTCCTACGAAAGCACACTCATAAACTACCACTTCGATTTGCACTAGCTTCTTCAATAATACTAGAGAACCTGATTTTTCACGAAGGTAAGAGCTTGGCTGTACAGTCAATATTTGACTCCGTTTGCATTCGTCTTTTTTATTTTTTTAGCAGCATTCATGCTCCGGATCATATTTAGCTCACAGGTCAACTTCATTCTGAAGTCTATATACCGCGGCTTATTTACTTTGTTAAATTTGAATTTTTCAGTTTGTACAAGAATTGACTCAAATCAAAATACCATTTTTTGTTAACTTAAATGGAAAGCCAGCAAGCCATAGGTAATACATATAGTGAGTCCCAAAGATGAGCGAAAACAAAACCAATCAATATATCAAGCCATACAAACAAGGTTTACATAATTATTTTTTGAAGTCATTTTTAAAATAATGTATTCAATGACAAAATAATAGTTACAACATTCTAATAAAAACGAGGAAGGAAAGTAGAAAAATTATAATAAAAGTTATACATCCTTCCTCTTTTTCATTAAAATTTTCGACAGCACACATAATGGTAATGTTACGTTTTAGTATTTAGTCTAAAAGTAAGAATCTATTCATATGAAGTAATTTAAACCCATTTAGATCTTAAATGCTCATTTTAGTGGTCAAAAGTTTCTATTTTAATGTTGGTTCTAATATGTTTTATCACAATGTATGGTAATATTTTTCTCCGTATCCCTTTTGTTCTTCTACCAATGTGTTTGTTACAAGTTTTGGAATTCTTTATTTCTAGATGATGAGTTTGTTCTTCTTATCCATTTTTCTATAGAATTCTTCCTCTGTACAGTGATTTTGAGTATTTTCCTCCCAGCATTTAAGTTTCTCTTCTTGTCATTCTTTTCAGATCTAGATGTTACTACGAATTAAATATCAAGTTAGTTATTTGATTTTTATATTTTTTGTTAAATTCTTATTATTAATTAATTAATCCTATTCTTTTTACTGGGATCACTACTATTGTCTATTGTGTTTTATTTTGATTTGTTTTTAAACCTCGAACTTCGATCTTTTCAACCATGATAGGTACTGAAACTTTTAATTTATCTTAACTCTGTGAGCCTGGAACCAGTTAAACATCAAATCAAATTACTGCACTCAACGCATATTTCCTTTACTATATTGGTAGTAGGAAATGATTAAAACTATTCTCTACTTTCCAAGTTAACTATTTATGCTATGCCATATATTATACTATACTATGTCAAATAAAGGAATAGTATAAATAAATGTAAAATATATCGGTAAAAGATAAAATATACTTATCTTAAAATTCTACGACATTTGTTTCACCCTTTGGCAACATCAGATAAAATTTTAATAAACTGGTAGACATTTCACACAGACACTTCATTTTTATTAAAATTGTTTTAACCAATAATATTTCTCATTTTCGCAAAATTTTTCAAAAATAAATAACTTATTTATTATTATATTTATTAAGACTTTTTGACTTATTTTGATCCAACTATATCGTATTCAAATATTCGATTTTTTTAAAACGCTGTTTATGAAGAAATTCCCAGATTTATTTGTTTGTTAAGTACTTTATATTGAGGAAATCGTAGATGTTTCTTTATTTCAAATACTTCTAAATTATCATGTTCTTGCTTCTTATCGCATATATAAAGGATATCCATTGTTGTTTCTATTGTTAAATGTAGGGTTGTGTTCATTGTCAATGAGGTGTTTTGCATAATATAAGTTATCTAGTCGTTTTAATAAATTAACTGGTAAGTGTTCACTATATTTAAAAATTTCCATGGATGTGGCCAATATTGACAACATTCCGGACAATTTTAATTAATAAATACCTGATTGCTTTATTTTAGGAATTTTGGTTTTTATATTTGTTAAAAATGACCCTACATTATTCTTTTTAAAAAATAGTACTGAAGATATTGCTGGATAAATATGGATAAAATATGGATAAAATTATTATTATTAGTATAAGGTTGTTACTTTTTATTTACTAAATAAATCAGTGCTTGGTAATTAACTAATTATTAACAAATAAATAAACACAAGATAAACGCTGAATACTTCATTGTTTCCTAAAATTTTGAACCATTTTATTTCTCACTAATATGGTTTCCAGAATTACTCGCAATAAATAATCCATATGCTTAATTGATTTCGATGAAAGGATGAGATTTTGGCGAAATTTGTGCTGCCAGAACTTTCACCATTTTAGGTTCACTTACGTGAGCAATTATCGATAAAAAAAGCAATTTTATTATTTTTGATTTGGATGTTACGGGAGATTTTTAGGTTCGGAGCCTGGGGACGGACGGCTTTATATCATAAAGTATTAACAACGGTTCGATTTCAAGTTCAGTGTGCTTCATTTAAATGTTCGCGTAATATTTTATAAAAATTGCTGTTTTATTGTGTTTGTTTTAAAATTAGGTCTCATAAAATACGATAAAATTTTATATCCTTATAGGTATATCCAATACAGAAAAACAAATTTTAACTCTTATTTGTAAACGTTTTTCAAATATTTGAATAAACATATTAATAAGAAACTTTTATTAACAAGAATGATATACATAAACGGTGATACGATGTTATAAATATACAGTATGGTCCAAATGAAAGGAATACATTCATTATTTCGTAAATCGGCGATTTTAGGGGAAAATCCTGAAACCCGTCGATTTTTATTTTTAAATGGGCGCTTCGTGTAGGTCAAAGAAAAGAAATTGAGTGGCCACCGAGATCACCTGATTTAACTCCTCTCGGTTTCTTTTAAGGGCATACTTGAATAGTGAAGTGTACATAAATAGACCACCAACTATTAATGACCTCAAAGAACGGATACGCAATGAGATTGCAAAAATAACTCTGCATGGTTAGTTATAGCGAAAGTTCGAGAAGAGTTCCCTGCTCGTCTTTCGTAATGTATTTTAGCTGACGGTAAACAATTTGAGTGTTTGCTTTAAATTTGGTTGTACTTAATTATGATATATATATAACATTAAAAATTTAATAAATAATTTTTTTAACACCATACAAAAATTAATTACTTAGACATATGATGAATAGTTATTTCGAAAAATTAATGAATTTATTCCTTTAAATTGGACCATGCTGTATGTATATTTTGTATACCTTTTACACATGGTTGTCACAAATCGACCTAGATAGAAACTTACTGTAATGGCTAAGTCACTGATGGTTGACACAATCATGAAATCTGGGCGAGTTAGTTATAAGGAAACGTAATACATTTTGAAACAGAATCACTTATCACAATAATAGTGGGTGTTCTATTTAACTTAGGTTAGAGTTGTTAGTGATATACCTCTCTATTTAGAAATTCCTGTATATTTTTTTAATTGTTTAAGAGGACTAAATCAGATAATCTGCAGCAAATCAATTTAAACTCAACTGATCTAGCAGTTTTATCTTTTCTATGATCATATGTCTGTCGCGAAAATTCGAAGATTTTTCAAAAATTTAGCCACATCTAGGGTCTTCCATTTAAAAAACCTAAACTTTTATATGTCACATTTTTTGAAATACTAATTACCACCACCATTTCTAAGAGTCGATTGCAACTCGACTCCTTAAGTATACCACTTATCTTATCACATAATTTTAAGACACCATTATTAAAGTTGGTTTCGCAAAATAAACATATTACTTATAGAAACATGTAGAAACATTTATTTTGTCAACCGAAATCTTCTAAAAAACGAAAGATTATCAATATTGTTGAAATGATCTAAATCCAAATTAGGTTTATATAAAGAGGTAAAACTTTTGACATTTACAATAGCATGGTAAATATAGTAAAAGATGTACCGCTAGTTATAAACAATGACACATTTTTGAAAATACAAACCAGTTGGTTTCTTGCAAGTTGTTAGAACGGAACTTAATATTATAAAAATATACTTTATCATTGCTGAATTACTAAACTTTAATGCCACAAAATATATATTCTATTTTTTATACACTTTAAAAGCCAATACTTTGACCCCCATTATTTGTTGTTTTCCATTAAATAACCCACCTTAAATGTCACTTTTATTATTCAAAACTTCTGTTGTAATCTTAACCTATGAAGTTAGCACTTCTTATGTTTGGTGAAATACGAAAAATTAATCATTCTTGACCTAACAATAAAATGACTTGCTTGATAGGCCACAATTTAGTGTAGTGTCTCTTTCATTATTGCAAGTATAACCGTTTAATAGATATCAGAGGGGAGGAGACTTTTGACTAGCACTATATAAGAGATTTATTACAAATTTTACAAATACCAATCGAATTCTAGACAACTGTGTATATTTTCTTCAAAAAATTGGAGAATCCAAATAATCCGTTTAGACATAATAGCACCCCCAAGTTAATTAATATTTTTATCTATTTTATTTAAATCCACGTTTATTGTCATATTAATTGCAAAACATGTGTCAAAATTAATATTAAAGTTAAAATTAAAAAGGATAGTTGAACTAGAACTAGCATGAGACCACCATGTAAGTGCTGGTTAAAGGAAGGGCCAACAAACCTGAAGACATGCAACCAAACTTTAATAATCTAGCCAAAATCGTAAAGAACAGGAAAGGGAAATGAAAACCAATAAATGACATTACCTTGGGGTTAGAAAATTGGAACAGGAAGGAACCTCATACTGGGCTGGAAAAACGGTTAAGGAAGAAGCTTACAACAGTCTTAGAAACAACATAAATAAGATAAATAGAGAACGGTGTAAAGATAACCCCTATCAACGGGAGAGATATAATTAATATGAGTGAATAGATATTTAAAAGACCTTTCAATTGATTTATAGCTTTTCTTTTTAAAAATTTTATTTTTGACGTTATCATGCTCACAGAGATGATGATGAAAAGGTGATCTGACGAAGGGCCCATTTAAAAATAAAAATCGACGGGTTTCAGGATTTTCCCCTAAAATCGCCTATTTACGATATAATCAATTTATTCCTTTCATTTGGACTATACTGTATACTAGGTAATTATACAAATTGACAAACAACCATTTTTCTATTAGCAAATTGCTTTTTGTGTATATAAGTGGATTTATCATATAATTATTTATTGATATAAAAATACAAAAGAATAAGTTTGTATTAAGAATTGTAATGCCTTCTTAGCTTCCTTTAAAAATAATTGAACCGTATATTTCAAAAGGTCTTTAGAAAATACATCCTTCGACTTAACTTCGGTAGCGTATAAGTCAGTAGGAAATTAATTGGAACTCGAGGAATCCACTGATAGATGGTCTAGAAATCTCTAATCTGTCCACATACCCATTGCCCTTTCATTTACCATTTTAGCTGGTGGCTTTTGCTTCATTGAATAGATCGAGAAGGCTTACATTATGACCGAACGAATGGGAATTCTTTGTTGGTACAGTTAAAGAGAATAAAATAGAGCGAAATTTTGCTTTTCGTGTAAGATATTCTAGGTTTTGAAATATAATTTTATTCTATTTGACCTCTTTGAATGCCGATTATCGGTATGGAATTGATGCCGCCATGGTATGGCAGTTATTCAAATCTGCAAGTGGTATAAGAGAGTAAGGCAACTTTTAATAATGACAAGAAACAATATCGTTATAGTTGTGATAAGCAAGGCTGTTCTAGTCGTTTAGTATTAATCGTTCATATTGATTACATTCAAATACCTACTTTTACCTGATATACATGGTGTCCCATGAGTATATATATCTAAAACTGGTTTAATTACGATATTGATATTTAGCAATTGTAAACACTGGGTAGTTTTGGCCATTTTAAGTAAGCAGCGACGTTGTTGCTACGTCACATTTCGGGACACGTGAAATCGTCTTCTTCTTTGTTACTATAGAAACGATAAATACAATTTTTATGAAGGTTTGTTTACCAGATATAACACCGTTAGATTTTTTCTTTGGGGCTATTTAAAGGGGTTAGTGTATGTTGCAGCTCTTACCTTACCAATGAAGATGATTTAAAAAACAGAATAATAATAAGACCAAAATGTTACACCAGAAATTATTCAATCAGCAAGAATCTTACTTTAAATACTTCATTAATGAAGTTGTAACTTAAATTGAGCATCAAATGTATTTGCTGTAAAATTGTTATTGACTTCCAATTGTTTTATGTTTGTACCTTTTCTTTGTTTTTCAAATAAAAAAAAATCCTTTATAAAAATTGTATTTATCGTTTCTATAGTAAAAAAACACTGACAAATAGGTATTGCTGAATTGGCATTAGACAGACCTTTACAGTAGTGCAAAAATATACACAATTTAATAATTAGATTTTACTTGTTTTTTATGATTTAAGTAAAATTGTTGTACAAGTGGGTATACGAGAAGTATGCTCTAAATTACTAAAAACGTTATCTCTATCAAGTACAAAAATGTTAGAAAAAGTACAACCAAAAAGATCTAAAAATAGAATAAATGAATATAAAGGTTCAGTGAGAGGATAGATAAATAATAAAATTAAAATTAATAGATAAACAGGTTAAGTATACCATTGAGATTATTGGATGATCTGGAAGTATTTTTCTGATTTTAATTAGTTTGCCTTAAATCAACTTAATAATATAAGCATAGAAGTAAAATAACAATAACATATGCTATCAATTACCTCGCCGAGAAAAAAAATAATTCGAAAGTAAGAAGAGTCAATGAAAGATCCAAAGTTTCTAAATATGCTAAACCTAGCAGGCTGATAGAAAAGGAGAATTATATTGACAAGTGTAGATTTAGTGTTTATAAATAAAAAACAAAAATAAACGAGGTTAATGATATTTCTAAGCACTAGAAACAGTTTGGCGGAAGTTCATGTTTTGTTAAACTATTACAAAAACAAACACAATATTATTTTCTGATTAATATCATAAAAAATTTTAAATACATTTTCCAATAAAAAAACTTTTTAGGTATGAAGCTTTTTGTTTTCTGTTAAATTCGGATTTACTAATATTTTAATCTGGAACCATGGAATGTTTCTGTGTAATAAAAAATCTTTTAAAGATAAAGTGGTTGGCACAAAATAGAATTCTTTCAAGGAGAAGGCGTTCAATAAGTCTCTTAATTGCATTAATATTGATGAAGAATCCTTTTAAACGAACCTTACGGTTCAAAATTGCTGCTATTCGTTTCATTCCGTTCGATTCATTTAAAATGCAAATTCAGTTGCAAGTGATTTTTTTTTCAGGAACTTCCAGTTTTTATTAAATTCACAAGGGAATCATATTCGTTAATTTGAATAGAAAAAAATAAAAAGAAGTAAAACTTTTGTAACATAATTTATGTGTGTGATATATCGACTGAAATTCTCAATTTTTCTTCTACAGACGGTACATGCCATTCATTTAAATGACTTTTATTTGGTACCAGTGGTACTAATATTCATGATAAATGGTGTGTGCCAAGAAGTTTTATATAAATGAAGAGAGAAAAGTTTACCTTACATTTCATACAGAAATATTCGTGATAAAAACCTCTGCATCACTTGTAAATCCATAATCAAGTATTAAATTTTTAAAAGATAAAAAATGATGATTTAGAGTGAAGAGATAATATATGAAATTTAGAGCAAAATAGTAATTAAAATTGCTATTAAGTAATAAAAAATTATGCATACTTGTAGGTTCGTGGTTTTCCCAGATAAAAATTACAATGAACAGCAATTATTAGATTACTCGTATTTACTGAATTACATCCGGAGTTATAGTTTCACATTGATCAACATCTTAAAATGACCTTCATATAAGTCTAGAGGGGTAATGCCTGGAGTTTTTGGAGGCCAAAGAAACACTATGTGAGGAAAAACTCCCGAATATTTTTTTAGAGTGACATGTTACTCCATCCTCCATCCTGTTGGTACCCTATATTCCAGTTAATGTTTTAAAAGATTTACCTCTTATTTCTAAATACTACAATTTAAAAACGCAATTAATACGCAATGTTATGTACGTGAATTAAAACTTAAAAATATTTTGTAATATACCGGATGTTTTAAAAAATGTTATAGATCAAACTCTTGTTTTTTAAATGAGACACCTCCTAATTTATTATATTTTCGAAAACTACTCATTGAGGCAAATCACTAAAATTACTTAATAAGTAAATCATATTTTTTTTCCGAAATACGTGAATACTAAAATACATTTGTACACTATTCACAACATTTCTTTAAGAAACTTTAAGATACTGTTTAGACATGACATCGTACCAATATGCATAAAATATCCTATTAATCTGATGTATCGGAAATATAGTGCCTTAAAGTATTTTCGCAAATAAGAAAATGGTATTTTAAATATATTTGAACAGTAGAAAAAAATTGTAACTACGAAAAATAGATGAAAAGTTATTCAAATATAAATATTGATTATATTGATTTAAAGCGATATAGGTTTTTGTAATCTAAAAATCATCGGTTAGATTTTACTCAATTTACTGATTGATTTACTGTATTTAATCTTTTCGTCTTGCTGCTATGAAGTTTTAACAAAGTTGAAATAGCCATACGCTAGGTACTTTAAAACTTCCCTTTTCTTCCTTTCTATTCATTCATTTGTTCTTATTAAGTAAGTTATAATATCTAAATAACAGGCTTATATTATTTTGCTGTTAATTAAGACATTAAAATTAGTTACCATTATAAATTGTATCCTTTATGAATTAGATCAAAGACTATACTCACCTAAATTTTCCTACACATTCTCAGCAAGTATTTGTCCCATTCTAATATCTCAAATTCGCCAGAGGCTTGCAAAAGGATATTCGTGAGACCGCGCATATAACTTCATAGAAGCACCAAAAGGTTTATTTGAAACTAATCTTCGGCAGATAAAAGCTGATCCTTCATAGAGGTCGTTTTATTTATATTAATGTAACTAAACGTGTAGAAAGCACAAGACTAGGTGTTTCCATATCAAAAGTTGTAAACGTACCTAAGGCATGTATTGATTGCTTCTTGTTACAACTAGCGAGAATAATATTTCCTTATTGACTTTTGTAATTTCCGCTATTTTCTACCAGTGAAAAATTTTAGGATCTGATGAAGTTCTACGCTCTTCATATTTTCTTACACAAACATTTTTTTTTAAGAGAAACTATTAATTTCTTAAAAAACATTTAAAAAAAACTAATGTCGACTACAATTTTGCAACTTGCTACATTTTATCTTTTTCCTACAAAAGTTAAAAGCACCAGAAATAAAGAGCCCTTATTTTCTAAACATGATTTTTAACCCTTCCAACATCTAAATCAAACGATTATAATATTATTTATAAAAAGCAGTTTGCTCCCTAAGATACGCCTTTAGTCTTGTACCTAATTGAATACCGCTCCTAGACAAATTTGGGATTAAGGGAAAGCGAAAGAGCAAAGAAGTTGAACCTACGAATTCGTGTAGCAGTTGGTGCTAGATTTAGTTTAGTTTGTATCTACAGGCGCATAATTTTCGGTTTCGAATCGCTGGGTCGTCACGCAAAGGATTCTTATTAAGTAGAACGATGTAAACTGTTACATGGGTTTCGGCTAAAAAAATATTACGGTAAATGTTACCGAAAAATATTTTCTTTTACTATATATTACACACAGTATTATTTTTTTCATTCCTGTTTCACGGATCGTAAGAATATAATTGGAGCTTTAAACAAATGCAGCTTCACATAAGACTACACTTCTGTAATTATTGAGGCTATTTTGGTAGCAGCTGTACACAATTGAAATGGCACTTGAGGTTCTAATCACATCGTGTTCTCAACGGAAAAGCGCCCACATGCTGACACCGAAATTGAGATATTGATTTTAACACAGATGAGGTGAAGGAAAGTAGCAAATTCTACCAGACTTTTAATTGCACATCAACGTTGAGTTTTATTTAATTAAATAAGAATGTTCGTTGTTTTCAGTAAAATAGACTATTAAAAGTTATAATTTCTACTTTATTTCTCTTCTAATTTTTTACTCTTAATAATTATCACTTGTCATTTCAGCTTCAGTGTCAGTTCAGCAGTTATCTCTATGTGTAAATATAAATAAATGAAAGAAAAACTGAAACTGAAACGGAGCTGTGGCTCGATGGGATTCCCAAAAGTTAACGTATCAGTTGTGAGTTAAAATGATGTCTAGATGAACCTATCCCTTCAGGTCTCAGTGTTCGTCGACATAACTATATATAAATCACGGCTTTTTAACACAAAAACTGCTTTTAATATTTTGATGAAAAAATACAAAGAACTAGATAAAAATGCAATTAAACAAATGGCCAAAACAAAAAATAAACATTTTAAATAGCGTTTGTATTTTGATGAACTAACTTTTGCTTTATTTACTTATTTTTTTTTCTTGGTTTCTTTAGTGCTAGGAACAAAGCGATCGCAAATACAAAACCTTCATTCATCACAGAACTGTACACGACAAATGAAAACTCAACTGATCGTTTAAAATAGAACACATTTTAACTGAATTGACCGTCTAAAACTACCTTAATAACTACAAACTTCGTCAGTTAAACTGACACAAAAATAATGTGAATTGAAAGTAATGAAAAAGAAGAAGAAGATGATTGTAAAGTTACTAGAAGATTAGTAGAGTGGGGAGGATAATGGAAAGGGAAGGTTATGCTTATCTACAGTTTGCCTAAGTTATTAAAGTTTTTGAATCTGAGACTGCCTACTGAATGATCTGCCTAATACGGTTCAAGAAATAATTTTTGTGATAAAGTGGAGAAGGTTATAATTAAAAAAAGGAGAGTTAAATCTAAATATAACAATGATGAATGTAATCTTTACTGCTCATTGGCAGAATTGCATCTCATTGAATGAGATGAACCTAAAAACATTAAAAAAAATTATAATAAATATAATAAATTTGACTTTAATGGGTTAATAAAATATTTATTTCATAGTCCCAATAATTTCATCCCTACATTGAACCCCCGTTAAATAGCAGTTATAACCCCCAAGATTTTAATGGAAAGTAGGAGCTTGTGATACATCATTTAAAAGGTTTCATAATTCTCTATTTAAAATTGTTTTCAAATTTGTTGCAAAAACTAATACTGAATAAAAAAACAAAATAATCTGATTGACGAAATTCACAAGAACACAATAATAACTTAAGTAATACGTTTTGGAACGTGTGGGTTCCCTGCATCAGGATATCAGTTTGCCAAAATTTTCACGATATTATTTTAGAGCAGTGTTGACAATTATCCCCATACAAATTGTGATCAGTATTGCGTATATTCTTGTTCATTCGGTGAGGATTTTCTACAGACCTGCATGACAGTAAAGTTTAAAAGTGGGCTTATCACAAAACAAAATATGTTCTAATTGGATCACTTTGTCACTTAACATTTCCATTATCATTTGTTAACAAAATAAGTTCTATTAAAAACGTCTTCCTTTCTTTTAATATATGAAAAATGGATGCCTGGATGGGTTTCCTCAATCTGTAGCATTATATCCAGTTTGGTGATATTAGTTTTTAGATAGAAAGGTAATTTTTTACCTGCTTTACATGTGGATGATCCAATAATTGTTTTTTTATTTTACTAATTTTTTCTTGGAATATAGCTGAAAAAGCCGACATTTTTTCTTGAAATAAGCGAACAACTTCCATCAATATTCCTCTGTTATTTTCATAACCAATCATCTGCAGAACTGGTAATTTGTTTATTTCTGTTAAATAAACCATGTTTCTGAATTGCAGTTAACGAAATTCAAACAACAAGAATAACACTGACAACTACTGTCATGCAGTTATAATCTTGGAAAATTTGCTACGGCATTTTAAAAGAAACTAATATTGCCATGGTAATTGTTATCTCTTATTTTTAATTAATAATATCCAAAAAGAACACTGAATTGGTTTTTGCTTATCTTCTCATTATCATGACTAAAATAAGTATACCTATTATTATTAGTTTTTACTGCGATTTAGCGAATTTTTTCAATCAGATATTAATTTTTGCAATAAATTTAAAAAAAATTGAATAGATAATAAAAAGTCCTTTCAAACGAAATATCACAAGCTTTTACTTCCCATTTAACAATTGGAGGTTGTAACTTCATTCGAGTGCGGTTCAATATAGGGGTGAATCTTTTTTTCAGGAGGTCATTTCATAATCTAAAAGTGTTGTGTTTCGGGATTCTTTATAAATATGCACAATAATTAAAATAATAAATTTACTCTATTTGGCTACTCCACACTGTAGATGTAAACTGCGGAGTTGTAATTTAATCCAATATAACCGACTTGATTAAATCCTTAAGGAAAATATTACTCAAGCAAATCATTCTTACTGTTTAAATATATTTATCGGGTATTTAAACGCAATTCTCAAAATTTAAATAAAAAATTATTAATTTTGTTTGAAATATTGAGAGGGATATAAAAAGAAATTAAATAATTTTGAAAGCACTTTATTATTAACAGAAAATTGAGACAATATGAAAAAGTAGGACTTGAAAAAAATATTCTAAAATTAATTTGGGTGATACTTGAAATCCCTTTGTCTGGTTAAAATGAGACACGCAATAGTTAAATATATATACAATTTTATTATAGTTAAAAACAGCAACAGATATATTTATAAATTGAAATATATCTTTTTGCGAATATCATAAATAGAAAGTTTCACACATTTTTCACAAAACCGCCTATCGCCCTCATTTCAAGACAAAATTATTCCACGTCGAAGATTTCGGAAAAACAGACTTGATCCCTAAAACATACGGTTTAAGGGTTGTGTGGAAAAGCGTTTGAATTAAGTAGGCACAGGATTTCTGCCCTTCTAAAAATAAACGCCTTCCGAAAAAACTTTTAGTCAAGAAAAAATAGATTTTAGTCATCTATAAAAACTAAACACTAATTCCTGATATTGATATCCACTTTTTATTATTTCAACTTAAAAGCTATTGAATTGGTATATATCATGAAATGAAGAAAATATTGAATATGTTTAACTTTTTAAATAAATAGTTAATAGTTCACACATGATTATTACATTTGTATTTTAGTTTCTTATTAAATCTATTATCTCAATGGAACTAATGCCGCAATATTATCGTATATGCTAATTTATAATAAAGGGTTAGGAATTTTTGGTAAAAATCAAAGCTAAGCTTTTATCACTTCTTGCAATTGTTTCATATTCTTTGAAATCCAGTTCTCGGACTATCGCCTACGAATATTTCAAATTCTTACTTACCTATACAGCATTCTTTCTTGTCTATCGGCCTCGACGTATATTCTGTAGTACATTAATATCATGACCATTCCGGGCACCCAAAAACTGACGCTAGATGATATGATGGAATAAGTTCGATTCACCGTAAACGAACAGATATGGGGATTTTTCCTGCGAAATTCCAAATGTTCGGGCGTAGTGTACCATTCCATGAAAATCGGCAGAAATGAGAGTAATGCGGGCGAACACCACACTACAGCCAACATAAACACTAGACGTACGTTTGTCATTATGAGGGGATAGTCTAGCGGTTGTACTATCGCGTAGTATCTGGAACAGAAGTATTGAAATATTTTAGTATTTAAAATAGAAAAAGTTCTAGGATACACATTAAACTTCAATAGGTAATAAACCAAAAACCAAACATTTCTAGACAACAAAATATTACAATAAAAGAAAACTTAAATATTCAAATAAATGCAATAGAAATAAGATATAGAAGGATTGTAGTAAATTGGGATTGGAACAGTTTCACACTTTGTCGTTCGCAGGATCTGAACTGAATATTTGTCAATGTTTTTATGTGTTTCAAGTGTTTTTGATGTATGAGTCAACAAATAGGATTCATTAAATATTATGCTCATGATTTGTGTATTAAAAACCTGAGAGACATCATTAATTGTTGCCAATTGTCAAAAAGTATTAACGCGGGAATTTTTCTAATTTGACTAGAAGTGGAAGTGGACCTGTGCACCGAAGTTGTTTTCCAATAGAGTATTCATTGTTTATTTCAATTTAATAGTGATATTTCTAATGTGGCGCCGAGTAACAGTTACAAATCTTACACAGAATACGAGGGCCTGCTAATCCAAATCATCAGAAAATAAAAGAAAATAAATCATCGACGTACAGAACCACCAAATCATAAATTTCTTGCAGCAACAAAAAAGTATTATCGTTGTATTTTTTATGTTGAGGTTTCTGAAAGATTACATTAGAATTTTATTCCTGTGTTATTATTCTGTATATTAATAATAATAATAATAATAATAATAATAATAATAATAATAATAATAATAAACTTACATAGTAGGGATAAAGTATGGAACCAAGTAAATATCTTTAAAACGAAACGGACGATATTTATGAAATTTTGTAGGTAAGTGCAATGGGGCAAAACGCATCTAATGTTTATTTTTTTGTTAATAATATACTTCCCGTTTAACCAGAAATAACCTCAACTTTTTTCATTTAAATGGGACTCCCTGTATTTTTTTGCAGATTTTGAAAGAGATTGTTATTTCTTGAATTTGTACATACTGGGTTTAGTGAAAATAATTTGTACAAATGATAAATAACTCACTTTTAATTATAGAATAATAAATTTATTTACTTTAGACTAATGAGAATAATAATTTAAACAAAACTAATTCAAATGTTCAAAATGCTCTTCGTTCCCCTTCTGACAATATGCCAACCTTTTAATAAAATCTTGAGTCACTCTTTCCAAGACTTCTCCACGATTAGTTCACATTCATCAATACTTCTTTGTCTCAATTCCTGCAAGTTTGTTGGTCGTTTAAAGTAAACACGTGATTTTAGATAACCCCAAAGAAGAAATATAATAGGCTTAGATCCGGAGAAGGAGTAGGCCACTCTATGAATTCTCTACGTCCAATCAATCGATTTGGAAAATTTGCATCCAGAAAATCCCTAACCCGTCTGTGGGGAGGTGCTCCATCATCTTGAAAACCAACATTTTGTGGTAACTGCCGATTGTGTTGAAGTGCAGGAATAATTTGGTTATTCAGTAAATCTAATTACTTATCACCATTCAAGTTTCCGTCTCCAAAAAATGACCTATAAGCCTATTTTCGACAATTCCCATCCAAACATTCAACTTCTGTGGATGGATAAAAAAATCGATAGGGTTTAAGACGGGTGACCTTGGAGGCCAACATTGGGGTCCACCCCGACCAATCCATTTTTCTCTAAATCGTCTGTTTAAGAAATTTCTAGCACTTGCAGCAAAATGAACAGATGCCCCATCGTGCTGAAACCACATGTGTTGTCTAATATTTAACGGTACATTTTCCAACAATTCATCTAACACTTCTTCCAGAAACCGCGTATAAATATCTCCATTTAATTTATTTGGAAAAAGGTAAGGCCCGATTAAACAATCCCCAACCATACCCACCCACACATTTACCGAAAATTTATGCTGAAATCCACGTTCACGAACAGAGCGTGGATTTTCTTCATCCCAAACGTGACTGTTTCTGGAATTAAAAATGCCTTCCCTGGTAAATTTGGCCTAGTCTGTATACAATAAAAAATTTGGGAAATTTCGATTTTCACGACACTTTTGTACATACCAGTTTGAAAATTCCATACGTACCAGAAAATCTCTAGGTTCTAATGCTTGAACCCTGGTGAATTTGTAAGGACGCAATATTTGTTCTTTTAAAACTTTCCATACAGTATTATTGTCCACTCTTAATGCATGGCCTAGAGTTCGAGTACTTAAAGATGGCCTTTCAGAAATATTATTTAATATTGCCTCTTCCAGACGCACAGTCCTTGTTGTTCGTGGTTTTCCAGCATTATTTCTATTAATTAACAAGTTTCCAGTTTCTCTCAGTCTTCTTTCAATACTTCCAAATGTAGAATGATGTGGAATTCGACGATTGCGGAATCTTTGTTGGTATAAACGAGCTGCCATTCTACCATTTTTTCGAGCTTCCCCATAGATCATTAACATATCGGTCAATTCTTCAAATGAAAAATTCATTTTGTAACAACAAAATTAATTTAAAAACTAGTTTAAAACTGTATTGTTTAATCTACCAAGATCTTGTCAAATGCACGAACTATTAAAAATTTGACACGTGCCTGCTAGATCAGAATTTAGAAATATTGAGTAGTTACAAATTATCTAAGTACTTGCAGACTTTTGTTTAGAATCAAATATCTACAATACCGTTCATTTTAGCTCCATAAAAGGTTATTACTTTTTTACCTAAAAATGAACAGAAAATTTAAAAAAATAAAAGAAAAAATATTTGTTCCAGTGGCGTAAAAGATAGGGGGGATAAAAGTTGCCACAAACCCTGATAGCGCGCCACTGGTTAAATTTTTCAAAAGTCAGTTTATGTCAAAATATTACTTTCTTAAAGAGCATATTGGTCACCAAATTTGAAAAAAATATTTGGAGGCGTTTCTGATTTATGACAAATTTTTAATTTTGATTTCAAACTTTTAACACCCTGTATCTCGGAAACTAAGCCCTTTAAGGGTTTATGTCCCTATATCAAAATTCATCAATTAACGACAGCTCTCTGGGGTAAAGCGTTGTCGGTCGAATATAGTAACACCCTGTATCATATGAATATTATGGAGACCTGAATCAGCAGACAGTTAGTCAGCGAGAGTTGTCATCATTCCATATAATTATTTTGTGGTCTTGTAGTTAGTAACAGTTTATTATTTAAAGTATAAACACCTTCTAGGTTATTGTTGTTAAGTGAACTATTAGTTAGTGTTTTATTATTTTATGGATATGATTGCAGGTGCCATAATGACGACGAGGTAAATATGACATTTTTTTGTCTGAAAAATCTCGTTTAATCATATTGTTTTCTATTGAATCCAAGTATTTAAAGAAATTTATTTAATAAAATTGGGGAGAAGAATCTGTAAAACGCATAAAGAGTTACAGGATAGCCTGCTAGAGTAGATTAAATATTACTGACTAAGGATTTGAGAGGATTAAACTCCACTGTCGAGATCTTGAGGTGGACTTAATTCTACTGGAAGGTAGATTCAATACCACGAAATAACTGGAGAGTCAGATAAATTCTGGCAGGTTACGAAGAAAGTGGCAAACAATTTAAAAAAATTAATACATTTTCTTTATTTCATGTTTTACATTTTGGTTATCATTTCCATAGAGTTACTAAAAACTATTAGGACATACAGTAAGTGCAGGTTACTTTGCCTAAAATATGAGAATTAGACCAAACACCCCTTAATAAAATGTTGATGTAGCAAAAGATATTGGTATAGAATCATGTCTTTCCAAGAATCATAAAATAGCTGAGTTTATCTTCGACATAATCCCCTATTTCGAAAATATCGCATTAGTGAGTGGTTCGTAGAGTAATTCGGTAGTACCCTTAGATACCCCTAATACTCACTCGCCACACAAGCCCTTTTGAATAACATTTATGTAGATGACATTCTCACAGATGCGTATAATTTTTCAGAATTTAAACTATTGTACTTTCAACTATCACACATCTTAAACAATCATGGTTTTTCTCCTCACAAAAATGTGTTTCTGTTGTCATAGAAAAATTAATAGATATTCCTCTCACTAACAAATCAAAAATATATTTCAACTTTGATGACATACCCTACATAATTCTATAATCGTGACGTTCACTGAAAGCCCATTTTCTACTTTTTTTGAAAATGTTTTTAATACTTAATATTTTAGCTCACCGTCCTGAATAAAAGAAAATCGCATTCACTATCATACAAAGTAAATTGCTTTTTTGGATTCACATTTCAACTTTCATAAAACTTCAACGCGCGAAAGGAAACTCCAGATCACTGATTTGTGATATTACCTGGCGATTTTTGTTTTGTTTTGATGTATTGTTCTTCAGCATGGGAAATGTATTTGTTCCCGTTGAATTTTATTGGTTATACCTTTCATTAACAATAATTTTTTCTTACCTCACCATTAAACTATATCCAATGCAATGCTCCCGGTTCGATCTCCCAGGTTACTCTAAATGTATTTATCTCTCACCTCTTAGCTGTTAATTGCATTTTCCGCAGCAAACAGGTCATCCAATTTTGCTAGTTCCACTGAACTAGTAACTATGTTCTGTATTTGTTCATATGAGGCATTCTTCGGGATGAAGAATTCTTTCACGGCAACAGGAAGTCACTCTTGCCCAGAGTACTTCTTGAAACACCCCCTTTCTTTATTAGTGGAAAAACTATCTGTTGATTGGTTTCTCCCCATTATTTGTTATATAATATGATTTTGAATTTGATTGTGATTTTACCTTTTTTTTTGGCGGAATGCGATGTGAACATCGTATTTCCTACCCAGCCAATTCTATTTATCGACAAGATAGCTAATCCCTGTGAAACCAAAATTAGTTATCTCAGTAATAGCAGCGTCATTTTGGAAAGTATATACACACACACACACATTTTGCTAGGTGAGTTGTTCCTAAGCACGCTAAAAAAGCACTCACACAGGCAGTAATCTTGAGCCACCCACACTATGCACACACAAAGTTTGATTTTTCATGTAAGACAAAGTAGAAATTGTTAATTTAAATGTAAAAAACCATTTAAACAAAAAGTAAATTTGTTAAGAAGTTAAGTATTGAAGTGAGTGAAAGTTTTGTGCCCACTGTGATAAAAAAGACTAACACGAAGTATATTTGTAGCTGTATAAATTTGCACAACAACCTGTTTCTCAGAATTATTTGTTGGAATAAAAAAGATTTGTTCGTTACTAATAGTGATTTTTACTGAGGAAAATTATCACATAGAATTTATATGCGAGGAACTTGCCATAAAAAGTTATGTCCCTTGAGAAACGCAATGCTTCCACATATAACTTTCTACACTTACCATTGAGTCAGTCAAGGACATTTCTGTTTAACAGCCAACATCATTACGTGACATTTTCCGACACAAAACACTTAATTCTCTTAAGTGTCTTTTCGCCTTATTTGATTACAAGAAAGTAATTTTATTTATAAACTCCATTATTACTCAAATTTGACTTGAAGTTTACAATTTACGCAAAGGGTACTGTGTAACTAAACTTTTACCGAAAACGTATGCTAGGGCGCAATGAACATCGGTCCAGAAAGAATAACCTATCAAAATGCATCAACACTGTTGCCAGAGTATAGATTTCTATATTTCTGGGGTACAGGCGTAGTCGTCAAATTTTTCTCAGTATTTGTAGTATATTTCACTGCTAAGTGGTTGAAATTAAAAACAAGTTGCATTAAAACTTTAAACTTTGTTTTGAAAGATTTTTGTCAATTACACAAAATTTGGGATAAGCCTATTTTGGGATACGGAGATTCCAGATTTGACATTTGCAATGTTGCTAGATTTGCCGTTTCTCTGATATTATTAGTCACTTTAGTTTTTTAAATACACACCCTGTATATTCTGTCATTTTTGGAATCTTCTCTTCAATACGAGTTGAACCATATGTAACACTTATGATTTTTATTAGTCTAGAATATCTTAAATAAATAAAACAGTGCATTCTACCATCGATTAAGTTACTGTCAACTCACAAATGGAGCACATTTTGAATATTTGATTAAGTAATCATTATTTTAAAAATGTTATAATCTTTCAATTGTTACGTTTTAATGTAGTTGAAATTAGTTTGTATTAAAAAATTTATTCAGACAATTAGGCGTTGCCAGACTTCTGTTTTATTTATTTAAGATATTCTAGACTACATAAACTCATAAGTGTTTTGTATGGTTAAACTCGTATTGAGGAGAAGATTCCAAAAATGACTGAATATAGAGAGTGATGTATTTAAAAAATTAAAGTGACTAATAATATCAGAGAAACGGCAAATCTAGTAACATTGCAAATGTCAAATCTGGAATCTCCGTATCCCAAAATAGGCTTAATCCAAATTTTGTAGAATTCGGTCTAACAATTTACGAGATAATTGGCCGTTTTCAGACTTTTGGTCCACTCTGTATATGTCGTATTAATTTTTTTTTTAGAACGAAAGGAGTGAAAATACAATAACATTTCAAAGCACAGAATAAGTATTATCATTTTACAATCGATATCAAAAAGCATATTGATTTTAGTAGAAAACAGAAAACAAATATTAAACGGTAGCTTTAAAATCAGGCTTTGAAGCTTATGGTCTTTGTTCCTTATTTTAGCATCACAAATTCAATTGTACATATTTGATAGATAATATAAATTACTGAAACAAAACTTTGTAATCGTGCTGGAAATAATTCGCTTTTCTTTCTTTGTTAATTTTCTTTTCTTTTATTTAATTATTTTATTTTTATATTTTTATATATTCCATCCAACAGGGGAAGCCATTTACTACAGGATGAGAAAATCAAACAATAAATGAATAATCATATAACAAGTTACAATACCAAGTTTAGAAACTATTCAATGAGCACTTGTGTATGATCTGAAAAAAAAAAATCGTGAGAAAAAGTACTATGTATAGAAGACATGCATATTAACAGCATTTATCTTTATATATAGCTAATATTATACAAAGGTGGGAACAAAAGAACGTTATTTTGAGTAGTGGGTAAGTTAAAGGTATTAATTAATACTATATACAGGTAGTTTAGGATCAACTAGATTAATTTGAGATAACAAACAGGGAGAATGAATAAAATTATTTAAAGTTTTAAGTAAAAATAAGAGGATTAAAGCAATTCTCTAACGGATATTATTACTTAATTTCCTAAGTAAAATGTCCTGGTCTAAAAGAATAAGGGACATCATCGTGGCATTCTACATTTTGCATTCTGACAATAAACTGTGTAACACAAGTTGAATTTATACTTTTTAATTTTCCTTTAATTTGGGACTTAATATAAATGTGTATATATAATCATAAATAACCATTTTACGGACTTTGATTAACTTATAAAGCATAGTAATTGATCTATAATTATCAATAACGGATTGAAAAAAAAGTTAGAACCTTTGCTTCTTTCCCAACAACAAGAAATATTCCATTTTTCAGAGATAAATTATATAAGAATGTCAGTCGTTTGGCAAGTACAAATTGGAAACATTTTAAAAGAAATAGGTCTATGAAGACTTATACATATATAACAACAATGTTAAGGATGATGACAAACTAAGAATCTTCAATCTCTTTCTGTAGCCTAAAGTACATGGATTCAATAAAAGTAGATTGAAAAAAGGAAGCAGAAAAACAATACAAAAGTGAGAATTATTTCATTTTCCTTTTTGTTAAAATTAAGAGCAAATAAATATCACATCATACATCGCCGAATTTATGTAAAAAGAAGATCTAATATTAAACATAAATTTTTGAGCACCGGGGATGTTTAATTGACTGTTAAATCACCATGACATTTTTTAAAAGACTCGTTTCTGTCTGTAAGGGCGGCATTAGACTATAATAGATATTTTGTAAAATAGTTTATAAAAGTTATTTTGTCACATTTCATTGAGAATTGTTTGGAGATATATTACATTATTGTCAAAGTTTTATATAACATAAGAGGATAATTACGTATTTGTGTTTAGATGGTTTAAGTGTAATAATTATAACAATAAAAAAACGTTTATGGGCAAGACTCTGGATTGAAAAATGGAAAATTATATGCGAATGTGTGAGGCTACATTTTGGTTTTGTGAAGTTACATTTAAAACTTTATATTTAAAAAACATATAATACATTTTACGAAGTCCGATAAGGGCTGAAAAACGCTTTATGGTAACACTACAGTTCCTGGTGACAGAAGAAATTCTACAATAGCTGAACCTACTCTTTCAAGCATAATCCCAGAAATTGTAATTTCAGCTCCTTAATCCACTTATTTAATTTTTTTTACATCCTGTATGTATAGGTATAGTCTTTTGTTTCTATTTTTATATCCCCGATACTGAGCATTATACAAAAATTTGTACGTTTCATATTTGGATATTAATAATGTTGTAGTGGTGACATTCTATCTAAACATTTCGTCGCTATGTTTAATATATACTTACTGAATATTTTATAAAATATACTGTTTACTAGTACTTTTTATAAAACATCTTTTTCAAAAATAATATTTTATAAAACATCGTATATTACACTATATTTTACTTCAAATATCTTTTAAAGAAGATCTTTGTAAAATCCTTTTATCGTCTAATGCAGACGTAGATATATTCCTAAACTGTCTGTTTATCTTTATTGTTTTGTCTATTTTGAACCGGTATTTATTCAGCCTAGTGACTAGTGACGGCTTTTGTATGCCAACGGAACATGAAACGTTTCATCACCTGTTGAATTATTGATACGAATTGATTGGTAATTATAGTTCAAAAGCACCATTGGCTTTATTAATTCTCTTGATTGTGGTCGTATATGACCTACATTAATTTATATCCGACTACCTTGTATAATAGATCCCGTCGCGAACTTGATATTCTTGAAGTGTAGCTATAGATAAGTATTAGAGAAGTTGGGAATTAACTGTAATTTATATATTTAAAGTTTGATGTGGATTTTGTTGTTTATATTATTCAGAATATTTTAATTTTTGAACAAAAAGTGGAAGAATATTTTGAGTTAATTGGTATTATACTGAGCTATACAATGTAAAATATTATTGCCATTCAACTTAATGTGTAAATTTTACAGTTTAAAACCTGGACGCGCATTTCTGTAGCCATCTATTATTTTTCTTATTTTTTTTATATTAATAGTGTAATCTATAGATATCAGGTTGCTTATCAAAAATCGGCCGTTACTACTTTTAATTAAATATATAATGTAAGTAATTTATTTTAATAAATTCCATGTCTATGTTTTTAAGTAAATTAAAGGTCATTTGATAGAAAGTGATGTTAAAAAAAATGGTTTCCATTTCTTAGTCAATTGCTTCCTTTAGGTTCAAAAGTCTAAACCGTCATATTTTTGCAATTATTTACCTCATCGTGTTTTCCAAAACAAATGAATACTAAATTACAGATACATTTTTGCTGAATATTATAATCCATGGTTGCATGTAAAAAAATTGCCACCAAGTATGGTTACCATTATTTCTATTACGTAATTTCGTTCTAGATTAGTATGTTCATTTTATTGAAAGAGAAATTTACATTTTTTTACAAATAATGTTTACACATGAATTTACTAGACATATTTTTTCTATAAATCTTCATTTTCTTTTTCTTCTCCTCCTTCTTCAAATTATGTTGGTTTTAAAGTACCTAACATGAATTAATGGCCAATCATAATTATCTGTGTTAATTTTAACCCAAACGTGGATTTAGGTATGTTATTGTAGTTAAGATTTTTTTTACGAAACATTAACATAAGTTTACATTTTTCCAAAGATTCGTGATTAAATTCAATTAGTGTTACTCTAGAGGAATAGGCAAACTCCTTTTTTACATAGAACTATTTATTATTCTGTTCAGCAAAAACAGATGTTGGCAACAATTTTTCACATCATTTTCGTTCAAATAACATTTAAATTAGTTCAAATATATATAGGGTGTCTCACGATGTTTTGCAGTCCAATATCTCGAAGACTTTCATAAAACAAGTATGCATTTTGGCAGCTATAAACAATCGAAACTGACCCAGATAAATATAACCATGAGAAGTATGAAATTGTTAAGATATGATCAAAAATGTAATATTACATTGGGTTCACGTGATCGGAAATGAGAAAAAACCCAAGTTTTACAATAAATACAAGCATCAGTTTAGACTGTTTATAGTTGTCAAATTTCAAAATTGTCCTATGGATAGTTTTAGAGATATTGGACTGTCAAAACGTCGTATATATATCGTATATATGCAAGTTATTAAAATAAATTAATATTAATATATTTAATTAAAGGTAATCGCAGTTAATTTTTGATACCTGCAGAAATGTGTAGTCGGATCTTGTATTATTGCGTTAGTATAGTTTTTATCATAACTGTAACGATTTGTACGGAAAAAACAAATTAGTTTGCGTAGCTTTGGATTTATTGTTTTTTGATATCTACCTGCATTTTTCTGCACTGTAATCTCTTTACGAAAATTCCTCTGTGACGACGGCCGTTCATTCATACATTTTAGCATTATCCTAATAGAGAACAAACAAAAATTCCTAGGTATCCGAATCAAAGGATTATGAGCCGCATAGCTATTATTCATTTTTTTGTAATAAAATTTTGTCCAACTTTCATTTCAAAAGTTGCTTTATCGTAAACAAATTTTTCTGTTCCAAAGAGTGACCAACGCTTTTAAATGCACCAAAGAATCAACGAATCAAGGTATATACTTATCTGTACCTATTCTGAATATGTTATGCAGGGTGAGTGAAACTATTGGGACATAGAGTAAGCGTAGGTTATTAAGACGTAAGTCAGTCATCTATTATTAGAATTTCTATTCTTAACACTTGACTCCTGTTCAAAATTCACTTCCAAGAGATCTTCCACGATGCTTACAATTCTAACAACGTTTTCTCATCAGGAATCGCTAATGTGGCGGCCCCTCTAGCAAAAAGTAAAATAATAAATAAAATAATATACTTTGCTTATATTTAAGGCTTTATGCCAATTTTAATTTTTGCTCCTATCGTCACATTATGATCCAAGTAAGATGCGCTGACTCTATTTCTCAATAGTTATGACTGAAACATCCTTGTATATAGGAAGAATGTTATTCTATTTTCAATAATTTTTTAGTCTGTATAAGAGCAATGAGGCATATAATTTTCTTTCTCTCTCAAGAGTATAATGTATGTGTATTTGTTGGGATTGATCGAATCGCCTTTTTTGTGAATTATTGAGAAGATAATTTCATTCCAACTGGTACTGTTTAAGGTAATGATGATATTTTGTACACTGCATAAATTATGATACCAGTTCCGCAGAACCCATATTTTTTACTCTTCTAACTCAAAATATGTTTTTTGTAAATAGTGACCGACATAATACGTATTGCTACTATCTCAAACCATTATAGATTACAAATGCAATTTTTGTTTTCCAGAAGTAACATCAATATTTGCAGATAGAGAATTATCTTAATCTCTAATGATGATTCGTGTGAGTGATTAGTTATTGGATGCGTGATTGCCAAGCTTATGTTCTATTTACTAATTTTTATATAAACAACACTCACCTATCAACGCTGATACAACACAAATGAAGTATAGAAGCTGTCGAAAAATAAACATCCAATGAGTTCCACACGTCGCACATGAAGTACCCGAATATCCATCTCCCGCCGCTCACCTCCACACTAAAATTAAAACACATGGCCCAAATGGCAACTAACATGTCCGCCAAGGCCAGACTCACTACAAAATAATTCGTGATTACCCTTAATTTTCTATGCCTCATAACTGAAACAATTACGAGAAGGTTCCCGAACAGCGCCGCGACGATTATGAAAACCATCGTAAGCGTCTTGAGCGCTACCAGGAAACAAAGAGCCCATGAGTGCGATGGCCATGGATTGAATAGGTCCGTAATTGAGCTGTTGGTGATGTGGTCCGTGAAGATGGTTTCTGGTAACTCCGAGGTCCTATTGACCTCTTTTTCGGTTATTTTCATAAATTCGTTCATTTTTTAAAGTGAGCAGAAAAGTCTGGTTCTCTAGAAATTTCTTAAATTTGGATGTGGTGATGTTTGGCACTTCATTTTTATTGCCACCTTAGTAACCTGAAAAATAAAATAAACATTTTTATGAAATATTTCTTCAGAAGTTTTGAAAATTGAAATGTCACATTTACTAGGGCTCTCAGTGAAAAAATAAATTCAAACTAAAAACATAACCTGTAGACTAAAAAATAGAATTGATATGACTATTTATTTAATTAATTAGAATATCGATTTATTTTTGATTAAAATAAACACTAAACTATGTTGTTTAATGAAATAATCTATATTTTCATATATGTAGATTAATGTTATTTAAAGGAAAAATTGTTACAAAAATACATTTCATGTATTAATCGAAATGTTGCTTTTGTTTGGGAAATAAAAAACTTTTTATAATAAATTGTTATAATAAATTTTACCAATAGTTTATTTGATTTTAACTTATTTCTAAAGATTTGTTCTACATTTTAATGTTTAAAGGTTTAAAAGAATCTGTTGCGCTCAATGGGTATTTATCAAGGAATAATAATATTAACCGGAGATTTTTAGAAAACATTAAAATAAATTTGTATACTTGCTTGATTAAGTATAATTTATTTTAATTGGGAGGCTTACATATATTCCTTCAAGAATAATTATCATGATTTTTATAATAATTCTTTGATAAAAGAAATTCAATATATTACTTATTAAATTATAGAGGGTGAGTTAGGACTATGACTTACTAATACCTCTGTGATAAATAGGTACAGTAAATATTGAATGACATTTTTTATGAATATGCAAGCTGATTTTTGACATTTGATGAAAACTTATTGAGGGTTCAATTTTATAATCGTGGTATTAAAAATACCTAATCGCCTGATTAGTTGGTTATCAATTTTCAAAAATTAAAGTGATTATTAAAATTTAGAAAACCCAGGGTTGAAATGATATAGTTTTATTTGAAAGGTTCTTATCGAATCTAGTTTTTCCATCACACTTTTTTTGATATATAATTTCTTTTTCATAAAATAGAAAAAGCCTTAATTTTTAGGGTTTTTTTAACGTGAGAATATTTTTATCTATTAGACAATATCCATATATCACAATAAGTTTTGAGAATAATACTAAGGGATGTCAGATGGTATAGTTTAATATAAAAAAGTAAAAGTAACGGTGACATTATCAGGTTTAAAATATATACCAAAATAAAACTTTTTTTTTATATTTGAAAGACCGACTTGTCGCTACACTAAAAATTTTATGCTACCCAATAAAATAATTTTTGGAAAAAAATCTTTTACCTATGTTTTTGGCAATTTAACAAAAACTTTTAAAAAAATTAGTCTTTTTGTTATACTGAATCATCCACACGTTAGCCGTTAAATATTATAGATGCTAGGTAACCAAGGGTTTAGGATTTTTTCGTTTCAGTTTTTGTACAATTTAGTGGATTACATACGGTTATTTATTAATCTTATACAATGTTTACCCATTTTTTTATAAAAACTGACATCCACTTTCAGAAGCCATAAATTACAAAGAGAAAGCGAAATATATTTTCATACACTCATATTGAGCAACGCATCCATAATTCTTGACTTTTTTGTAAAATAATATAAACAAAGTATATCTCACCGTGGCGTTTCGAATTTGTTTGGGTAAATGGAAATTATCATGTTTTCCGTTTTGTTTGCTAAGGCTCAAAAAATATACAAAAATATGAATTTGATCAAAATTTAATTCTGAAAATATGTGTAATCAGTACAGGGTACAGAATTAATAAATTCACTTGGTCGAGGATTTTTGAAACACGTATCCATATGTCTCATAATTCAGAGGTAACGAGTGAAAAATATAGAAAATTAAAATTATTGGCCCTAGAAATAATTTTGCACAATAACATTCGGAGATTTTTCTTGTAAATTTAATGTGATTAGCTAAGAAATGTTTGATATTTCACCTAAACTTATTTTAATTTTTGGCGAATATAAATACGGAATTATGTATGGTACATTTGAAATAAAAGATGTATTGGTGGTATTTGTAAATAATAAAGCTGTTATCAGATAATTCATTTTCCAAAAAATCTAGAGAATTTAAAATGAAGCAAAAAATAACATAAATAATTCAGGTAAATTAGAAACGGTAGAGGTCAGAAGAATTCAGGGCAAAAATAACAATTGAAAATAAGGATATCGGATCGAAAAATCAAGGTTTTAAGTGGATGTGATAAATAAATTATAAGAAACAGGTTATTGAAAAAGGGTCAGAACAGTTTGGAAATAGGAAATGCGGGATCTTAAGTACGGTTTTAAAGGAAATACAAGAAAATAAATTGTATATGAATAACTTAAAAGCAACAGATAGGGAAAATGTGTTTAAATTGCTTTATATATTTATATAATGAAAAAATTTATTTGTTGAATAGTTATGAAATAATCATTCAGTTAATTGGAGTGACAACAATATACTAAGTCTACTCTTTATATATTTATTTCAAGCTTTCGGAAAATATTCTTTCCATCATTAGGAAAAAACTACAAATACTAATTATTATAGTAATTTATTCAAATTTTTCATATAAAAGTATATCTTGTACTACTAAATACGGAAAAATGTAAATAGGTGAAAAAGTTGTTAAAAAAGATAAAAGCTAGAAATTTAAATATTAATAATTGATTTCGTCTATTTTCAATAAATGATAATTCTTCTTTTTATTAATTTTCTAAAGAATGGGTAAATAGTTAACCAACAAATTAGCTTATACAGATTGTTATTATTTTGAAATTGATTACTATTATTAAAAGACAATAAATTAGAATAAATTTCACTGAGGTGTCCAATATCAGATCTTTTATTAATAGATTCAGATTCTTGATCAGACAAAAGTCATTCATTACTAGTGGCAAGGACACATAGTACATAGATGATGTCCTGATGAACTTTTTAAATTAAAGGAAAGCTTGACTCAATAAACACAGCGTGCTCTATTTAATCGGTGACTAAAGCTTTGTAGCACAAGCTTCGTTCGGAAACATTAGCTGTTAAATTATATATAGATAAAACGTCTTTTATAGAATTTGTTAGTAATAAATGTAAAGACAATGGTATATTATTTAAAGGGATTCCAATTTTTAAGAAGTTACAAGAAAAAAAATACATATTGAAATTTGTTTTCGAAATAAGTAATACCACTAAATATATTACGATTAGTAAGTATCAAGAAATTAAATTTATTCTGGTAAATATAATTAACTATTTTTTTTTGGTTACAATTCTCTTTATATTTATGTATGTCATCAAATTATGTATGTAGTAAAAATAAATGAGATGCAAAAGTCTGGTAATTAGGTTAGTATCCTTCTCAGTCGTCGCCTCTCCTAACTTATCTCATTCGCCCCTCTTCGAAATGTCTTGACTCTCTTACGAAAGCCGAGATATCATTCCATGAAAATCACTTAAGTCCTTAATTTCTATCTGATTGATATTAAAAATGTTTACTCTTGAATGTTAATATGCTTTGAATCTGCGAAAATTCCTGGCACTATGAGGCTCCCTTCTTCAGTCTTCATCAGTGACAGTCTGGGTCATCCGCTGTCTTAAAAAATGACACGTGTCTATGAAGTCACTGTCACCTCCACAGATTCGAACAATTAGGTGCGGTTTGCAATGCAAGCATTGACACGATTTGCACTTAACCCTATGGTATTATTGAGTCGAGCCCACAGAATTCCCTTTAGGCTCCACACCTTTGTTAGTGTATTCCCTGGCTCCGAACCTCGCTAGCCTTTTCACATACACCTGCTACTATGTCGATCTGGGACTTGCAACTGAAGTTGTTTTCCAATTTAACTCTAAGATATTTCATATTCCTAACTTGCTTCCTGAAATACTATGGAAATGGTACATTACTTTCTTCACGACCCTCAAATAAGCGAATTCTAAATTAAAAAAAATTGAAATTCGTTTTCTGTTGTTCATGACTTTTGTATGTATAGTTTTATCACTAAATAATAATTAGTATATTCTTTATTACCCTTTAACGTATATGACTGGTAAAATAGTGAACCCTACACAGTCTTTCTATTTTCGTTATTAACGTAAATGACAAGAAAACGTATTACGTTGGAATAAACACAGATATAATACCCATCCATCACGACATGTAGACAGTAAAACTGTAAATTACTTTTATAGAAAGGCAACAAGGACATTAGGTAACTAAAACGATTTTTCGGTACATGACATCATTGTTTGACCTCTCATTAAGATTTTTGGTCTTATATGGACTAATTTTTACCAAAATAGGGGTGCCAGTAACCGATGTGTTCACTGAAGCAACTTTTCTTGCTATGAGAGATACAATATGGTAAAAACTAATTAATGTTTTTAATTTTCCGTAATTAACTTGTATAAAAGAATATTGACCTACTCACGTGAAATAGCTATTATTCAGTTATTTTATTTTCACGACACTCGTCTGTGACTCATGAATAATAGCGATAATTATACTCTCGTTAAAGAATATACTATTCTATTAGTAGCGGAGTTAATTTTGAAAAGTTTGTTTAACTATATTTGCTTGGACTACCTTGTTTTAGTTTAACAGCGATTACATTTCCATATTCACAAGATATTTCATACACGTTTTTCAAATACAATGAAACTCAGGCCTATAATGATTGCGTGTGTTTTGATATGGATTTTAGTAGATATAAATTACTTGTTCGAGTAAAATTGTAGCCATTTCGTGGATAATTTCCATAATGATTTATTACAAAAAGGTGAATTATGAATAACGATTAATGTCTTTGGAAACATTTTCGATTTACTCGTTTTGAATTGCTGGTTTTTATTGTAAGACAACTTTCACATGTGTAAACTAATGTAGATGTTAACGTAGAAGAGTGGTTAGAACAAGAACTGTTTTTTTAAAGTATTACCAAAAGTAAAATGATAACATTGAATATAGTCTTACGTTGAAATAAAAAAAAATTAAATCCTCTAAATAACATTTATCCAATTCATGAATAATACACTTATTCAGAATTAAAAGGTATACTTTATATAGCAAGAAGCTCCGCGCTTTTAACAACCGATATATTAAATTTTAAGTGACTAATTATATAATTTCAAAAGTCAGAAAATGGTCATAGAAGGTCCGTTGGTTTTATTATTTGTTCCTGGATAGAAACTTTTTTATTAACGATTAAAGTTTTTCAAGGGAATTCAAAAATTTTATCTATCGTATGATAGGAAATCATCTGCTGATAATTGATCAACTAAAATAAGTAATTGGTCAAATAAATTTCTATTTCAAAAATTATTAAATCACGTTAACTGTAACGCGCATGTACTGTGAGCTGTTAACACTTCGATATGTTGTAGACTGTAAAACGCATGGACTGGGCTCGTTGAGTAGTATCAGGGTAGAAAATAATATGCTGATATTTAGTTAGTTAAAAAAACATATTTTTTGATACATTTCTGGGGAAAAAATATAATTATACTTACTTTACTCATAGTGACTTAGAAGCAGTATTATAACTGGATGGTTGGGGTATAAACTTAAATTACCGATTACGTGATTTTTTTAAATAATTAATTTGACCAATTATTTATTTTAGCCGACCAATTATTATATGAATTCCTATCAAGAGCAGTTTTTATTACTTATTTCATTAATGATGAGCTTCTAACATTTTTGAATGGCCTAGGAAAACTTTATTCGTCAATAAAAAGCTTTTTAACGCTAACCAATTAATCAAAATAATTGACTCTTTATGACAATTTTTTTATCTTCTAAATTGGTCTCTCAAAATTGATGTATAAGTCGCTAAAATTACGTAGCTATTTTAGTATTCGGATATATAAAATAACTATTTCCCTCGAAAGGGTTTACTGCTCTAAGGTTTCCATTACTTTTTTTTATATTGCATCTGACCTCTAGACATGTCTTAGTAATTTATTTGTTTGCACCTTTTCTTTACAATATCACTACATATATATTGTAACGATATTAGGTTATTCTTCTTTTATATTCATGTTCAACTTTTTAAAACATAAATTATTTTACATTTTTTTAGTAGTTCTATATTTGATTGCAAACCTTTTTTTATCTCATTCTCAATATCTCTTCGCTACATGTATATTTTTGTATCACATTTCTTTTCATTATTTTAGATTTTCCATCAATATTGATTAACCTTATTTTCGTCATAAGATCCGTTCAGTGACCTTGTTATTCTTTTATATTAATGAAACTTTATCAATTGCTATTAATTGTCTACTCGTGTTCAAACGATCTCATGGTTTGTTTTTTATTTGTTTTCTCAATTTGGTAAGCACTTCTAATTCTTTGAATGTGCGTTTTATATTAATATTTCAAAATTTAAATTAAAGTACAACTTTAGTTATTAATGTTCCTCTAATAAATATACATGCTATTGGTTTATTCACAGCATTTATCAATCTCCTGTTTAGTGTTAGTCAAAAAAAAGTTTCTTTTCAGGAATGTGTTTAAAAGATCCTTACTTTTATTATGTATGAATTATTTCTCAAGTGATGAATATTTTTATCTTAAAACATATAAATATTTTATTTTAATGTTAAGATGATTACTATCTAAGACTTTTTAAATAAAATATTGTGATGATTATTACAGGTTGACTGACCAACTTAAATATGCACCAATACATATTCAGTTTCATCCAGTATATAAAACAGTAAATAATAAAGGTTAACTAGAGGAGTATAGGTAGTATAATTAAGATCAAAACTAGGTAATAATAATATATCAAATAAAAACGTGGAATCTATAATACAAAGAAAAAGAAAGTTAGATTTATTAGTTCTAATGAAACTATTAATTTTTTTTTCTCCGAATTAGGTAGTGATCCTGTGGAGCATGGCTTGGGTTGCAACTCTTTCTTTAAGTTAAAGTTTTGACGATTCAAGCCCATTGTCCTAAAATGAGTTTCTTCGTCAAGCGTACACAAACTGTTGTTCTCTCCTTGATGTACCGTAATCACCTTTTCAGAATCTCAATTACATGAAATATTTGTTTTTTTTTCAACTGATTGCAGTCATGTGAATAAGGAATTGGAATCTTCAACATATTTTATGAAGCGTGGTCAATATCAACTGAAGGTAACTGTGGTCTGAATAGTTGTAGTTGTCAAGTGTTTTGAGTTTTTTTTATGCACCACGAAAAGAAATATCACAGCTATTTGATTTTGCCATAAATCAGACCATATAAAAATGTATTCCACATCTTCGGGTAAACTTAGTAACTCTTTAGCTATATAAGCGTAAATTGGGTTGACTCCACTCACTTCTTAGGCCGCATGCCAACCATAATATGAAATACTTCCTGAAGCACGTTTATTGAATGTTCACAATTGCCTTTTGTATGAAGCCACTTTTGAGTTTAAAAAATGAGATTCGTAAACTTTTAGTGCTGGTGGTCAAAATAGCACTTTTTAGTAATATCTAATTTAGCAACATATTTATCAGTATTCAATTTTGTTAGCATAATCTGCTCCGTTATGATGCATATCCGTTTCATTTTTATAAAGTACTTCTTATATCTGCAGAAGATGCTTCATTTGATTGCCAACATATCATACTTATTAGACACCTTGGGATGCTGAGCGAAAAGCTTCAAATTATGTAATTCTTTTGCATAAATACGGGAGAAGTTAAATTTTTATATAGGTCATATAAAATTGTGAAGTTCGAATAAGCCAGTATATATTTTGTCCGTAGTTTTAAGCGTATGATGAGACTAGTAAGACGGGAAAGATGATATATCTTTTCTAGCTCCGGATAATTTGTTAGATTGACTTTTATGAACAATAGGTTTTGAGTTGCTACCATTGATATACATATAGTACTAATCAGCATTTCTCATGCCAATATCAACTGAGTGTAGTAGTATGAGTTGACTTGTATTGTAATACATAATACAGTTTTTACAAAAATAGTTAGGTATAAAAGGGAAAAAATATAGGGTTTTCTATTAATATACGCACCTACTCTTGAATAAGAATAATGGTGAAGGTACTCAAGGAATGAAAACAGGAAACCGTATAATTTTTGAGCAATACTCTTAGTAACTAATACTTTAAATAGGTAATATTTTCAAGTTCTTTTTGTTTTACTTTTCCTATTTTATATACTACAGTTTTTTCTTGTCGAATTTTCTGAACTCCTCTTTGCTTCTATTCTTAATCTTCTACACTAAAAAAAAATTCCGACAATTTTCTTTGTGTTATTTTTGTGTAGTTTTCTGGCTTGACCTATCTACATGTTAATTAGTACCATTTGTGTCATATTTATGAACATGTTGCATCACTAATGATCATATTGTTGATTTCAAGTTTGTCTGTTTTTATTTGCTTTACATTATATAACAAATCTACTCCGTTCTATGTTCCGGGCATTACAAATGCCGTATGTATGCATTAACGTACACACAAATACTTTTCAAAACAAGCGAATATTACAATAAAAATAAACTACTGCAATCAATTTTCTTTTTGGCTACTTGCTTATAAAAAGTATTATATGCCTCTACCAAAGTGTTACCTTTTCTTTTCATTGTTATATTAGTGTATTAATAAGCGATATAACTCTTCTAAAATCAACAGTTCTGATATATTTTATAACAGCTATTGGTGACACTAGAAAGATAAGTATCAAAATGGCTTCATTTTAAACCTGATTTGATTTCATTTATGGGCTAGTTATCTAAACTTGTGTTCGCCAAGAACATTTTGATATGAGGAATAGCCTGCAGCAAATGTAAATTCGTGTTTAAATTTCGTTGTTTGTTGAATTGATACCAATAGCTTTGAATTTGTGATTACAGGAATAAAAGCTACGGTTTAAAAAACCGCTCTACTTTTACAACTCTAGAAAGATAGTTTGTTCTTCATTTTTGAAAATCTTTATTATGTTGTATAAAATGATTCTATAAAAATTTCTTTTATGTGAGAGAATATTTCGTAACATTGGGAGATTTACAAGGGATTTAATATCGATTTTGGAGATATATTATTTCAACACGAGAATAACGCAGGAATGGTTTGAGAGGAATTTGAATTATGTAGGTTATTGATTTCGGAGTTTATTTTAAAATGTAGAGTATAAAACACTCCGTTATAATCACCAAAGGCTACGTGCTTTCGTTAAAAATTATTCATTATATATTTAATATAGGTACCGGGCTGTATAAAAATGGGTAATATTTTTATTGTTATATCATAAAAGCACTAGTCTAAAAACCAAGAATATTTTAAAAAACATATAAAACATTAACAAAGTTGCAATTACACATACTTTTAAAAATACTACTTATAAATATAAAAGATAAATTATACAGGGTGTCCCATGACGTTTTGACAGTCCACTATCTTGAAAACTGTTCGCATGACAAGTATGAAATTATATCTTGATGAATAGTTAACTTACTAATTAAATATGGATATATTTACAGCCAATAACTTTTAAATATTAGATTTGAGAAATTCTAAATAGTAAACAGAAGTCGCATATTTATTAAAATAAGTTTAATAAACGTCTCCCATTAATTGAGACACTATAAGTTAAAAAGTATCTTTTGAAAATCGTAGCAAAAATGTTATTTCATATTTAAAACTCAAATGAGACCACCCATAGTAGAAGATACATAAATAAAAGAAGAGGTCTAATCCTCTAAAGTAGGTCTCTTGTACCAAAAGATGATTTTTTTTTATAAATGATTGGGATGCTCGGATCCAAGAGATAACATAAAGAAAATATCTATTTCCCGCTAATACGCTTTCTGTATCTGGGGTTATTCTGCTGATTATTTCGCTAAAGATGTTTCTTTAATATCTTTCTTTTTACGTGAAAAAATTAAGTTCAATTGATGAATGGTTTCCAAGCTTCCGACTTTTAATAAACGACGCTTTTTGGATTGTTTTTTAAAAATGTTTTTTGGTTGTTAACGATATTTTTTTAAACAGACAGCAAGGAAGAGATATAATAATAATTTAAAAATGTAATGCTATGCACTCAATATGGTCTTACCAGCAATACGTTTTTAATAACATAAAAAAGGGTTTAATTTAAGTAATTAATTCATTAATTTTTAAACGAAAACTTTAATAAAATATTATTCCTATTTAATTCCAAACTTTAAACTATACGTTATTTACAAAATCTTTCATTTGTAAATTGTTTTTGTAATAAGTAACCAATATATTTTCTGAATTGTAAAATGTGAATCACCTTGTACAAGACAAAAAAATATCGTGCTTTTAAGTACTAATTAATACTCTAGCAATATACAGTATGGTCCAAATGAAAGGAAGAAATTCATTGTTTCGTAAATTGGCCATTTTTTGGGACAATCCTGAAACCCGTCGATTTTTATTTTTAAATAGATCACCTTTTTATTTTTGATGTCATCTCTGTGACCACGATGACGCCATTAATAAAATTTTTAAATAGAAAATTGAGACTTGCTATAAATCAAATGAAAGGTCTTTTAAATATCTATTTATCCATATCAATTATGTCTAATTAATTTTTGTATGTTGTCAAAAAAATGATTTATTAAATTTTTAATGTTACAATAAATATTATAATTAAGTACAACCAAATTTAAAACAAGTGCTCAAATTGTTTTGTCTGCTAAAATACAATGCGAAAGATGAGCACGGAACTCTTCTCGAACTTTCGCTACAACTTCCGGAGTTATTTTTGCAATCTAATGCGTATCCATTCTTTGAGTTCATTAATAGTTTGTGGTTTATTTATGTACACTTTACTTTTCAAGTATCCCCATAAAAAGAAATCGAAGGGACTTCAATCAGGTAACCTCGGTGGTCACTCAATTGCTCCTCTTCGACCTATCCACCGATTGGGAAGACGTTGTCCAAGTAGTTTCTCACCAAGACAACATAGTGCCCATCGCACCATCTTGCTGCAGCCACAAATCATTTCTGATTGGGAGCAACCGGTTTATTCTGGGAGCAAGAAGTTCTGCAGAAATTGTAAATATCGAGGACCTGTTAAGGTTTCTTCTAAAAAGTATGGTCCTATAATCCTATTAACTATTATTCCCGCCCAAATATTCACTTTCTCTGGGTATTGAGTACGGTACTCCTTCCTCCAGTGTGGATTTTCTGTAGCCCAATACCGGAAAGTCTGACGATTCATATGACCGTTTAGCTTCATCAGAAGAAAGAATTGTTTTTAAGAACATCGGGTCTATGTTCTTTTTTACCATTATAATTTCACAAAATTCGATGTCTATCAAAATCTTCTTCCATAAGTACCTGCACTAAATTTACATTGTAGGGATACAACGTCTCCTTTTTTAGCGTTCTAAGAACTTTTTGATGGCCAACCCCATTCTCTAATGCTACTTGCTCTAAAATGGTATGGGGATTATCCTCAAAAGCTAGCAGAACTTCTAGTTTCTTGTTTTCAGATATTTGTTTCCTACCACCTTTGGAAGGTCTTTTACATGACCCGTTTGTCTATTTTTTTTTCATTTTTGCTTGCTGTGGACTGTGTAATTGGTTCTCGGTTGGGATATTTATTATTGAATAAAGTACGTACACCTTTCTTCGTACGTGTTTTATCTCCACAGCTAATTAATATTAGAATTTGAATTCTTTCCGTTTCAGTCAGCTTCAGGTTGATAAAAGAGAAGCGATAAAAGTTTTTGATTTCGTCTACTACAATATTATTAACCACTTGACAATAACAATTATGTTGAATGTCAGTAAAGGAATTTTGATAAGGTAACTAGTTTTTTAAAAAAAAAAAGAGGAAAAAGTAGTTTAGACATATTTTCATTGTCAGTAACGGCCTTTACTAAATTTATTTTTGGGTATCAATTAATATATCATAACAATACTTAATAAATTAAGAAATCTGTTCGAATGTCATTAATACTACTTTTGACAATACTACTTAGAAATAATTGATATGGGTGAATAGATATTTAAAAGACCTTTCAATTGATGTATTTCAAGATCCACTTTTCTATTTAAAAAATTTTATTGTTAATCTGACGAAGCGCCCATTTAAAAATAAAAATCGAATGGTTTCATGATTTTACCCAAAAATCGCCGATTTACGATGTAATGAACTTATTCCTTTCATTTGGACCATACTATATATTTCCCAGTTTATGCGGTACGATACATAAATATAAAGAAAAAGCTATTTAAACCAAACATACTTTAATCAATAATTAATTAGTGAATATTTGCTATCTGCGCACAATTTTGTAGTCGTTAGAGCATGATATCGCCAAGAAGTGTTCAAGAGTTTTAAGAGTTAAAGCCTAAGACGAAAAATCATTTAAGTTATATGTTTGAGATCGTCCAATTTTTGTAAAATATTATTTGTATTTACCAGGAATTATGGAGACGTTGGAAAAAAATATATTTTTGATCTAAAGAAAGATACTAGACAATGTTTGGTAATTTTAAACACTTAAAACGTCAAATAGAATTTTTGTCTTTTATTTGCACCGCACTGTTTAAAATTCAAAATATTTTTAACTGATTGCCATATAATTAAATTATTAATTATGCGTATTTTCCTGAAAATGATTTCGTGTTATGTGGTGATAAATTATTTTATTTAAATTTTAATTTTTTTTATTTATTTTCCCTTTTTTTAATTTATTCATTTGTGTAAAAAATATAAGGAAATAGGAAATCGTTTAAGACATTTTGCAGTAATATTTAAAATCTCGACGCAATTTTATAAAATGAGTTGATTTATCATTCATAATCGTTTTAAAACATTAGTGCTTGTTAGTTAACTTTTCCTAAAAGGATTCTTCTTTTGCTGAAATGCTAAATTAAATCATTTTTGTGTAAGCTAATTTCAATTAAGAAGCTCTCTTTGCTATCGTTAAAACGAAGCAGTTTTTACATAATAAAAAATTAATTAACAGCTTTCGTAGTTCGAACATGAATATTAAATGCGCACAAGGTTATTTTAGTGATTTAAATCCTCATAAAAACAGTTAAGTGTAAAGTACTTATTTAATTTAATATCTTTTATTACTACCCAAAAAAGAGATTTAGATAATTATTTACTATTACTTTCAAGAGCCAACAACGTAAAATCAAATGAAATCTGTTTTATTTTATTAAGGAATGAAGCATTTACATATATTTGATTAAGAAATAAAATGTCGATTTTATTAAAAAATCGTCCTTTATTGGAATTCTAAATATTAAAAAAAAATCGTTACCTCACACAAAATTTTAAGTATATTACATTAGAAAAATCGTTAGCTTCTCAAAGTTTTGGAGTTGGAACAAACCTAATCTCTTAGGTAACAATAATTTGTACTTTAAAGGTCTTGACATAAAAGTTTGTAAAAATTATGCGAAAAGTTCTCCTAGTAAATGTATAAGTATAATAATAATTTTATTTACTCAACATAAAATGCAGAATCAAGTTTTAAAAAAAATATGTATCATGGATAAGCATTTTGTTCATTAATTTTAAAAAAATGTATTTCTCTACGGCATGAAGAAAACGGTATCTAATATTTAAAGCAAATTTTTGTAGGTGCTCCTACTAAAATATAAACTCCTAATTCTTTGAGTGTTACCTTGAGAATAAAATAAACAGTTAGTAGGTGGATAAGATGAAAAATAAATTCGAATAAAATCAGTGACAATATTCAAGTTATTGAAGTATATTTATCTTTTAAGCAGCTGAAATGAAAAATAAGTTCGCAAGCTAAAGTAAATGTTTTGGGACTTACAAGTAAACAAGGTTAATAAGATCTTTTCTTAAATGAATTTTCCTATAAATTACTGTTTGTTTAAACAACATGACAAAATATTTGTTTTTTGATAAAAAATAGAAAAATTAAGACAGTAAGCATTAACAACTTACAAATGTTAAAAACAGTTACATAGATTTTTGTTTAGTTTATTGATATTTTTATTGAATTAAAAGGTGTGGATTCGGATATTTTTAAATTCACGCTGTAGCGTTGAAAGCACATATTATTAATATAACGAAAGTTAAATTAAATAATTTTTATTGTGATCCTTATCAAAGGTTTAGAATGTTAGGTGTAAATTGTTATAAAAAATTTTTCTTGGTTGAAAACTGTCTTATCGCAATGAAAATCAAAGAATTAATTACCTAAATTATAAAGTGATGGATTTTTAAATAAATAATTAGAGTTTTAAAAACTAAGAGTATTTTTAAAGATATATGAGCAGTACTAAATATATTTTAAAATTATTTACTCTTGAATCAAATTTATATTTTTGGAACGTATTCTATATAGCAGATAATAACATAATTTTTATTAGTATCAGTAACATGGAATGTAATTGTTGAAGTCATATAAACTTTCAAAATTTCAAATAAACTGGAATATTTTTTATTTGCGGGTTATTTTTTATGACACCGACATCTACAAGATACAATGCTTATATTCCTATAATAAAATAATAAAATCTTATTTATAATTTCAAAAGGGAAAAATAGCAAAACATCTTTAAATTAACTTACATTTTTAGTTATTTAGTTATATCAAAATTCCTTCCTAGTCTTTATCATAAGTTTTTCAGCAGTTGACTGAATGAAAATAGTTACCACCTTTTCTGAATCTATATTTCGCACTTTTATACTAGTTTGCTCTACTTTCACTTTACAAGTGTGTAAAAGAGAAGAAACAATAAATAAATATAGGATCATCAAAACACATGTAAAAGGAAAATTAGTAAAATATGTTTTAAAGAGATTTTAATTTTTGGAGTGCAAGATATTTAATGTTTAACATTGTAACGTAACATGATTTTTAAATGGTTTAAAATGGTGATCTAAAATTTCCTTACTAGTCCTTAACATGAGTTTTCCAGCCCTTGACTGAATTAAATAAATGTAACCAACTTTTGCTATTCCATGTTTCCCACTTATAAAACAGTTTATTTAGTTCGCTTTAGTTTCGAAAAGTTTTAACAAATTCCAGCAGGTGTTTCGAATTTCCCGAGACGCCGCGTGATACTGCCATCGGGCTGGGAAATCTCTCACCAGGTTTTCGCGGCTTTCCACCGACGCAGTCGCGCCATCTTTCAGTCGAAAGGGTCTTTTCAACCGCGCGATACAACCTCTTACGGACTAGGTGGATTTTTAAATAATGAGGTTGGTTTATTTATAGTAGCGCAATATCCGAAGAATCGCTACGGCATGTATAATGAAAATATTTCACTTGGAAAAGATGTCTGTCTGGGTTTCTTTTCCTTGTATACAGTGTAATATAATTTATTTGTTCATTAATACTAGAAATTGATCATTACTTCCTGATTGTAGAAAAAATATTGTATGCAATTCGTGTCTAAAGTGATTCATAGGTTGTTGTTTCATAAGGTCAAGTAATATCAGAGCTATGTTTTTAAATTGATAATATTTTTGGTGCTTTGATGATTTATTACGATTTTCGTTGTGGATTTTCTCAACAACAGTGTGCCCATCAACTTGCTTCGACTTTTATGATGAAGCACAATCCCGGGCTGCTGTCTTTTGCTGCATATCCGAATTCAATCATGGTCGTTCAGAAATGGCTATTATGCTGTGCGTGACCTGATATCGAAATATTGTTATGTTACTTATTTTGCTAAGTAGAACAGTTCATTCTGAATGGTACACAACCACTTGTTTGTCAGAAGTAACCGGAGCGAGCTATCACACACCACTCTTCAAACAAATTAATTTTTTCTACGATCTCTAATGAAAGTAGGCTTTTGCGCTTCGATAAGTCACTGCAAAGTTGACGTTTTCCGAAAAGTGACCCCAAATGTCAGTTTTGTGGCTCTACAACAAAATTTGAAAAACGCTCGCCTAATTTTAATTGCGCAAACAACTGTTCAACGTATCAACAGTAAGAAATAAACGAGTACTATTTAATAGGTAAATGTTGCCAAGCTGCCAAATTATAATTTACGGAAATAAATTGTAAGATTAAGAATGGCTCATTTAAGTGAAAATATTAATGATGATCGGTTATGGTGATCGTATTAGAACTCATGAAGAAGTGTGTCATATTTTCACAATGTAAGTATTTATTAAACATCACACCATCAACAATATTATACTTTAATTAATAAAAAAATAAATAAAATAAATTTTTATGCAATGGATATAAAATGGCGACACGATAATAACTCCATCTATATTATTATTATATAATCAATTCAGGTTTCTTAATTAATATAATTCGTTATCTGACGGTAGATTCGCGCTATTTAAATTGTCATTTCATTAGCTATTAGTTCTTAATATGAAAGTTCGTTTCACATAGATATTTTTTATGCAACTGACATGAATTGGCAACATTTTATAGCGCCACCTATATTATACTATATTGCCGCAACTTTCTGTCTCAAGCGATAAAGTATCACTTTCCGCTCTTGATATACAAATAGCTATTTTGTGCCCCAAAAATATGGAACTGCTAGGTCATCCACCGTACTGCCACGATTGAGCCCCAATAACTTCTTTTTATTTCCACAAATCAAGAATAAATTGCAAGGTTAACGTATTAAGCGGTTGATGCGATCAAATCGCAAATTTTGAAGCTACTTCATTCGGAGTTGGAAATGTGCTTCGAAAATTTGTTCAAATGCATACAAATGGTATGTATTGATCTTAATGGGGAATATTTTGAAAAATAATAATATTTTTTATTTATCTAGCATATATAAATTTACGCCTATGCTTTTCTTTAGTGTTTTAAGCGTAACACCCTCTATTTTATATAACCTCTAGAAAATGTTTCCAATTTACCATTTGCCAAAATTTTAGTTTTTTTTTTCAAAACTAGAAATAACTCAAATACTTTTGGGTATAGTAAATATTTTATAAAAATATGATGTAATGAAATAAAATATGTTTCATTTAAAATAACAAAGAAAATCTTGTGCAGTTTTGGGTTATCCGAGCAACCAAAAAAGTTCATGTATTGTAATAAGTCTAGAACATAATAACAGGAAACAATGGGTGATTAGGCATCAGTGCTCTATTTTAACATATCCGAAGCAACAACATCAACGATAAGAGAACTTAAAAATGAATAATAAATAACTTTGAAAGCCTCTTGAAAACCTAGTAACATCTTGTAAAATTTATATATGTAGCATGACCTTTTGTTGTTAAAGATGGTCTATAAAATTGTGTCATTTATTTATTTTTATTTACTATTTATTTATTAACTGGAAATTTTGCCACTATACCTCGTGCTCATTGGTATAGTGCCTGCGAGCTGTGATATGCTACTAGTCGCTTCAGGCTGTACGGGCATATAATTTGTGTCATGTACGCATAAATTGTATGTGACTGTTCTTCATCCAAAATTATACTCAATAAAAATCTTTTCTTAGTAACTTTAATGAAAAATAAATGTTTTTTATATAAAAACTTCAACAGAACTATAGAAAACTTTTTCACATCGTTTTTATAACGTGGCACTAATTTTTCACAATTGATCACTTAAAAATAACACTAATGTTACATATATAAGATATTTTCTATCTTTATTGGAAATCCGACATGAATAATTAAACACAATTGAGTTTCTGTAATGAAAGTGGATTTTTTTATTATTTACATCTCTTAAAACTACTATATACAAAAAGCCTACCTGTAATGAAAGAAACGACATTAAATGTCCATTAATCATGCCAGTTTAATCACAATACCGAAGTTAAATTTATAGTTAAACTGGAGCTTCTCTTTGATAAACAATTTTAATAAACGTTGATTCTCTCTCTGCCATGTGCATTCCTCATTACAGGTAAACAGTTATTATACTCGCACTTGTCGCGATCTGCTTTACCGATCCTCGATATGATGCTCGGGATCGGTGACATTTGAAGAAAAGGCAGTTTTCTTTACACATATTGTGCTTATTATTAAGTGTATATTTTAAACATGGACTGATTTGTTGATCATTAGTGAGGGTGAAATAAATTCTGGAAGACAACGTGTGTTATTGAATATTTAGCGACTAACTAGCGGGTGTGTGTGTTCTCTTCGATTGAGTCTTAACAACTGATTTAGCGGGGTGTGTGCGTGTATATATGTGTTCTCTTAGGTTGAGTTTTTAGTAACTGATGCAGTGTTTTGTGACAGTAGCACTGCGGCAGATTACAAGTGGCTGAGAATGAACTCAGAAAGAGCGATTCTAATTGGTTCATGTTAACCCCTTATGTAGGAGCATTACTTATTGGTTGACATAAAAATTGCGTATGTGACAAAAGACGTGTAAAGGGAATCGTGGAATCATCTAGACCATGTACAGGATGTACCAAAAATGTTGTTTTTACTTGTTTAAAATAAGAGAATTTTAAACACTAATTATACCTCGTAAATAGTAAAATGGTAAAAGCAAACGGAATTAAATTTAAAATAAAATACAACGTGTACAGAAGTACAAAAGAACAGAAGACTTGAAGATGGTACGGAGATCGTGCCGAAAAGTCTTCATTTAACCGAAAAGTCTTCATTTAACCGAAAATCAACATCTAACAACCCGGAGCAAATCCCGGAAACCCAACTCTGAAAACTCATACCTGATGTTCTATCGGATTTCTTATCCGTACAAGAAACGAATTTAAAAAATTCGGAGAGTTCATATTTAAGAATTTTACAGAATAAAGTTTCATCCGAACCAACAATGAACGTTCTAGTTAGTAATTGGTTATTAAGTGGGTTGTTTTTGCCATATGTCAATGTACATTAAAGAAAGGAAAATTTGTAGAAATAAGTCCTTTTTAGTCTCTCAGTATAAGCTTTTATTTTTTCATGGAAAAAAAGGATAGCGGTTTCGCGGCTAAATTTTCAGGTTCAAAATTCAAATTTCTGTAATTAAAAATAAAAATGACAAATAGTTTTGGGTAAACTAATAAGTTTTCTCGGATTATGGTTTTACAAGACTTGAGGGTGTTTTTGAATTTAGAATTGATCTTATTTAATGGGTTATTAATTTTCTCTATCGAGTATTCTTGAATAAAATCTATTATTTTTTTGACCTAGTGGTCTCATTCCAGAATGACTACACTGTTTCCTTTATCTGCTTTTGTGACTATTAAATTATTTTGCTTTATTTTTTTGTTAATATTATTTTACATTTCACTTTCATAGGTACTATTTCTTAGAAAATAGCAAATATCCTAAAGCCTTATTTTAAAATTTCTTTTAAATCATCTAATCTCCATTAGAACAAGACGGAGATTATAAACTCATCTGAAATTGTGGTGCCATGTACATTAGAAAGACATTTAGAAATTTCTAAACCCGCCTAAAAGAACACCCTAGCAGGGATGGCGAACCAACGGCACGCGTGCCACAAGTGGCACGTTTGAAAATTTTGATGGCACGCACAAAAACAAAATTATTTTTTTATAACTTATCTTTTTTGATAGAAATGAATTAAAAATTATTAATCTACACTTAATTTATAATTTATGAAATAAATTTGTAGTACTGAACACTTATCTTAGTATGTTAACTAGAACCGTCAAATTATACATTTTATTATTAAAATATCGCATGAATTCTCTCGAAGTATATAAAGATGCGCATTAGATAAATTTTTTTGCGTATCCAGTTTCGCCTTCTAATGTTATTGCATGTTGTTGCCGTCGCTGCGCTCGAATCAGACGACAGAAGGCATTAGTCATTTTTAGTAAACCGTCGTCTTTGAAACTTCAGTGACTTGTTAAAAAATATAACCGTTTATTGTAAATAGATATATTGTTATTTTTAGGTAAATCTTTTTACATATTATTTCATATTTTATATTCTGCATTCGTTTGCAAGAACATATTGCGTCACGACTGAAGTTTTAACCTGTAACAACCTTAAGGTATTAAAAGTTACTAAACTTATAATTTATTTTGCTTATTTTTGAACAATAAAATATTTTAATATTATGAGAAATTATTTTATCATTAAATCAGTGTAAAATATAGAAATAATTATTAAAATTACCTTGAATTAATACATTATTTATTATTTTCTTGTGTTGGTAATATTTTTACTACTTTAATATGTGACGAAATATGTTCTTGCAAACGAATGCAGAATAAATTATTTATTTTATAACAATATTATTAAAATATATATTTTTTAGAATTGCTTATTATGGCTAGTTCAATGAAAAAATCGAAATTATCCGAAACATGTAGTAGCAGAGAATTTCAAGCTTGGTGGACCGATAGATACGGTATGATTGAAAAGGACAGTAAAGCAATTTGTATTTAATGTTCTAAAACTGTAGCCTGTAGAACATCTTCAGTAAAGCGGCATTATGAAACCAACCATAAATTTCTTCTCGATCGAAGTGTAGAAGAGCAAAAGGAGTATATATCACTTGCCTTAAAAAATAAAAATACTCAAACTACTTCTTTAATGAAATATATTGGAACTCAATCAAACACCACTGCTGCTAGTTATCAAGTTTCAAAAAATATTGCTCAATATGCGAAACCTTTTAATGAAGGCGAATTTTTAAAGGATGCTTGGCTGCAATGTGAACCATACTTATTCGATGATTTCGAAATCAAAGAAAAAATTATCCAAAGAATTAAAGACATGCCGATAGCTAGGAATACAGTGAAAGAGAGAATTTTCGGTATGGCGGAAAATGTATATTTTCAACAAAAAATTCATATAAATTCTTGCGATTTTATATCCATTTACCTTGACGAGTCTACCGACGTAACAGGCTCTGCTCGCTTAGCAATTTTTGTACGTTATTTTGTTCAAAACAATATTAAAGTAGATTTAATAAGTTTATCAACATTAACAACAACAACAAAAGGATTAGACATTTGTAATGCAGTTATAGATGCATTGAGAAATATGTCCTTCTAAAATTGTGTCAGTTACAACTGACAGTGCCCGCAGCTTAACTGGACGGGAAAATGGATTTATAAATTTATTTACCAAACGTATTGGACACACACTTCTTGATTTTCATTGCATTATTCACCAACAAGCGTTATGTGCCAAAACAGGTTTAAAAATGTTTGATGATATTTTGAGTTTTGTAACAAAATTAGTCAATTTTATATCAGCACGAGCACTAATGTAAATGTTTTGCAAATATTTGTAGATTGTTTGGAGGAAATAAGATTATTTCTAAATAATGAGAACATTATTGACCAATATACAATCAATTATTGGATGTAGAATGGCTAGCACAGTTATATTTTTTCACTAATTTATGCTCTCACTTAAATTAATTAAATATAAAACTACAAGGTATTAATAAAACAGTCATTATAATAGCTTTGTTCCAACCTGCATCAGTAATAGTTTCGGATAGCTGTGATTCTGCGCAGAATTTGAAATGCGTTCCAACCCGAGTCACTAACCATTATTAAATGATTTGTATTCTGTACCAATCGAAATCTAACCGTAATTGGAAACTATCAGAAGAGTTTGTGAATTTTTCACTTATCACTTATCCGAAGCATGCGCATTGCGCATAACGATGTTTTGTTTTGACAACATAACCTAGATCACAGACCTCGTTTGTTGTATTTCTGTGTTTTACTTAAATTTTAATTGAAATATGGATAATATTATTGAGAATGGCGATAGTGATGTATATAGTGATGAAAGTGACATATCATCTTTGGTTATTCTTAGGTTAGGTTAATTCTTAGGTTATGTTAAATGCTAACAATAACAAAACATCTTTGGTACCAACCTACAATCAAACCATCAGAAATGGACCGTTTTGACAGTCATGCGCAATAGAAACGATTGGTAAACAGTTAGAAATCTATTTGTAATTTCAGGTTGGAAGAAAGCTAATGTTTGACTTAATCAAAGCGTTCGAAGTCAAATTACAGATTTTGAATCGTGATATTCTTTCAAATTCATATAAATATTTTCCGAATACAAAAAAAAATTTTTCTGAAAGCGAATGTCACGAAAAGCCAAATAAATAGTCATTAACGAAAGAGTTTTCAATGGTAATTCAATCCCTGATTCAGGAAACTTTAAAATTTATTTTATATCCTGATACAATACCATTTGAAAAATTAAATTTAAAAGTCCTTGAGTGGTTAAATTTTAATGAATTAGAAATGGAATTAGTTGAATTTCAGTCAAGTACAATATGGAACCAAAAATTTGTTGATTTAAGAAATGATTTAGAAATTATTGAAAGTAATCGATTATTGGATAAAATAAATAAAATTGCAGAAGATGAAATTCTAACTACATGGAATTCAATTCCTGACACGTTTAATTGTTTAAAAATATAAGCAAAGGCAATTTTATCAATATTTTCGTCGACGTGGGCATGTGAATCTCTTTTCAGAATTAAATTTTATAAAAAATAAATATAGGAATAGAATGACGGATGAGTCGAGCTCTGCATGCGTGCTGTTGAAATTAACTAAAAATGAACCAGATATTAAATCTTTATCATCTTGTGTACAGCAACAAAAATCACATTAAAAACACTTGTTTTTAACGTGAATTTTGTTTCAAGCATATTGCTTTTTGTAAAACATTAATTAATAAAAAAATGTTTAAAGAAGAATTGCTTTTATTTGTTTATTTAATTATACTTACGTATAGTTTCACCACGCTAACATTTCGAATGGAATTTTATTGTGGCCCGTTACCTATTTAAAAAAGAATTTTTATGACTTTTTAGCACGGACATCAAAAAAGGTTCGCCGTCCCTACCCTAGAGCTCTACATTATTTTCCCACTTCGCCAACCACCTAAGAGACTCAGGATATGATTTAGCTCCTAAAATTCATACTTCACCGTACTAATAATAAATTTCTCTTGAACAATTTAGAAAGCTTAGAAATTTGCAGACTATTTAAAAATAATATAGACAATTGTTTAAACGCACAAGTACATACTGAAACAACACCTACGTTTTTTAGTTTAATTTTGTTATGCTATGCAAAATATTAATTATCACCTATTTATATTATCACTCAATAATTTTGCTACTAGCTTCTCCAATATATCCTTAATTATAAATTTGTCATATTATATTAATTTCCCCAATTTAGAATAGCTATATTCTTATAGTTAAAAATATTGGTTTTCTTCTTCAAGCTTACGTGATCTTTTACTATCAATACAAAATTAAATTTTCCTAGATTGTGTTCGTCTCTTACGACTGATCTAATTCATGGTATTTTACACCTAAATGTTAATTGTCAATAGATAAAATCAAGTTTTCAAATACCGATAATTTGATTAGGTATCGGACAAAAATATTGGTTACTGCAGAATCCGTCGTTTTTCAGAAGTCATTGTTAAATTGTACGACTATATTTTCTTTCGTAATAGTTTGTAATTTCTTACATAAGTAATAGAAGAAACTGAATAACAATGACAATATAATACAATACCCAGAGTATCGATATTTTTCTGAATAATTTAAAGGTATTTTCACTATCAGAAAATTTAAATGTGTAGTTCAACACGGAACAGGATATAGACAAATTGTATTTTATTCTTCAAAACGTATGAATACGGTAAATTTTTAATCAGCGGTTGGTTCAAATTTATATTTTTGTAATCGTACTTATAAAGTGGGATAAATGGGATTTTGGTAGCGAGAAAAAGTCGTATTACACTTTATTAGGATCTTTGTAATAGCAAGATAGAAACTGCTGCCGTACAGTTACATTAAACTAACAAAAGAATCTTAATATACTTTCGCCAATTATACATTTATATTAATATAAAAAAGATATATTAAAAAAAAACAAAATTTGTTATAATTTAAATATTTTTTATTAAATAAGTGTCTATATTGAGGGCGCTTTTATTTTTTCGACCTAATTTTCAAAAATTTACGTTAAATTTTCGTTCGTTTGTAAATTTTGTATTCGATGTGAACAACACATGAATTATCTAGATACTATCAATTCTGGTTATACCACCGAACTAAGTATAAGTATTAAAAGAAAGATGTTATGGAAACCTTAATGAATGGGAATATCAAGTTAAGTTGAGATAAGTAATATTCAGAAACGTGACATTTGTGCGCCACTTTGGTACCAGGAACGGATTTAATCCGTTCCTATGACTTAGCGGCAACTAAGGCAAACCACTATGGAGTGACATATTTAGTCGCTATCACGTAGCAGGTACTAAATGGGTTGCTTGGGATTGTAAAGCTTAGAATATAGATATCGAGATCTTCGTGAATTTATGGGACTACAAGCTGTCTTTGAATTCGGCTTCAATTAAACATTTTCAATGATCTTTGTTAACAATCAAAGAACTCAATTGTACCCAATCTTACTTCAAAATTTATAATAACGATGGGATATCCTACTAGGTTGGACGACGACGGATGACTTCCATTCTCGAGTTCTTTTCAGAATGGGTTCATTTTCCTGCATGTTTTGAATTCTTTCTGGCATCCATTCATTATAGAAATCCTCAATTTTGTAAAGTGTGTCAGTGCTTTCTTTTGTTTGACGTCAATCGATCTCATCTTCATAGAATCGATCGGTTTTGGTTAATCTTTTGCTTTCTACGTTGCTGACAGATAGTTCTGATGTAGTTTAACCACTAGAGCTGTAATAAAATTTGGAATAGTCAAAAATTTCCATCGATATGGCAAAAGTTTATTACAATTCTACTAAAAAGGAATAGTTCGCCGTCATTTCTTCCAAGCGCATTCAGACCTATCGCTTTAACTTGCTAACTTCGTAAGCTCATAGAAAACATATCCAACAAAAGCTTTTTCTCTCTCATCTTTCTTCAAATTGAAATTTATGAAGTATGTTCAAATCAAAGACAACTCATCGTATTTTTGGATACTCAAAGAATTATTTTATACCACTTGAAGACACGGCAATCTGTAGTTGATACTTTTAAAATGCCATGACGAACGTGCCATCTTTAGATTGGACAATATATTATGACAACTGGCGTATTTGCATCAAAAAGTTCAGAGATTGCCACGGGGAATTTTTTGTAAATCAATAACGCCACTTCTTTAATTCAAATTTTTTGTATTCCCGCAATTAAAGCAGCTCTCTTAATGTTGTGTTATACAACACAGTTATTATATAACACATGTACTGTTCCATATTACATTTATAATAAAAATACATCCGACACAAAACCACAGAAAATTTATTAAACATAAAACAAATAAATCAAAGGTTATTAGGATCCAAAATTAAAACCTAATCCGTAAAAACAATGAAAATGTAAATTTTAAATGGGTATATGGGAGAAGGTTATCCACATGTAGATAGATATTAAACTTTAACTGATAGCCCAGGAACAATTTAAAGTGAACTGTTTGACTATCCTTTAGGTCATGGAATAAAATATTGTATTATTCACCTAACTACTAAGCATTTAGTACACCACTTAGTGTAAAAGTGTAAATTTTCCATAGAAACATGTTTAAAATCTTGAGACTGAAGACATCTATTGGATAGAAACTAAACTAATGTATTTCCTCTAAAAGGTCCTGTTTTTAACTTTAAAATCAATAACGTAATAATCAAACAACAATGTTATACACAAACAGAAAACTAGAGGTTTTAACTTCAATTATAGAAAACTTTTTCAGTATTTGAAATTTATTCAAATTAATTAAGGGATCTGTTAAAAAACTGGACATAAGTATAAAGAGGCTGAATGAAGTTTACAAAACTAAAAAAGGGAATTGAGTACACATTTTTTGCAAAAATCGCGTTTACCAAGGAGAGAAAACACTCGAAAGACATTTTTTAACTATTGGCTAATTTGGAACCAATATCTCCAAAAATTCGTTAAACATTAACACAATAGTCTTCAACAGTTGTAGCTACATTTAAAAATCACAGGCTCGGCCTTCTTGTAGGATGGCAATAGTCATTGTGATTTAAGCTAAAAGATTATTATATGATGTAATTTCTAAATTTTCCTATCACTCTAAACGTGGTCACTATGTCTTGTCAAGAATAATCTTCTAGAAAAACACTTTGTGAGCTTATCACAAAAATATATCAAAATGTCTAAAATTAACAGCCTCTGACTATCAAATTTAAAACCTTTATTAAGGATTGAAAACCCCACACAAATTATTCACAGTTATTCAGTACCGATTGAACCATCATCAAAAACTTCAGAAAAGACAAAATGATCATTTCAATGTGTTTAAATAATAATAAAAATATTACTAATACTATGTACATTAATAAAAAATATGTTATCAAAAGGATAAGAGCTTTACCGACTGTTTTAGTAAAAAGATAAAAATACTATATTAAATAAGAAGTACAATAATGCAGATATTTTGTAACTATCTTGAACCAATTGAGGATAACAGTGGAAACAGAACCCAACCCTTAATGTCTAATACAGCTCCAGCCGCTCCGTTGAATTTTGAATCTGATCACACTCATTACAATATTTCTGACTACTTACATTTTTAACAGTAATGGTTAAACTACTCTCAACCTGGACTGTTCAGTAAACATGTATAGCATATCCAATAACTACAATGAATTTTTTCATAACTATTAGTTTTCTCTACGGATATTTGAATGTATTTCTCAACTACCGTATTGCTTTTCCAACCTCGTTGTCTTTTCACTGTAACAGATCTATTCCGAGTTTACAAGTAGTGAAGTTGATAACCTCCTAAAGTAGTGGGTAATCTCAAAAAAATAAACATTTTTTGGCATGCTACCAATTGGGTTAATAACAACTAGCAATTTTATGTACTTACATTCCTGTAACCTAGAAAGAACTTTTTGTGTTTGGTATTAGATGGGCGCAGTCCTATGTATTTTCGTACTAGTTCTACTAAATGAATTTCATCACAAGTTATTATACAGTCATGGGACATCTTAATGTTTGTGTTTGGGATTATAAGGAAGAACATTTGTTCTTAAAAATCCACAAATCTAAATTTTTCTTTATAGTTCCTTGTAAAAACTTAGTTACATACCTCTTCGTTAAAATATTTCACTTCTTGGGTTTATACCCTCATCGTGCGTATCATGGAATAATATATCCAAAGGCTTGATGATTTAAAACTTTTAGATAAATTTTCACTATCTGATACAAGACTCTCAGATTCACACTATCTCATATTAACGCGTTTTAGAAATTAAAAGAATTAAAAAATATTAAACGTTATTTCTAACTGTCTGATGGCCTTATCAATAAATAACTGCTATTACAAAATCGTTATTTGATTTTATATAAACTATTTTCCAATTGTCAAATAAATTAAATCGAAATGTCGTTCATAGTAATCAATATTTGTAGTTTTTGCTTTGCCAGCTGTTTCTCAAATAGTCAGCGAGTGAATATTTAATAAGGATGTTCTTAAAAAGAGCAACATAAATCATTGCATAGTACTATGCTGGGTCTCTCATGATTACTGTGTACCATGCAACATTAATCAGATTATTACAGATAAATACTCTACAATAACAAAGATAAGGAATTTAGACCTTGTGTAAACAATAAAGTTTTGAGAGAACGTATTGTGAAAATAGGCAAGATTTTCTCTGACTGAATTTTTTTGCGATTAATTCTAAGAAGACAAACAAGAAAATTAATTTTTAAAAAGTTAAAAGAATTTGAACCAAAATAAAATTATTTCTCTCTGTAGGTGAAATATTTAGTAATAATTTGATAACAAGATGATAACATAGAACTCCGTCGAATGATAGGCAGAAATAATAAAAGTTATTAACTACATCAATAGACCTGATGATGATGTTGATTACCTAGTACGTGTTAATTCAAAAGTATTTTATTGGAATATAATTCCACATTGCTGATAATAATTTAGCGTGGAACGATTTTCAAATTTGGGTTTATAGGTTGCTAATTTTACGTTTGGTTACTTCCTAGTTTTCTAAAAGAAACAAACTCTGTATCAATTAACAATTATTTATTTATTCAATATATTTGCGTACATTACGACACGTACTTAAATTATTCTGATTTATCCCGTGACACAATTTGTTACGGATTACAAATAGGCCTATACGATTGTCTTTTAATTCAATATTTATTTACATTATTTATCATTTAAATAGAAAACCAGATGTTATACATCAAGTACGCTTAGTAACAATGTTTTTTTCATGTTTTCTCTAGCAAAAAAATGAGGAAAACAAATTCTACAAAAAGCGTTGTCAAACTTTAAGTTTTTTGTTTTAAATAAACAGTTATATATTACATAAATCATTTTAACGTATATAAAATGTAAACAAATATTATTTCGTGATGAGTGATTAATATATTTTTCAGGTAAGTTCATGGACATGTGTCTATTGATATATATTCACCTGATTTTATTCCAATTTATCAAAAAATCAAAACATTTTCATGGTTTAATTATTTCTTTATTAGCTATTATGATTTTGAAGTCTTGTACAGTTGGTTTTTTTAAGTCTTCGCTGATACATTTCGACTACTTTTACGGTACTTCTTAGTTTGTTACCTTTTAGTATGCATCTCCCGTTATTATTTCTGATCTCTCCAAAGTTTTATGTTTCAGATATATTTTGTTTCAGCTTTATTTCTTTACTTCCATTTTATTACTGTATCATCTATTGTAATCAAATCAACTGCAGTTGAAAGCATTGTTTATTCGTATACGATTATATTTAAAATTCAACAACGCTCTTTTAAAAATAAATTCATTTATTAGTGGAAGACGAAAGAAATTTTAAAAAAACTAAAATAACTAAGCTCTTCAAAAGTGGACATTTCATCTACAGAATGTCCCAAGTATAAAAATTAAAATAAATGATCAATATTTAACAGTAATTTAACTACGTGACAGTACATAATTTTGCTTTAAAAATCTAGTAGACAAATAGAAAATACTTAATTTAAATATAACAAGACAAATGATTAGCGCTTTATGTAAATTCATTAATTTGTTTTGATAAAATGTGAAAATATGCAAAACAAAATCTTAATTATTTTCTTGGGACTATTTTGTATTCTTGTACATACTATGTTCATAATATATTTACAAAATACTATGGTATTATACACTTTTATAACCACATTTGGATGACTAAATATATTTACAAACGGAAATGTTTATGCAGAATATTTATCACAGAATAAAATTATTTATTTAAAACCACAAACAGATGGAAACCAACACTAAAACAACTTTAAAATGTGTCAAAATTGAACTGTTAATTTAGCTCATTACTTTTACATACAAATTCTTTAAAACTTCTTGACTATTACAATCATTTTTTTAGAAAGAGCATGCTGATAAATTTAATAACAAAATGCTAGATGTATCAGAATGTATTTCTAGCTGTTTTATTTACAGTTCACTTAAATATTGTGGGCTCAAGTGACAAATTATTTAAAATATTAGAATTAACTTGCTTTTTGACGATCTGTATGACTGATGAATAATTAAAATTGTGTAACCTATGGATAATTGGAAAGTATAATTTGCATTGTAATATGTTCCGTAATTAAAGTGACACAAAATGATTAAAATATGGATATATTGTTTGTTATTTTACAGGTATATACTTTATTGAAAAAATTTCAAATTGTTAGTACCAAAAATCGAATTATTTTTGCAGTTTTTGCACAAATAATTAACGTATTTGTTAAAAGCTAACTGAGGATCTCTAATTATGTCTTAATATTTTATAGTGACTACTACAAAATAATTTTATTTTTGGAGTAGTACATTTAGTTTTGTTAGAATTTAACTTGAGCAAAGACAATTATACAGGAGCAAGAACATTGACCTAAGATTTACAATTTTCATTTTTATCTGTTAATCATTATACTTTTACAATGTCACTGATTAGTTCTAATGCTCCTGAAAGGATTTCACATTTTCTTTAGTTTATAAACTAACATTTACATATTAATTGTTTGAAGACGTTTTAAAATCAACAGAAATACTAAGAATGATCGTACCATTCCTCTAATAACTTCTAGACATTAATTTCTTCAATTAGTCGTTTTCTTCAATTATCGTCGATTATCATTTCACTACTTTATCAACTGTTGGTAACAGATTAATGATAAAGTAGGTATCTATAGTTTTGTTAAGGGTATTGTAATACATGTTTTAAGTACATAAATACAATACAAATACAATAAAGGTTGAATCTGAATTACGCCTCGCAGCTAAAAAAGTGACTTTGTTCCCATCGAGTCGAGTGAGACTTTCAAAAAATATTATTTTTAGTTTCCTTTCACTGTCAATTCAAACCAAATATTATCACGAGTTTATAATAAATTAGTTTAAATTTACCTATTGTATATTTAAAACATGTTAAGAAAATTGTTTTATGAAAATTATTTAATGAAACTATAAGTTTTCAATAATACATGTATGAATAAAGTCATATAAACATTTATTTAACTGATCACAAAATTATTTTTAATGTCGCTTTTCAGAAATGACTAAGCGTCAAGAATATCTGAAACCGCGAGTTCAGGGTGCGCAGTAACAAAATAAATGGTGACATTGGTTATTCGTGTGACATTCTTTGACCTGTTCACTTCGTAATATCGAGAGTTGAAAATGACGAGAGGTAGCGTAATGTTGCCGGATTGACAATGACTACAAAAGTGAAAATAAAACTTAATGGATACAAGCCCGAGAAATAATATACTGGGTGTTATTGAAATACACGTACATATTAAAACTGGGTATTGCGCAGATCCCCACTGAATGTAGAAAAATATTATTTTTTAAAAATACCCCTTATTAAGGGAGTTATTAATTTTTGAAAATTAATTCTAAAACAAACGTACTTCACTGATATGTTGAGGATGACCTATATAAATAAGGTTTATTTACCTATTTTAAACATCAACAGTAATTAATATGCAAGTTTTTGTCAGATGATAAGAAAACTAGTCTTGTAAGAAATAACCATGTTGCCAAGATTTTCGAATTAATTTCTATTTCCGAAGACTGGTTTTTACTACCCTCGTTATCAAAAAACTAGAATATTTGATAAATTATTGTTTTTAAACTATACATTTTTGAAACTATAGATTATTAAAATTTTAGTTGATTTACGAATCTGGCTAACACGAGCGCGTCATTTCCAAGTTGGTAAAAAGTGTTGTTACGATTACTTTTAAATATTTTTTTACAATGCCACTATTTACGAATATTGAACTAACCGATATAGTGCTGGTTTATGGGGCAGCTGGAGAAAATTCTCGGCAAGCACAAATCCTGTATCGCGAACGGTTTCCAAATCGGAGAATTCCGGACTGTCGTACGTTTATTTCAACTGTTCAGCATCTAAGAGACCATGGAAAATTTGAGAGTGTCAATGCAGATCGAGGGAGAACAAGAACACAAAGAACATTGGCGGCCGAAGAAGAAATATTGGAAGCTGTTGAAAACCGGCCTCAATTAAGTTGTAGAAGACTAGGTCTTGAAATTGGAGTGTCCTCATTTGTTGTGTGGCGGACACTTAAAGAACAAGGTTTACATCCTTATCACATCCAAAAAGTCCAGGCCTTATATCCAGGTGATGAAGAAAAGAGAGTGGAGTTTTGTGAATGGATGATTCAAAAATGTGTTGATATTCCTGATTTTCTAAAAATATTATTGTATACTGACGAGGCTTCATTCACTCGTGATGGCGTGTTCAATATGCACAATACGCATATTTGGAGTGATGAAAATCCTCACGCCATTAGGGAAACTGGGCATCAAAGAAAATTTTCAATAAATGTTTGGGCTGGCATAATAGATCAGTATTTAATCGGGCCTTATGTTCTCCCGAACAGATTAAATGGGCCAGGATATCTCCACTTTTTAGAAGATATTTTGCCAGTACTCCTAGAAGAGATACCGTTACAATTAAGGCAACGGATGTGGTACCTACTAGATGGCGCTCCTCCTCACTTTGATTTAAACGTACGGCAGTTTTTGAACATTAGATTTCCTCAAAAGTGGATAGGCAGAAATGGACCTACTAAGTGGCCTCCGAGATCTCCGGATTTAAATCCATGCGATTTCTTTTTGTGGGGTCACATGAAACAACTGGTTTATAATGAACCTATTAATAGTGTTGAACAATTAACCAATAAAGTTAATGCGGTAGCCGAGGAACTACGACAAAATCCAAGACTAATTTCTAATGTTCAAAGTTCTTTGGAAAGACGATTGCAAGTGTGTGTAAATAATAATGGACGGCATTTTGAACAATTACTGTAATAAACTTTATTTTGAATTAATTGGTTTTGCTACGGCAACAGTGCAATTTCTATGGGTAAGTTCAATTTCGATTTATTTTACTTCTTTAAATATGGAAACTAGTAGGTCGGAAAAGGGGACTCTTCCCCAATATTTAAATTTTAGAATTTGAAGTTAAAATTGGTGCCAATCGTTTTTGGTCATTACATACTATTCCCCATTTTAATATGTACGTGTATTTCAATAACACCCTGTATATAGTTTGGAAATTTTCCCAGAAAGAAGCAGAAAATGGAATATTGATCATAGATTTACAAAAAGTACAAAAGCGAGTTGCTGATTTAACAGGTAAATATAATAAATAGTAATAATATTTACATTTCTGTGATTGATTTTAAAAGAGATATTTATTTAAAATTAAAAAAAAATAAAGTATTTAGCATGTTGGATATTTCTTTGCGAAGAAAGGATAACAAATAGACGATGGTTTTGTTTCTGGATTCACATCACCTAGAAAACGCAACAAGAAACCTTCGAAACTAGCATTAGATATATTCCATAAAGGTGTCTTACGTCGAACAATAATAAATTATACATTATATTAGAGTATTCAGTTACAATGACAAAAAATATTCTACTATACGCATCCCAAAAATTATCCCCTGTGTTTGAATCTGAATAACCAACGATTATGTAAGTACATAGGTTAAATTGCTTTATAATGATCAGGAAAATAATCCTTTTTTTAGAAAGTTCTCGCCAGAGTGACAGCATATTATTATTTTCATTAAACAGTAAATGTAATTTCCAATTAAATTTATTAAACGACAGTTAAAAATAAATGCTGATATGCTCCAGGTTAAGTTTACATACAATATCGTTGCTTAAAATTTGAACATTTTACAAGACACGGCAACATAGAATAACAAATCACTCTGGTACTACGAATCCTTTGCCTGGTTCTAATTTGTGGTATCCCTCCTCCTTTAAGTCACTCAGCATCTTGCGGTTTCAGATATTCTTGACGGATAGTAGTTCGGTCAAGCCTCCCGTTTCATAGAGAATCATTTTTTCTTATATTGATAAGTGATCCTTGTTACAACTTTTTTGATGTAAATTCACATAATGTCAACAATAAAAAAATATTAAAATACAGAATTTGAAAACTCTACATCGTTAACAAAAATCGAAGACTGTTCCATTACATTTTGTCGACATTTTCATTTTCTGTAGATCTATAATATGGATTAAAGGATGTAAAGGACGGAAATATTTAGTTAGAATCTAGGTTGAATTACATGTAACTTGTAATATAATCTCTATTCAATCAAAAATAAATTCTTATTATTTAAGTAATAATGAAAATAATTAATTAAATACTTTAGTACCAGTACTAAAGAATAGTTGTTTATACGAACTATAATTAAAACCAAATATATTTTAGAGCATTTATAGAAAATACTTAAAGTTTGATTCAGATATAACTTTAGCTAATTATTTATCACACAATTATTAAATATGGGGGCAAAAGATATGTAGGTTTTCCTACTAATTTATCACAAAAATGTTACAAATTTATAAATGTTGATAAATAGCTTTAGGTATATACATTTTATTTTAACGATATTTAGGTTTAGGGATTGTCATTAATTGAATGACAATATATCGAGAGATAACATTTACTATCACATAATATCAAAATATTATACCTATAATAATGGCACTTGAATTTGAAAATGATATTTAAGTATTACGTGGTTTATCAGTTTGTGGTTCTACAAATTATACAACTACAACAAACTAAAAGTCTTAAATTATTGCTTTATGTATTTTTATATTATACAAGTAAACGATTTATTGTATTACATCTACTATTACTCAAAGTTAAGTTCGAGAAAAAGTTCGGGCAGAATTTCTGTAACTATTTCTTTACGATTTCCTATGTTTGTCATGGCATTCTCTAAGAATCTAATATCTTTAAGTTCATAAATATAAAACATGATATTTCCTACTTAGAATGGAAAAGACTACAAAAATATCCTGGTGAAAACAATATTTCGCAGTATAAAAATGTTGTTTAACAGAATTCAAATTTTCAGTAATTAAGTTGTAAATACAGAAAAAATATGCATAATATATTTTCAAGAAAACAAGTAATAAAGATTTAAAATTTTATAAACTGTACATTTATTTAGAAACTATATGTATTGTAATCTTTATTGTATTTATACAGGGTGTCCCGTAATCTATTAGCAATATTTATAAAAAAACTAATAAAAAATATGAAATTGCTTCAATGAAAAAAATGTATTAATCAACCAAAGTTTACAAAAATATTATTTTTCTAAAAAATACACTTTTTGAGAATAGGAAAATATTTTTTGCTAAGTTTATTCAATATAAGTACTAATTTTCCTATTTTTTTGTAATATTGTTAAAATTAACTTTTCTTTATCCATTTTGCCATCAAAGAAAAAAATGTTTTTTAAGGATTTTATAAAAATATTTTTTACTTTTTCCTTGGGTAGTCCCTGTATACTGTAAGAAAAAAAAATGATAGTATCACAATCATTGTTATCAAGTTATAATCAATTGAACTTATTTTGATAACTGGACTCTTGAAGATAAATTTAAATAATTAAAATATTATCCATCTATCTTGAAAGTTAGGGTATAAGCACTGTGCTTTGATTGCACGATCAATAAAGTACTCAAAAGAGATGGATTTTAAAGTAATTTTCTCATTATGTCTTACTGTTAGTCATATCGGAGATACCATAAAAACCTCTTGTAAAAAAACTGCAATTTTTGAAGAGATGTTCTATATTTTCTTGTTTTTTCCAGAAAATTTAAAAATTTCAACCATATTTGAGAATATATTCATAACCATAATTAAAATCATTCAACAGTAATTAGTATTACACATAATAATTATAATCTGGTTGTATCTCTACAGAAAATATATAAACACGATTTATTTAAATTAAAATCTTCAAGGTATTTTTCTTTGTTTTCAAAATAATGACAGCTGCAGCTTCTGCTTGAAATTACAAAATCTTCTATTCTCATCACCGTATTTAGTTTTACCATTTCTGAAAAAACAAAATAATGTTAGTAACCATACTAACATTTACTAAGTTGACATTAGAGTTGCATACAAACAGGGTGAATCATTTGTGCTTGAAAATCTTATATTAGACTCATTGCCATTTAGAATAAAAAATTAATTAGTAAAGTTATAGCCGCTGCTATTATCTCTAAAAAGAAACTATAATCTTAAATGCTGGTCAAATGAAGTTATTTTTAGAGAAATGTTTACTTGGGACCTAGAATCGTTTGAATAGCGCAAAGAAGTGAAAGCCGCGTATTTTGGATTTTATATAGGTACCTGAATATATAAAAAAGATAAGGATTAACCATTACCATCTTCTTATTTTCGAATTACTTTGTTATACTCGAAATATTTAAAGAAGCTGATTCAAAAATTAAAATGTTGGAATACCCTGTATACTGACAATTTTTTTTCAATGTTAAAATAATTGAATTCGATAACAAAGAGATGTTAAAATCATATATAACCGTGGTTTAGTATACTTAGATTATTAACTAAAAAAGTTGTAGCACGCTTAATATGTTCTATTTTTAAACAAATCAATAAAGAAGTGCACTTTAAGTATAAGTCCAATAAAAGCAGATGTATTCAAAAACGAGTTGCTATATTTGGAATAGGGAATGCTCTAGACCAGATTTATTAGAAATCAATATAGAAGCGAGAAACCACTTGAAAGCAAGTTTCGGATACAACTAAGAAAAGTAGAAGGAAGAATTCTGTAAACTTACTTATTGCAATTCCGCAAATAATATAAATTTTTTGGTATGCTTTGAACAAACAAAATATATGAAATAATTGTATAAGCATCTTCAAATTAAGTATCCCAGTTAAGTACTTCCAAAAAAATTATACTATGTTAGTTTAAACCTATTCTTTTAAATTTAGGTTACATATTCAACACTAAATGCATTTTTGGATAAATATATATTTTATTTAGAAAAAGCATTAAAATCTGTTTATATTTCAAATACGAAAAATGGGAAGAGAAGCACGTGATCGCCTAACTGGAACCGTAATCTGCTCAAATAACATCCTCCAACAAAAGGAAATGTCAACAACAACAACAACAACAACAACAAAACATACATTGTGCAATAAAACTGTTCAGTCAAAACCAAGAAGAGCAGAAAATTGTACACTGAATAACATTTATAATAAGTACTTAGTTTATATTAACAAAACTGTATGCAGCCAACTAACCGAATAGCACAAATTGCCTCTCGAGAATTTGCAATTAGAAAGCTAGTATGCGCTTAACACGCGCTTATGACTGTTTACATCGGATATATTTGAAATGTTATTAGCGGTTTTACCAAATTTAAATTATACAATCCATTATACGTATATCCAATCAATTTTATATTATAAACTATCACCCAATCTATTTGCCAATCTAAGGCGAAGTGCCGATAGAAGTGGTGGTAGTATGGTAACGACGTGGTACAATTTCTATATGCGTTTATTTATTTTATCTTGCCATTACCACTCCCCAGAATCACCCCTGTAGGCGCTTCGTCTAACTAATTATTTTATTATGATATTTACCATTAGGGAAAAGGAACGCAGACATAAAACCATTCTAATATCACAGTCTTTCATCTTGGTAGTTGCCAGGAGACATATCTTGAGGCTAAAGGAACCTTGCAGGAGTCTTCCAACAACTGAAACAACAGGGCATAACGCACAGAAGAGTGTCCATGAAGGCTTCTCGAAAGTCTCGGTTAAAATATGCGTATATTAGGGGATTGAGTGCGGAATTGAAGTATCCTACCCAGAAGAGGAGTCCTACCAGCCATTCTGGTGTAGGACATGATCCACAGAGATTCGATATCACATACCTGTAAAGTTAAATATCTAATAATAATCGAAGTTTTGGTTTAAATATATAAATGGGTAATGGGGTTCATTTTACATATTTACATAAAAAATTCAATATGAAACATTTTCGAAGTGGGCTGGATTATAATAGTAAACACATTTTTGAAATGTAAATATTTTTTAAGCAATAATTCAATTTTCATGTTAAAACTGAATAGTGAATGTTTTCCAGACTTCAGCTATTCCTTAGTGTTTCTACTAAATTGAAAAAAAAATTAGTATTAATTTTATGAAGAAAAAATATTCTTCATAAATAGTTTTGCTTGGTATAAAACCTAAAATGCAACCATCAGATTTAAAATAATATTTTTAGTAGCATATGAGGTTTGTCAAAAAATATGAATTTTGCTTAAGAGTACAATACGTTTATTTTTGAGAATATCGAAAATTGGTTCGAAAAAAAGTTGTTTAAAATTGAAAACTACATTCTAATATAAAAATACATCAAACTAGCATGAAAAATCAGCTCCATATTAAAACTGGAATTGTGTAACTCACATAACATTAATAACAAAAAATATTTAATTTTAACTGATACCACTAATGGCTGGACATATCCATTTTATTGCCAAATTCTCGTAATATCTGGAGTAATTTCCTGATTACAGGAAATAGTCGAGAGGAGTTAGGAGAGGAGATTCAGTAGGCCAAAAAATTGAATATCTGTATATTACTCCTTCACTGACAACATTTTCAAGGAGTTAATGTACCACGGTATGAGGCACCGTCTTCTTGGAACCAAATACGTTGACGTTCTTATACTTCGTTTATAAAACCAGTGAACTGATTTTGTAAAAATTAATTATCTATTAATTTTTAACGTTATTTTAGAGATATGTTTCAAAAAAGTAAAAATAAATTTGGTTTTTACCGTAAATGGAGATAATTGCCTATTGTAATTCTGATCAAATGTTTTATTGCCGTTTTCGAAACGAGAGGGACTTTAAACTTAAGCAAAATGTATCTGATTATTTCATCTTAGGTTTTAAGAATAAAAGTACTTTAGTATATGATTACTTAAAATTTATTGAACGAGTATTGCCTACTATATTCAGTAGTTTACTAAGAAAATAAACAATATATAAATTGATCTATTTAGAAAATGACATAATAGACATTCTTTCATTCTCCCAGAAGGAACTTCATTATTCCATGATATATTATTTTTGGCCAAAATGTAACGTAGCAATTCAATATCGGCATTACAATGGTCAGTTTGTAACTATCGTCCAACAAAATAATCCTACAGCTCGAAGTCTTCTCTTAATGGTCCAGATACTACCCTTCACATTTCTCATTTCTTGCACTTGAATTCGAAATAAAACTGCATAAGCTATTGTATTCTGAAAAACTTGTAGACATTATGAAATGGTCGTCTTTTTGGCTGGTAACTCTTTTCGAATAGGATCCTGATCTTGGAATTAGCAGTTGAACCTAATAACGCTGGTACAATTTATGTACAATAAAAGGGTTCTATCAACAGTTATTGAAGGCTCACACTGTCTGTACCCATCCTGTATTTACGCTATAATTCTTGTCAGATCAACAGGATCTAAAGCATATATGAATGTTTCTATATTACACCATGTGACAAATGGTACTGAATGAAAAATCAATGAAAAAACCAAAATCAATTCAAAACAAAACATAGCAATGTGAGTTATCTTATCAATAGGGCTAATGAAAAGAAAACAGCTCTTAGAATGACCAACAGCAAAAGATAGCAAAAAGAAAACGAATACTAATATATAAATGAGCAGATAACCGAAAGAGTGGAATGATGTTTGTACTTCTGATATCCCTACTTGAAGTTGTTAGTAATACGTTCTCGCTCCTCATAATGCGTTCCCTTAAGGTAGGTATACATCTGAGCAGGAACGCTTATGATGCAATGCGAGGCAGAACGAATGCTTCGCATTTAGCTGCGAACGAAGTGGGCCGAAGCACGAATGAGGCAGCGATCCGATCATACATTGAATTGCTAGGTATATGCTAGAAAAAGTACAAAAATGGTAAGCAAACACTATTTGATAGTGGCTAGTAGTACATTTATAATTATATGTAGGTTATTAAAAAAAAACAGGTAGAAAAGGCGCTGTTGGACAAGAAGATTTAATCAAAATAGATTGATTACTCTCGTTATCCCAACTCATAGTACAAACAAGCTCAATATCAACAAACTGGGAACCAAACACAAATAAGGCATTGACAAACTCACAAGTACCGTCCACATCCAACCGAATTCTCTTTGTAGTACCGACTCGTGACGGATGGCGTTCGAATTGGTTTGTCTGTCCTACGGCTAGAACGAGGCTGTTTGCCGCGTCTCACGTCCACATAGAAAACATTCGTTTTGCCTCGCCTTGCCTTTACATTCGAGTGGATTCGTGTATAAGATTTAATATTTCTTTTGAATCTTTATGAATGATACAGTTACAATATCATTTCGAAATGAAATTTACTTTTTCGTCGTCAGTATATTAATTGCCTTCAGTCTTCAGCCTGTATGGTATTTTCTGTTTGTTCAATTACTCAGTTTACAGGGTACACAATTCTTTTTACAAAAGAAAACTCTACATTCTATTTGTTGTTGATTTGACGTAAATCATCTTATCCAAAAATGTTTGGTGAGGGAGCTAAAGATGGCGAAATAACATCAGTTTAATTCAAATTTCTTCAAACTTGTTTTTTTTTAAGTAATAGTATTCGTAACATTTAAGTCGTGAAATATGCCGCATCGTATGGAGTAGCTATGATTTATTAATTGTTATAATAAGCAGTTTATTTGAGTTATGAAAGTTATGAATAACAAAATCGAATACTCCAAAATACGAGTATCCTAAAAGCAATCGATATTAGGGATCTATCATTCCGCTAAGAAGTGATTTCATATGATTTGGGTTTATAATAAAGAAGTTTTCATAATTTAACTGAGTTAAATAGAAGACCAGAAATGTTTGTTTTTTTATTTCTAAAATCCGAGTTTTAGTCCCAATAAGACAACTAAAGCTATTTCGACTGGCTTGGTTTAAATTATATTTACTCAGTTCGAGAACAGAAAATAGCAAGATGAAAAGTACATATATTCCTTTATTAAGGCTTAGTTCAGTAAACAAGTGACATAAGAGACAATACATTATTTATAGTTGTTTCTGTCCTTACCGGATTTAAGAAATAAATTGTTTCAAATAATTTCATAATTTTATTGGTCAGCATCAACATTTTTATGATAACCTGTCAACATTTCAACTATTACTGAGGCTACACACACATATTTGATGAGCTCAATACCTAAAGCAGTGTATACATGGTTTTTTAATTTTCTATGCTCACGTTTGCTGATATTTGTTCAGGAATTATTTAATAGTTATGAAAAGAGTAATTTTATTTGGCGAATATAATGTCAAAACGAGCTAACGTGAGCGAGTTTTGCAAATTACATTAGGCAAATAGAATTAGAGTTTTCATAACGTGTTAAGTACAAAAATTTATCTAACCATGCTTTAAAATAGAGAGTGTGGTTAAAAATGTACTAAGGCTCGAAGCTGTAAAAATAAATTGAACTATAGTTAGTTGATGATATAGTTCATTAAACAGGTTCAGCGCTATGCAATTTTTAGCGATCATTCTTATTGAACCGAAACAGTTTTTCGATAAATTCTATAGTGTTTTAAATCGGTTTTTCGTGTTTATTTCAATGTTTGACTTTTTTTATGAAAAAAATAGCGGCGTGCCCCGGCATCCGCCGCGGCCATGTAAAAATCACAGCGGACACCAGTGTCCGCTCTAGCCCGGAATGAACAGTGATTCTCAAACGGACACAACAGATCACATGTGTAGGCCGATTCAGTTTTGCGAGTTTCGAAATTCATAAACGAGGAAATAGTGTTCGAAAACCAAGAGCAGTAACTAAGTACAATTTGGGCAAAAACTGAATTAATTTATCAGATCAAATGTCCAATAACAACCGTACGTTGGTACAAAAAATTGGCTGTGAAGATACTCCTGGGAACGTCAGCAGTCAAATCTCATTTTATTTTCAAACTAGTGGAATTAAAGCGACATATCCATTACTAATTTGCGTTTATCATTTGTAGAAGATTAGCTTAAATTCCAAGATACACAAAATGTTTCTCACGAGCCACCAACAAGTAAAAACTTGAAGACACATGCTTTTTCCTAATTTGACTTAAAGTACGTGAAAAGAGAAAATATTGCAAAGGATATTACAAAAAAAAAAGGATTGAGGGAATAGAATAATAATAAGGTAAAAAGAGTTACCACATTTTGCCAAAATTGCGAAGGAAGTGATTTTATCTAGAGTGCTTTAATTATTTTAATAAAAATAGTAGTCGTATTTTTAAATGTTTTTATTAATTGTTTTTGTTGCTTATGTTGTAGTAATCCTCTATTTTTAGCTTGTCATTGAAAATTCCATTAACATTTGTATCAAGCTAAAGAAAATACATTCTTTTACACCCATAAATTTATGATTTTTTTTACAGCAATAAAACTTTTCTACCAAAAACCTACCTCAGGTTTCGGCAATCTTAGTGTAACCGGGTGGACACCAGTGTCCGTCATGGCCCAACAGAACAAAAAGCCTAGAGGAGACCGGTGTCAGTCATGGAGCTGAACCTGTTAACAATTAACTCAGTAATACCTAGTAAATCAAGAAACTTATATGAGAAAGTTTATAAGAAATTTTAAAAATAGTGTTAATAAAAAGGAGAAACAAATATTTATGAAAAGGTTCTGTTGACGTACTTCCAAGTTATGAAAAACTGTGAAGCATGTACAATATGGAGTATATTCTCAATGTTGAAAGCAGAATTAAATGTAAAAAGAAACACTGACCTCCAAAAATGTACTATTTTATTAGCATTTTTAAAACGGAAATCGTCGGGTTATTATGATAAAACTCTATGATGAAGAGAGAATTTTGAAACTTTTATTAGAGAGACTAATGATAAAATGATAAGCTACGTCTAAATTCAAGAACAATTGCATCAAGAGACAGAAATATGGCATGTGTAGAAGGCCTGATTAGAGAAAATCGTCACATTTCGATCAGAGCAATTGCAGAAATCGTCAGTGCCAATACAGGGATTGTCCATTATACCCTACAAAAATGTTTACACCAAAGTTTGTACGCAAAAAGGTTTCTTGGCTTTTGTCTGAGAACCAAAAATACTTGCGAATGGGCTTTTCATTGCAATATATCGCAAAGTATAAACAAAATGGTAATCATTTTCTCTTGTCAATAATTTCTGATGAAGAAATTTGGTGTCATTATTTTGAATTATCTAGAAAACTATCACCAATTCAATAGAAACATTTAAATTCTCCACCACCAAATACATTTAAAACGCAACCTTCTGCAGGCAAGGTGATGTTAACATTTTTTTCAACTTAGATAATAGATTTTAAAGAACCTAGAATGCATATCAAGGCAAATATGTAGGTATAATAAAACTCTGAACTTCATCAAGCAATAAAACGAAAATGTTCAAGGAAGCTTTGAAGTGGTGCCATTCTGTTTTACGACCCTGAACGGTATCATCCCGCCAACATAGTAAGAAAAAATAAGGATCAAAAGAAATGGAGGAATTTAAAGCATTCACCCTATGGCCCAGATTTATCATATTGCGATTTCCATATCTTTGGGTTACTAAAAAAATACATTAAAAGCTAACCGTTACCAGTAAGACGCAGGTGTATAAAACATTGTGAATTAATTCTTAAAGTATCAGACACAAGAATTCTATGAGCAGGGTACACATCGGTTAATGAAATAACGGGATTTGTGGTGGTAGTTATTTATAAATATATTTGTAAATAAAGTATTATGGACCAAAGCTTGGTTCAAATTGAACAAGCCTCATATAAAAGGAAGATATAGGCGTCTTCGAAACCGCCAGGTTTTATAAATTTACCGGTTTCCTCCCTTATATTCTTCCACCGATCAAACATTTTACCTCCATTTCCGTCTGCGCCAAATTTAACCACAATCAGTCGGGTACGAAGTGCAATATGTGATTAACTAACGTTGAAATCGTCGCTATCTACACGGCAGTTTGAAGTTTTCAATTCAATCGCTTTGAGAAAGCACGTGGAATATTTATTAGGAATTACGTGTCTTTGTAAGAATTCAGAACGAGAATTAGACATGGATAATGAAGTTAGTGCAAGATTGGATTTACAGCTACTATACGATGCACGTCTTAACGTTTTAATAACACTTTTTTCTTTGTTTAATCAAGACTTGCTTGAACAGATTCCGTAATGTCGTAAAATTTAAGCTCATGAATAGAATTGCAAAATGTTAGAAAATGAATAACTCATTTAAACCTGCCAAATCCAAAATCTGTATAAAAGATATGTAAGTTGCATTTTATGCTTGAACGGGATAAATATTGAAGAGTATAATGAGTGGAATGCAAACTGAATGTACTTTGGCTATACCCTTGAGGACTAGGCGCTAGGAGCAAGACCTTATCACGCACACGGCCGACAAAAGCTTGGACAGCTAAACATTTCAGTACATTTTCGGGGGCTGAGAGATAAGCAGAATGTACTATATTTTCAATGTTCGTCTCGAACTCCTGTATAGCCTCACCAGCTCTCTGTCGTCTATCTTTAACTGATATTGGTAAATTTGTTTTAGACTATACCTTATTTCGAATCGCATCAATAATTTATCAAATTCTTTAGTTCTTTCGTATTGGAGGATCTGCGGGAAATCAAATTTATATTCACGTAAGCTACAGTCAAAGCTACCGCCTTCTCTTTTGGTGACGATTTGTTGGCAATAGTTAGTGCGTTAAACTGCTTCAGATAACTGTATCACGAAGTTTTACCATCAAAAGTGCTTATGGGCTAGAGGCAGACTGATTCTTGAATTGCTGGATTTAAAAAATGGACAGGTTACTATCTATCTTTTCTACTATCGGAATGTATTATTTATCTCTGTTTTATGCTTAGTGATTCTATCTTATATCTTCTGGAACTTTAGCTCGATTTCTTGAATCCTCTGGCAAAATTGTCCTGCTGAGTCATTTCCGATCGCACTTCTGTGATATATTTAGAAATTTCGTCACGCTGGCTGGATATCTGCTATTAGATTGGATAAACCGATTTTCTTGCCCAGATATCTGCTGGGAATGTTTGATGAATCGGTCTGTACTGCCGATGTATCTGCTGAGTGAATTGCTCTTCTTGCAGAGACTTGTGCTGGGAAAATGAGTCACTCTAACTAAGTACGTATCTGCTAAGAGGTCTCGTCGAGAAAATCTGCTGGAAGAGCTGCGAGAACTGTGCATTAAAGGCTTTCTAAGAGGGATCTTCGACTTCTATCGATTTGGGATCAGTACCTTGACTCTGTTAGGACTCATGTAGCTATTGCATTAAAGGCGTCTTTATGCCAGTTGTATCCAAATCTAACTCCTCTAGCTCTTGTCGTCTGAGCTAAGCTACTAAACATTTACATATATTCCTACCAAGTACTTTGAATTTTCTCTTCACAATGACTTTTAATATACAAAAATTAGAATTTCAGATTAACGTTAATTCAATACGAGCAACAAAAGGACGGATTTATACCTCAATCTTAATAGATACTTTTTAAATTCATTGAATAAAAACTATTTTACAGCCTTTAAGCGTGTTTCTATTGCACTATCCTCATAGCAGTTTCAGATATCGTTCATTTTATTTTGTTTTGCTGAATACTACGTACAAATATCAAATAATTAATGAAAATGTCTCTTTTGTATTTGATGGTATGAAAATAATTTATAATCATGGAAAAATGTACGTGACAATATTTTAAATGTTACATTTTCCATAACAAAGCAATTAATCATTCCTCAACCAAAATTCCGTTATAAAGGAAATTATTCTTGCAATTTAATTGAAAATATTACCCTTCGACAGGCTGCAATTACGGTAAAATGCAGCATCACGTATTTATTTATTTCAATACTATTTTCAAAACTGTAGTGCGAATAATATCAGAATATTAAATTGTTTCAATCAGCAATAAGCTATAATAATAGAAAGGGTTCGTCTAGCATCTATGGGGTAGTTTTCCAGTTAATTGATAGAGTATTACCTACCATAAATTGGGGAAATTAAATACTCAAAGTCGACAAACAATATTAGTTCCCTCCAAAGATAACCTAGAAAGTTGACAAAAATGACCAGAAAGTACTATAATAAAAATATAAATATAGAAAAACAAAACCCACTCACATGAAAATAGTTGTAACAAAAATTAAAAACAAATTAATACTAATACGATATTATAAGGAACACTACGCTGTTTAGGTCCTTCTCTTTTTTAGATATTTTTCACCCTTTTCAACGGTTGTTCTTTTTTTCCACTCAAGAATTTCAAGATTTCTTAACATACTTTCCACCTTCTTTAATAATCTCCTTTTAGGACACTCTTTTCCTTTTTTTTACTTCGTCTAATATCTGCTTGGTTATTCTGTTTCCAAACTGCCCCTGCACATATCGGAGTCATCTTATACGCTGGACTTAATGAAGATTCTCCAACATTTCCATAACTCACATAATACAATTTGTATTAAGTAGGAATAGTGTCTATTTTCAATTGCCAACATCTACGGTCTAACTAAGATCATGTAGAAAATTGCAAACAATTACGTACATTTTAACTCAAAATACAGACGAATTGAGTTGTACATTTGTCAAGACTAGTAAATTATCCAGTCAATTTTAAAGAAACTTGTAAAACAAAATAATAGTAAAAAGTAGAAAGCTGTAGAACAAAAATTCATTAAACAAGACTATTTTGAACAATACAGAGTGGGCCACTCAAAAGAGTGAACCCTGTCATGGATGATCGCATGGGTGATTAGTCCATCTCAATGCCTTTCTAATGATGTGTCACATATGGTATATTCTCTATTTTAAATTAAGGGGTTAAAGACATGGAAGGGAGAAGGTTGACATATGATAGATGTATGTATCTTGAAAATGTGTCCCCTTTGGAATAAAAATTGACGTGTTTCAGTATTTTCTTAAAATCCCATGAATGCTGCCAAATATCGGGGTGGACACTGTTCTGAGGCCCACTCTGTATATATATATATATAAGATGCCCAACAAAGATTACGTTTACTAGTTTAATATAAGATTTTTTGATGCATCTTCAAATTTCACAATTACTGATAAGTATATTTGTAAACGATGAAGAAGTCTGTCCAATGGACTCAAATGTTGTATATTGGTGTAACTAAATTAAACTCTTAATCATTCCCATAAAAAGATTCTTTTATTATATTATTACTAGTTGTCTGCTAAATATAAAAAATATCCTTTTGTTGTAATGGTTTAGTTTAATTAATGTAAATATCGTGGGAATTTAAAGTTTTGGGAAATAAAAGTTAATCAGAAAAGTTAAATTGATTTTCTTTATGGTTTACAACAAACAAATTTGAACAAGTGTTAAACCATCGTTTCCATTCTTTTGCTGCTGAAACTTCCTGGGAGTCTACTATCAATCTCTCACGTTCCAGAAACTACCACTAAAATCTATAAATAACAATTTGAGTAATGGAGAACTTTACATTTAGTGAGTCGAAATCTATCAATATTATCTTTGTCAAAGATTATCACTCTTGAATAGAAGGAAATAAACCTTTTCAATTTTCCAATTTGTTGATTATAGCCTAGGAATAATTTTTATTACTTTTAGTGAAAATTTTAAAATTACAAGTGAAAAACTTTCCTTGAACTTAACTACCTTTCAAATCAAAATTGAATGTAATAAAGCAGATCTGAAAAACATTTCATTTGGAAAGCTTGGTAAACCCTTTGTATCCACAGGCACGTTGAAGTCGGGCCTTTGACCGTTAATTTTCCAATAAGTATTTATCAGTATCGTTGCCCGTCAGATTGATTACTCTGATTACTCAATCTCGACACACAGGCACACACAGGCAGTTAGACGATAACGGATACAATTTGACTTTCATTTTGAAATAGAATTATGTTGAGAATTTAACTACTCCAATTAAATCGTTGGCAGGAGAGATGATCGATACATTTGCAAATAGATTTGATTTTAATTGTAAATTTTACTTTTGAATGATGTTATGTGTTAGAGCTAGTTTAAACTTTAGAGAATCCATTAAAAGGGTCTTTTATGTCTGACCTTGGTTTTGGGTTATCAGAAATTTGTATTCTAATTTATTCTACTATTATATAAACTAAAAATATGAAAATTATTTCCAAAAAGTACCGTAAATCCAATTTAATTAATTGGAATTTTGTTTGCTAATTATTGCTGATTACGAATGAACCTGCAATGGCCAAAATAAGCAAAATCTAAATTTAACAACTCGTCGTGGAAGGGAAAGTAGTTTTTTCAATTCTGTTATATGTAGGAAAGAGCATTGCTTGAAGTATTCATGAAATTTTTAAACATTACACAATATTAACAATTTAATTTGTTATAAAAATTGCTATTTTTAATTAGAGAAATGTTTTAAAGAGATACCTTTAAATTATCAACAGTTTTTAAATAAAACAAAGTTTTCTATCCCAAAAAATTACACTTTTGTACACATTAGATAATTTTACTGAAAAAGAAATATCGCTTCATCTTGTTTATTTGGTAGAGAGAAGACGCTGATTAAACATATTATTTAATACACATTATTTTTTAAAACCAAAATAAATTTCGCAATTGAATTTTGTTTAATATATAATTTCATAAATATAATAGATCACGTATTCTTTAAACATGTAAAACTTTTATTTTTAGAACCTATATTAATACTTACTGAATGGGCAAAGCACCTATGATTATCATAATTTTGATCTGAGTATAATAATACTAATATAATATTCTCTTTAGTTGTAGTCTTCCATAAAAATTAAAAAATTCTAATATGTATCCGGATATAATAAGTATGGTACAATAATTACAGATTACTGTTTTAGTGACTTCATTATTTTTCTTACACATAAATTAATTTAACCAATTATTTATTTTAGCTGACCAATTGTCAGCACATAATTTCCTATCAAGTGTAGCTTTAATGTTGTTATTTTATTAATGATGCGGTGCTAAAATTATTGATTTGTCTTCAAATCTTTAAACCTTAATAATAAAATTTCTATTCCTGATCAATTATTCAAAGCAAATAACATTTTATGACCATTTTGTGACCTTTAAAAAGATATAATTGGGTACCCAAAATTTTACCGTATGAGGTGCTAATATCTCCATGCGCATGGCCGTTACTATTTACGTGAGTTAATTCTTTTTTTTAAATAGAAGTTACTGGGTACAATTATTTATTTTAGCACACCAATTATCATCAGCTAATTTCGTGTCAAGTACAGCTTTAATTTTTTTATTTTATTAATGATTAGGTACTAAAATTTTTGAATGGCCCCGACGAACTTCAACCGTTAATAAAAAATCATTAGTGGAATGCGTTAATTCCAAACTCATTTTTAATAATAGAATGTATACATTTTCACTCTAGAGATGGAATATTTATTCTGAAACACTTGCTTCTTATGTGTTTTGCAAATACTTTCATTACGTAACAAGTGATGGAATTAATATTCCGTAATTGTTCTAAACAATATCGATTGGATGTCAAAACTGTCAATGTCAATTGCTAATGGTGGCTTCGTAAAAATAAATTTTAATTTAAATAAAACATTGAGTGAAAAATGGAGTGAATTTCTGGTTGTGGAGAAAATATATTCATGGTTCCTCACGCTCGCTTGCGGTAGCAATCTGAATGTACCACTCGTACCGAATTGTTTTCATTTTAATATTGTTATAGTATGTACTACACTATCGCTAACCAATTAATTAAACACGTTGACTTTTCTGACCTTTTAAACGATATAATTGGTCACTCGAAATTTTACATATAATGTGTTAAGTTCGACAAGCTCAATTGAGGACATCTATTTATACAAATTCAAGAGAGATGACTTACGATGATTTTCATAACGTTCGTATTCATGTTACGTAATTTATAGTTCATAGGGTATTAATACTTTGCTGATTGAAACGTCGTGGTACGGAATTAATCAATAAATAAATTGAAATCTGAATCCAACAACATAAGCAATGATATTGAAAGGTTTTCTTCAGTGATGTTTGAAATGTCTCGTGAATCTAAAAAATCCTTCTTTAGGCTATGAAAGCAAGAGGAATTTTAACTATCAATATAAATATACTTTGGATTTAAGGGTCTTTTGAATTTTGAGTTAATCTCAACATCGCATTCATGCTTTAAAATTATTAGTCCTTGTTTGTAAACAATATAACTAAAACAGATTAAATATTATTTCTCATCTAAACTCAATTTCTAGTTGAAAATATTTAATACAAAGTTTCGAAAAATAAAGAATATAAATTGACGAGTTACGATGACAATTTTACTGACTTCATAAATGTTCCTGATGAGATGATCGATTGTCTTTCAGGTTTTTGTTACAGCCGATAATCTTTTCACGTTCCTTTTAAATGGATAGGCATGATTTTGACAAAATATGATCTCGGTGTCGTTTGGCTTGTAATTTCACTTTTAGTAAGCAAACTTTAATGAAATCTCATTGGTAGTTATAATCTAAATGAGAGAGCACTTTGATGAATAAACTCGATTTTTTGAGAAGAAATTCAAATATACAAAATTGTAAGATATACAGGAAGAGACATCATTTACGAACAAAAATTTTGTGTCAGTTAGAACAACATTTAAAAAATATTTTTAATTGTTTAGTGTACTTCAAAAACTTGTAATACATCAAAGTAATGTTCTTTTACTTAGGCATCTCTTAGTTTATTATTTACTCAAACTTATCATTAAATGTTACATCTAATTTACTGATTTCAGTATATCAATTCAAACATTAATTGTTAGAGCTACCATTAACTGACGAATTTTTTATATCATTTAAAATATATGGTGATATTTTCATCTCATGTTGTTAATTAGATATTTCCTGATGACGTTTGTCAAGGTATCATATGTTAATTTACACAATTAAATTAATAAAATGAAAAACACTAGATATCATTAAATATTTTTTTTTGAAGTAACTATTGTTTGTATTATTAAAAGAGTTTATTCATATTAGTAATGTAAATATATGTTTTTAGATACCATTGCTTTTCCTGACAGTGCCTTTGCAACTTGGGACTCATTTCAATAAAACAAGTCAAAGTAAAAAAGGACAGCTTCAATAATAAAGATATTACAACAGCATTCTTTAACTAAGTTATACAAATATACATATGTCAGTTATTCTAAACTGACTAATATAGCGCAGCCAAATTCATCAGTTGCGAAATCTATTCAGGTAAAAAATTTTTTTTTCTTATTTGTCTTTCACAACGAATGCTTGGTTAAATAGTGTGAAAATAGTATGTCAAGTAACTACTGTGTTGTCTATGAGTTCTTTCAGCACGGGCAAAATGTAAGTAAGATCAAAGCGTAACGATGTATGTGATATTCCTCTGTAATCACAGGAATAGGGGATATTTATAACGACATAATTGTCGGTGATTGATAGCTTTTAGCTCACATACGCTTGGAGTGTTGGTATGAATATGACGTTATTTCAAATTTATTGCATAATGATTTTTTTCTGAAAACTAGACTGCATTTTTACAAAAAATGTTTGGATATTTTTATAACAGTGTGTTTATCCGATACATTGTTTTTGTCGATTACTGTAACTATATTAATCTTTTATTTCAGTTATTATTTTCTAAGTCAATCTATTATGGGTAGTCTTTACGCTTATTATACGGTGCTAGTCAAAAGTCTTCTCCCTCTTCGTATTTTTTGAACGGTTATACTGGAGGATAAAAATAAACAGGTGACGTAATAGACATAGATATCGTCACAGGACCACTGTGATAAAAAATTTTAAATGGAACCTTATGGAAAGTGATACCTCGTTGGAAAGATTCAGTCATGCTTATTTTGTTTGGGTTTAGACTGATTTGATGGATAAATTAAGTAAACACAAAAATTAATAGTTTCGCGTTAATTAATAAAGGTTCAAGAAATAATTATTACAGTAAGTGTTCAAATTATGCTTCATCTACTCTCTGACAGTAATGCATCCTATTGATAAATTTTTGTCCCACTCGTTCAAATGTGTCTGCGAAAATTACCCTACATTCTTCAACAATTTGTTGTTTCAAAATATCAGTACTGTCAGATGCTGTAGAGTAAATTTTAGATTTCATATACCCCCACAGAAAAAATCTAATGGTGTCGGGTCCGGTAACCGAGTTGACCATTCTATCAAACCCCGTCGTCCCCTCCATCTATCACGATATTCTTCATCCAGATATCGTCTTACAGCACCATAATAGTGTGCAGGACCACCATCTTGTAAGAACATTATTTCCAAGTTGCCAAATCCATCTAGATTATCTTCCAGAATTTCAAGAATTAACGGCTCAACTGCGTTTTGTAACATCTCCAGATACAATTATATGGATGAAATTTGTTTTTAGCCAACATCCCTTGTACTGTACTTTGACTGATTTCACAGCCAGACGCAAATTGGGCTATAGAAGAAGTAGGGTTTGACTCCCTTTCTGCAACTATATCAATTTTTTTATATTATTAACTGTTGGTCAACCAGATCTTTTGATTAACAATACGTTTCGCTGCATGGAAATTGTTTCTACATTCCCGAATTATAAAGACAGTTGATACTTTGTCGGCTAGAGTACATACAATTTTGCCTGTGTAGACACTTAAATGTCTTGTTAAACAATAATTAAGTATTTAGGGTATAAACATATTTGTAAAAACTTGGTAAAATAAAAAAACTAGAGAATTAAAAAAAGTCAACTTTTTTTATTTAACCAGAGGACTTTTAAATCTTTATTAATAAATTGTGAAACTGTAATTTTAGTATTTAATTAAAATATCCATCAAAATCAGCCTAAACCTAAACAAGATTATTATAACTGAATATATATTGTCAGTACCTTTCAAACGAGATTAACTGGCCATAAAGTTCCATATAAATTTTTTTATCACAGTGGCCCTGTGACGTCATCTATGACTATTACATCACTTGTTATACAGGTTGGCCCAACGAAAACTTGACATGGGGGGTTTTGGACAATATTATCGTAGGAAAGGACACGCTTGGACAGGTTGATTTTTGTTCCGATGGGGACATTTTTTTACGCAGTATCGTCACTTCAACCCTAGACCAGTGGGGTAAACGACCACTAGAATTTAAATAGGGAATAGGGGTCAAATCGCATAACGTTTGAAAGTCCCAAATTTAAAAAAAGTGCCTTTGCAAAAAAATGAAAATTTCAAAGTTACAAAAAAACATTTTTTTTTAAATAATTTATCCAAATTTAAAAAATTATATCAATTTTTAGAGAATTCAACGGACTTTCAAAGGATATAAGACTTGACTCCGATTCCCTATTTAAATTCCAGGGGTTGTTCACTGGTCTAGGATTGAAGTGACGATGCTGCGAGTAGCGTAAAAAAATGTCCCCATCGGAACAAAAATCGACCTATCCGATCATTTTTTCTTTTCTTTCGATAATATTGTCCAAAACCCCCATGTCAAGTTTTCGTTGGGCCTCCCTTTATTTAGTTGAGAAGCCCGCAAAAGATACGACGGGAAGAGGACTTTTAATATCTTTTACATAATTATAAAAAGTATTCATACTTGGCTATCAGACGTATCATAACAGCTAAATATGTTTAAACTGTAAGTTCGTAAATTAATTTATTGTTCTGTGTAAATATTTGAATTGGAGACAATAAAAATTCATTCAGTGTCCCTTTCAATATTTAAATAAATACATGATGCCAAAAGATGGCAATGTCTAGCTTCAGATTAAATTTCTTTTTTGTTTTAGTAAAATGCCTTCAGAAAAGAAAAAAAGAGTGCCTGTGGATTCATCAGTTATAGAAAACTATTAAAGAAGTAATTGAGAGAGGCACTTCAGTGAGATTAGTCGCAAAATGTTATAATATTAATTAATCTATAAGTCATTTGGCAAGATTGGTATAAAAATGCTAACGGGTCTCCAAATACTTTTATATATAAGCCAATTATTGGAAACAGAAGAGTCTTTACCAAGGGCCAAGAAAGTATTTTGTGTGATTATTTAAAAACATCTGCAAAAATGTGTTATGGGTTAACAAGGACACAAACACGACAATTAGCGTACCAATATTCGGTACGATTAAATATTACACCCACCACATGGCACGTTACATAGCAGACCAGTCCTGATTGGTTAAAAGGTTTTCTGAAACGGAACCCTACATTATCAGTTAGAAAACCGCAATGTACTTTCTTGGCAAGAACAACGAGTTTTAATAAGCATAACGTTGAAAAATGTTTCAATAACTTGGAAAAATGCTTCAAGAAATTCAAATTTTCACCCCAAATGATTTGACACGTGAAACAGGTTGTAGTAGAGTCACAAATACCCCAAAATAATTGCATAAGCCGGTGTAAAAAGGGTTGGACAAATTAGTTCTGCGCAACGTGGATCACTAGCTACCATGTTAGATTTTGTAAATGATGCAGGAGGTACCTTTCTTCCTGTTTTCATATTTCCGCACGTCTTTAAAGAACATACGCTTGAACATGGACCTACTGGTGCGCACTGGATTAGCAAATATTTTTGGATGGATAACGGAAGATTGCTTTTTAAATTTACTTAAGCATTTCGTTCAACAAGTGAAACTTTCTACTGAATCTCCTACTTTTATAATTTGTGATAATCATAAAATTCCTAAACATAGTATTATATGCGCGAACAAACCACATTATCATCCTTACTTTCCCACCACACTTTAGTTATAGACTACAGCCACTTGACGTTACTGTATTTGGTCCTTTTAAAATACGTTACAAGACAAGTATGAATGAATGGATGATAACCCGGCCAAAACAGTTACAATTTACAAAGTGGCCAGATAGGCATATTATTCAGCATTCAATATGAATAATATCAGAGCTGGATTCCTTTGCCTGCCCAATAGTCAAGAAGGAAACATATCTAACAATTTCAATTAATCTATAGAAATCGAAGCGGCAGCAAAACCCATATTTAACAAGGGATGAAAATACTCATAGCATAATTGAAGCTACCATATTCGAGACTCCAAACCTAAACTGAATCCAGTTCCGTCAACATCATTAGGTATTATTTTACAATCAATTCGTCCCTATCCCAAAGTGGTACCCAGAAGAATCAAACAGCAAAAGCGAAAAGGAGATACGAAAATTTTAACTGAAACCCCCGAAAAAGACCAATTACTGCTGGAGAGCATGATGGACCTAATTGAAAAACAAATACCGAAAATCGGCAAAGAAAATCTAGGACACGTCAAAAATATTTCCAAATATAGCATAGCATTAAAAGATATTTCCAATAAAAGAGCTCGGTTAAAGGTAAAAAACTCTTTCAAGTAGGACTCCTTCTAAAAAAGGACCCAAAGCGCAAAATGTCCTCTTCTAGTAGCGTCACTGAGGAAGAAACATATTTTTTACACTCTGACTCACCTGAAATATCTGATGATGTAACAAATACTCAACAGAAACACGTATCAAGCGAACCTGTGTTTCTAAAGCCTACTCCTGAGAGGAATGGTGTGTTTGTAAGAAGAAGTACTACAAATATTTGATGATGTTTTTTTCATTTGGCAAAAAATATTTCACATCTAAATGTATCGAGATTCCGTGTAGTATAAGGCACTCCACCCTATATAAAATTAATTTTAGTTTTTTGTGTTTAGGCCTAAGATCTCTTTGATTTCCACTTTTAATATTTTAATTAAAAAAAAATATGCTTCTTATTTTATTGTAATAATTTATATACTACAACAAAACTCTCAGGCGGCCCTATATATTTTTTTGAGATCAATTTAAAAATGCTCTTAAATTTTGGGTTTATTTAAAAAAATGTAAATGTCATTATTATGTCACAATTATTTGGAGCGCTCTAGTCCTAATTGCCCTTTAATACAAAAATAAAAACCACGCATTATGTTCTCCTTTTACTATTTGACATTGATTGTTCAGTGGTCCAACAGTTTGCATTATGTCCGTTTATATTTGATCCTATTAAATAATCGATTATGGTTTCATACAGATTAGACGGATACAGATCTCTTTCTTCTTGAACAGCGCTTGATTTTCTCAATAATTTTTTATTCTAACTAACTTTTGGTTTTGAAAAATAAAGTTAGAACCAACTTTGATGAGAATATTTCATTGGAATTGGATTCGGTATTAATGAGGTACTGTTTATGATTGTTTTGTAATAACTTAATCAAATAGGCTCAAAACATATGAATTGTCAAATATTTATTGAATCAATATTCTACTCCAACATCAGATACGTACCTTATTAATATTAAGTTTACGTAAGAACTGCTTATCCATAAATGTGTATCATCTCTCTCTGGGAATCTTTAATCAAACTTTGAAAGTTAGTAGCGAATATTTGTTAATACCTCAAGGGAACACTAATATCACAAATCATTTTCCCTTGGTGACTATTTTGGTGCAGCTTTCATATCTCAGAACTTTAACTTATTAAAGTCAAATTGCTTTTGAGACTTTTTCCGAACTCAATCTTATCAGACATGTAACTCTAAGCACGCACTCCTTCTGCTCAAACATTAAGTCTCTAAGGAAGGATTTATAAATTTGGTTGTTGTTTTAAAAATCATTTAGATCGAATAAAGAAAATGCTTCTTTGTATAACTCGAACAGAAAATATGTAATTACTATGAATGAGATAATGTATACAAGAGTAATGTACTACTTTTTGTTAATCCGTAGAATATTTTTACAAAGATGGTCACCTACCATATTTTAGAGTTCTTCATTTTATTTTAAGCTTCTAATGATTTCTTAATATGTTTATGTTTGTTCTTGTGACTTCCTTTAAATCATGTACTGCTATAATGCTAATCAATTTCATCTTTTTCGCACGTGTTATTTGTGATTTATAGCCAAATAGTTATAAGATTTATATTAGTCCATTCGACTATTTTTCAACATCGGAAAGTTCTTGATCTTATTTTTCTACTAAACTAAAGAATACTATGTTTAAAAACTAAGGAACTAAAACTAAACTCTATAACTAAAAATAATTCATATTAACTACATACAATAAAAATTAAAAATAATTCTAAAGATAAAATTAAAACCTACATATTCCGAACTAAAACAATTCTTACCTACAAACCATATATAGGGCATTAAAATAAATGATCGAATGATTGAACAGGATATAGTATGGATCAAAGTAAGTCAAAAAGTCTTTATAAACATGTGTCAGCGAAATTAACGGTTTCGGAGATACAGAGAGTCATTTATTTATTTTGAGTGTACACATTATTTTTATTATGTACAAACAAACGTTACAAACTTATAAACAAAATCAAAAGAAAGAATGTTAGATAAGATACCCTCCTCCCATTTTCAAACAAGCACGACATCTCTGAAGGAAGGATATTCGAACTCTCTCTAAAGCTCGGAGTTGGTGACATTATTGAATAATTCGTTATTGCAGCTCTTCTAGGCTATTTAGAGAATAGTTTAGCTTTTGAACAATCCCCAAAAAAAGAAATCAAGGGAGTTTAAATAATGTGATCTTGTAGGCCATTACATAGGCCCGCCACTTCCTAACCATCGACGTGGAAACGATATTGTTTATAAGTTTCTATCGTTTGTTTGTATACAATAAAAATAATTTGTAAACGCAAAATGCTTCAAAAATAAATAACTCTCTGTATCACCGAAACCGTTAATTTACGGACCCATATTTATTATTGGTACTTTTTGACTTATTTTGATCCATACTATACCCTGTTCAAATATTCAATCTTTGTTTAATACCCTGTACTTATACAAGTTATTATGTTGACTCACACATGGCAACAACCACTCATTTAAATAAAAATGTAATTTTGTTTTATCACAGGAATTATTTAGATAATAGAACTAATAAACTTTATATACATATTTTACATATACTAGAATTTTTCATATAACAGGAACTCTTTGTTTATTTTGTTTAGACAGTGCTGTCTTTTACCGCTATTATTTAGAAAATTAACGAGACTAATTTAATGCTGTCAATAGCATTAGACATCCTCTGAAAATATTATGTCAGAGATATCGCTGTACTTATTTTTTTGATTAAGAAACATCTAAAAGATGCGCAGAATTAAGCATTATTAACTTTTAAAATTGTCTCTGGATAATCAAAAAATTGATTACTATAATAATTTTTTATATATTTTAGTTTCTTGTTTTTCAGTCTTATTTTGATTGGTTCCCTTTCTCATAGCTGATATAAAAATCCAGTAAATAAAATGTTAATTTCATAATTAAGTTATCTTCATAATTGTAATACAATTATGTGTAGTCCTAATAATTTAAGAACAACTATTTACATTTAACGTTATGGCTCCATTCTTTATGAAAAATCTCGATACAAGACGATTTGGCGGTTTTTTTCTATGTACTTACCAAAGAAAAAAAGGAAGCCAACAGAACAAGAAGGCACCCATAATAATGCCCAGAGTTCTGGCTGCTTTATGTTCGGCCCTCCAACTCTTAGTTTGTTGTCGAATTGTAGTTCCTGAAACAATAATTAATACTTCAAAGTAAAAGTGAGTAATTAAATAGTTAGTTAAAATATTAAATTCATTACCGAGATAATGAAGACTCACTAATTTTTGTTTCCTGATTTTTCGCAATTAATATACATATATTAATTTTCATATACTCGAAGTGATTTTTTAATCGACCATTTTAGTCTAAAATCCCGACTTATTTCGATCTTTCCTCAGTTTCAAACTGGATGAAAAATTTTTGTTATGAAATATAATGTAGCAATAAACCAATTTTGCAATTATAGCTGTTATACAGGGTATTTCTATATTCGACCGACAACGCTTTACCTTAGAAAGCTCTCGTCAATTAATAAATTTTGATATAGGAACATGAACCCTTAAAGGACGCAGTTACTGAGATACAGTGTGTTAAAAGTTTGAAATCTTAATTAAAAACTTGCGATAAATCAAGAACGTCCTTAAATATTTTTCTCAAATTGAGTGACCATTATAATTTTTAAGAAATGGAAATTTTGTCATAAATTAACTTTTGAAAAATTTAATCAGCGCGCAATCACTCTTAGTAGCAATTTTTGGCCCACACATTTTTTACGCCACTGACAGAAAATTTTTGTTTTATTTTATCTTAAATTCTTTGTTCATTTTTAGTTAAAAAAGTAATAACCTTTTTGCTTAACAAGTATTTGCTAAAATCCATATTATTAATTCGATTTCAAATAATGACTAAGTTTACCTAAATAGTTGAAAAAGAGATACAAGCTATTTATGGGATTAATTTAATAAAAATAAAAATCCCAATACCGAAAAAGTGTAAGAGCTATCAAAATTAAATTCAAACAAATGTATTACAATACAACAAAATGACAACTCGGGATTAGACTCCGTACATTCTGCCACCGCTTGAATTCTCACTATTAGATCTTATATATTTTCGACGAAGTTTTCGTACACTAAGGATTTAGAATCCATCATCCCGACAAATCTATTTGTCTCTAAAACGTCTGTTTATGATATCTCTAGCTGATATCTCATCGGAATGAACAAATACTCTTTCAATACCTACAAATGTAGAATGATGTGGAATTCGACAATTGACGATTGAGGAATCTTTGCTGATATAAAAGAGCTTTCATTCTAGAATTTTTTCAAGCTTAACCGCAGTTTATTAACTCTTCGGTCAAATCTTCAAATGAAAAATTTATTTTGGAACAATAAAAAATCTCCCGAATAAATTAAGCGGAGCTATTTAGCACAATCCCGAGTTATTCTCAAAGTCATGTTTGTCAATGAGAAAACTATGTGTTATTTATTATAACAACAGACGTATTTTTTGTGGTTTTCTCCTTTTGTAAATTTTTCCTTTTTTAATTTTTTTGTGTTTACCTAGCGTTTCATCTATCTTTTTCTATCACACTTAAAGATGAGCATGTACATTCTCTTATAATGGACAGCTGCTATATTATATGTTTTTCTAAAGCATAGAGTAATACTCGCAGTGCTCTATAACCCGCCACTCATTACTTATTTCTTCAAATTTAAAAGGTAGTAATTCTAAGATTTACTAAATTTTTCGAAGACAACCCAATACCATCGTGTTTGTAATAAAATTACCTATATTTTTATATATTTATATTTATTTATATATATATATATATATATATATATAATAAGTTGGGATTTTCTTCTATTTTATTTGGATTCAAATTAACAGTGCTATTCCTAAAGCTTCTACAGAACATAAGTATCTTTAATGATTGTTTCGCCCCTTATTTTATGGAATCAGTAAATTATAAATGTAAAAAATAAAAATAATAAGTATGAGTATAATTTATCTTTTACATTTATAAAAAATACTCTATAAAAGTAATTTTTCTCAAAAGCTATTTAAAAAAATAATTTTCAAAATTAAAATATACAAGAAAAAATAATTTTAAACGAATTCTAGTAATATTACTAACGACTACTATGATAGTCACTCTCATCCATTTTATCGAATATTTTATTAAAATCATGGAAAACACACTTTGGATTTCTTACAATATGCTACGAGTATAACAGGGGAGAATAATATAGTGAGGTTCATGGGGTAGAGACTAATTTGATCATTTTGTGTTATAGGAATAAAATCCGCAGCTTCAAATTTCATAAAGTATAATGATAAATCACCCAAGTTAAAAAGTAAGCTGAGAGAAAATGGAGAAAATTAAGTAACGACGTCTCCCCGTAACGTCATAAAGTAATTTAGACGAATATTTCTGGAATATTGGCGGAGCAAAAACGTTCGTCTTGTTTTCATTAATCATTTAGATTGGGGAATTTTAAGTCGTTGTACAACCCCGGCCCAAAGACAGTTTTACTTAACTACGTTTTCGTTTATTTTGAAATAAGGAAATATCTTAATAATTTAGAGTTCAGTAAGATACGGAAAAAAATAATATTCTTCGATTTAAAATTTGATTTGATTACTAAAGCATTTTTCAGGATAGATCTTATGACCTGGATCCGTATTGAAGTATGAATGAATGGAAAATAAGGAACGATGGTATTTCTGGAATATTGAATAGTAAAAAATTTTATTTAACTTAACATTACTCATCGTAAAAAGAAATTTGAGAATAATAATGTTAAAGATGTTAACAGTTTCACCACAGAGGATTTATATTGATTGAATTAACAAATTCATTGTTCTTGTTGCTGCCACAGATTTAATGATAGCTCATCCCTGAATAAACGAGCTTTAAAAAAGCTTAAATTTATTATGATTAATCCCGCATAGTAACAAAATAAAAACATATTTTCTCAAACGTTTAAAAAGTTTTTATTATTTGTTATTATCATTTCTTTGTAATATAGTAGAAATGTGATTTAGCCGAAATTCATTTGATTGAAAGGGATCCCTTTTTACCCATAGGGTGTAAGGGGTCACTGCTTAGTCTTTTCTTTATTTCTTTATAAACTTGTTCCAGTCCTTTTTGTTTTGTGCCAAAACCCTTGCCTCTCCCCACGTCATATTCTTCTTTTCTATGATTTTTCCCACTATATTGTTCCAAGATTGCTTTGGTCTGCCTCTCCTTCGTTTACTCTGCACTCTTGCCTCCCATACTTTCTTGACTTGTGTTGAATTATTCAATCTCTGTAGATGTACCTACCAACCAAGCTGTCTCATTTCTATAAATTGTTCAACTGACTCAATTTCCAGGTCCCTATGGGTATCTTCGTTCCTTATTCTGTCTAATTTTGTTATTTCTCTCACCTTTCTTAGTTACTTCATCTTGTTCATTTTCATACCATTCTCTAATAATATTTGATTCCATGCTTTCAAGTTTTCTTTCAGGTCATTTCATTCCCAGTTATTATCGTCACATCGTCTGCAAAGGCACATTCATTAATTTCGATTCTTTCCAAATTTTTGTATCCAATGTGTAAAGGCTTGGTTTTCCTCTCTGTTTCTTTTATTATTTTGTCCATGTATATAATGAGCAGTAATGGGCTTAGACTCCCTCCCTGTCTAACTCCCTCTTGTGTGGTGAATTCATGTGACATAGAGTTTTTACTTATTACTTTGTTTCTAGTTAGTTTGTACATACATTTTATAATTCTAATTAACTTCTAAAATTATATCTCTATCCTTCAGACATTTCTAAATTTTCTTCCTAGGTATTCTGTCAAATGCTTTTTCCATGTCCATGAATGCCATATCATATAGGATTTTTAATGCAAATCCCGTTGCACGTCATATATCAATTATGACATCACGACCCTGCAGTGTTGTCGGCTTTTGTCTAAATTGTCGAGGAATGTAGGAAGTTTCAAAAATGTAAGGTTATGTTATGTTGTTTAGCTTTATTATTATGAAAAATTAATTTATTGAAGCGTATATGAACAATATATGATCCTCACACTCAAGACACTTCATCCTGCCAGTTTTAAAGTACATTTGAAAAATGTTTTTCTCAGTTGATTCATTAGCAATCTACAACTGTGATATTCTTCTTCTTCTTGCTGTATTATCTACTTTTAATATTCAATAATCTGTTATAAAAATCGTTATATTATGTTGTTTATTTGTACTATATTTTTATTAATTAAATAAAATAGAGACATATAAAAAAGATAGCAAACTATTTATTGTTATTAAAATAAGACAATGTTTTGTTTAAAAAAATTTATATATATTTGGCATTTTGTAGAAATAAACGTCAATAATCAGCTTATTCACACTATGTTTGTTTTGAAAAAATCATTATATGTTAACTATCTAGCAAAGCAAAAAAATAAAGACAATATTATAAAATTACCGAAAATGTGGTGAAAACACACAACTGGTTGACGGCCGGACGTCAGAAATCGTTGAAATATTTCAATCTAAATACTCGACAACGTCGCATCAAGGCATGCCAATCGCTACAATGTCATTTCTTCATCATAAATACGAGTCTCATGGGCGTAGAAAATTTCAAAATTATTTAATGTAAATTATGGTTTTTTGAGTACTAAACATATAATAATGATTTATAAACTTTATATTATAAAGAATAAGACGTATATAAGCCAATATAATTGAAATAATTCTAAAATTATCAAAATAATTACGATTACTTTTTCGGTTTTTTAGTACTGTGACTACGTTCATGAGTCCTCGTGAATTTTCGTGATGTTTCGTATGATTTATCTTAGTTAGGGAAATTTTAATTAGTTGGCAGTACTATGACGAAAGAGGTACGTCACTCCTGACGTGCAACGGTATTTGTACTAAAAATCCTATACGTCTTTTCCTGTAGCTAGGACTCTATCTGTGATATCTTTTATCGAAAATACATGATCTTGTGTACATCTTCCTTTTCTAAAGCCACTCTGTGCCTCTGACAAAGTAGGTTCTATTTCATGCCTCAATCGTTTTTCAATTATTTTTTCACACAATTTTAATACAGTACTGAGTAAGGTAATACCCCTGTAGTTATTACAAACCTTGCTGTTCCCTTTTTTATACAGAGGCAGTATCAATCCGAGGGAATTCTTTCTTCCACCCAAATTTTTTTCAAAATCTCAAATAACAATTTAGTCCCTCGTTCTCACATCGCTTTTACCATTTCTGCCATTATCTTGTCAGCGCCTGGTGCCTTCTCGTTCTTTAGCTCACTAATACCATCTAATATCTACTCTGAAGTTATGTTATTTATTACCTGTATATTCCTCTCTTTCTGCTTCGTCTATCTCATTGTTCGCCATTTCTTCTTCATTTAATAATTCCTAGAAATATTCTTTCCAACGACCCATAACATTATTCTTCTTTTTTCAAAATATCCCCATTTTTACTTTTGATTGTTAGTGTATTTGTTCTGCTAATATTTCTAAGATTTTTCAAGACCCTGAAAAAAAGTTTTTGGTTAGTTTTACTATCTTTTTCTAGTTTTTCCCCGAAGTGAACCCATGTTTTTTCTTAGACTCTGATACTATATTTTTCACAATTAATCTTTGCTGTTTATAATTTTCGTAGTTGTTATCTGTTTTGTTACTTAAATATATTTTCCATTTTTCTTTCTTAATTTTAACTAGTTTTTTTACCTCCTCCGTCCACCATGCTGTCTGCTTCTTATTATTTCTTTTGAATGTTCCGCATACATCTCGTGCAGCTTGTGTAATCATATTTTTGAAGAGTATCCACATTTCTACTAATTCTAATCTACTTAAGTCTTTTTGCACTTTATCCAACTCGTACTCACCTTTTTTCTCATACAGTTTTGCGATATGTTCCTCCTTTAGTTTATATGACTTTATTGTTTCCAAATTCCTATTTTCGTTTCTTTGTATTGGGCCTTCGGTATACTCTTGATCTCTTTTTCTCTTTGCCACTACTAAATAGTGATCACTGTTTACTTCAAAGCTTCTTCGTATCAGTTTTATAATATATATAAATTCAACGTAACATAGTAAAATTAAACTAAATCTAGCTCCAAAATGTATGGAACACAAAACAACATGAATAAATAAGCGGTCTCTTATAGTATCTCTCTCTTGCACATACTATTTATAGACTGATAGTTAAATGATATCTGAAAGTGACTTTTATGGTTACAGATGTCTTTAAAACTAAAGTGCATCTCCTACAAAAGACCAAAGGAAAGCGTTTGCCAGTGGGGATCCCTTACTTTTAGACATAGGCATTCTTAGAAGTTATTAAATTTAGGAGCATCTCTACATCATTCTCTTACACGCAAAAAAAAAAGAAAATATGTTCTCAATTTTCAACTTTACGTCAAAATAACATATGTTTCTAGCGACAGTTGACAATATTTTACAGGAAAATTCGTAATTAAAATGGCATGTCTTCCCCAAGAAAACGTAATGAATCAAAATGTGTAAATTACCGAAATGGATGTGAAATGAACGAATGTATACGTCCACCATGTAGAAGAAAATTAGAAGCATTGCTAGTTTTGCTGTTTGCTATAGTGTTATTTGTTTACATTTCAAGTGCTACCCAATCAGAAGAAAAAGATAAAATAATCCAAGATGAATTGATTTCTCCTAATCCCACCGAACCGCTACCGCCATCACATTCACAGTTGAAGTGTTTTAAACAGAGTATAATATCTCTTGATGGTGCAGAATGTGCAGATATTGGAAAACAAATCCTTCTCAAAAATGGATCAGCTGTAGATGCCATGATCGCTGCTTTAATCTGCAATGGAATGGTTAATATGCAAAGCATGGGCTTGGGAGGAGGGTTTTTTATGCTTATTTATAAGAGGATGGATAAAACCATGCATTCAATTAATGCTAGAGAAACAGCTCCCAAGAGAGCTTCGAATGATTTTTATAAGAAGCAACCAGATGCAACTGCTGATGGACCATTTTCTGTAGCAGTTCCTGGAGAAGTGAAAGGTAATTATGTGCTTCTTAATAATTTAATCATTGTATTATTTACACCAAAACCAGGCTGTAGTTATTAGCGAATATATTTTATATTTAAAAAATACTTGGATAACTAGAACTGTTTCCAAATAAAATTTGAAGAGAAAAGATTTGACAATAAACAATTTAAGAAAACCAAGAAAGAACATGAGACAATGTATTAAACAAAAGTCTGTGCTATTCTAGAATAAAATAGATCCATCAGTACGAATAAACAGAATACGGAAATTATCTCAAACAACAGTAGAAATAGGAAGAATCACCAAAAGATCTATTAACGTTTACATACTTTGGCTGGATATAGTTTTGAACTAACCTTCCAAAAACCAAAACCTAAAAATCTTCAAAATACATACATAGATAAAACATATACTAATAATTTTTCAAATATGTTTCTTATAGGTTATTATGCAGCATATCAAAAGTTTGGCAAGCTACCTTGGAAAGAACTAGTCCAACCCTCTATAAAACTCTGCGAAAACGGTTATATCTTGACCAATCATCAATTCAAATCTCTAAAGTTTAGAAATATTGACTTTAAAAAAGATGAAAATTTTCGGGAATGGTTCTATGATGAGAACGGAGAATTTAAGAAACCCGGCACAAGAATTAGACCCTCAAAGCTATGTAAAACTCTTAATATTTTAGCTAAAAATGGACCAAACGACTTTTATACAGGGGATATATCAAAAATGCTGCTTGAGGATATGAAAAATATGAGTGGTATTATTACAGAAGAAGATTTCCATAGTTATGAGTAAGTAAGGAAAACAATGGGCATTTTACAATGTGGCCCAAAAATTGTCGAGCAATACTTCTAGAAGTGATAGTTCACCTAATAATAGATGTACCTTTTTATATATATTTTTTTCTAAAGCTTTTTTTTTAAATATTTTGAAAATTACTTTGGCGGTAAATACCAGTTAAATATTAAAAAAAATATTAGTAATTAAGATTCCCTGGCCATTCTTAAACAAAAAAGGTAATTTGATATATTTCCATAAATAGCACTGTTTTCGAGTAATTTAAACCTAAAAGTAGATGTGTGATTTGCCAATAATAACAAAAAAGTGTCTAATAAGGCAAGTAGGCTTTGAAACCGATAATAATGGAAACGTATTTAATAAAATATGACGTAATCGGTGGTATTTATCGCCAAAGACTACTCCTTAATCACAAGGGATGAAATGATTGATAACATAAAATTAAGTATCTTTATGCAAAGCTTCTATGTCTAGAAATTGAAATTATTTTCAAAATATTTAAAAAAAGCGTTTTTTTAATACAAATTGTATGTGTAAGAGTATATAAAAAGGTATCTTTATATTTAGGTGAACTATCACCCCTAGAAGTATTGCTCGACAATTTTGGACCACCTTGTATATTAAGGAACGAAATTGTTTTTGTAGGGTTGATTGGAATGAGCCATATAAGTTAAATTTAAAAAACGGAGATATCCTATATTCTGCACCACCACCAGCTTCAGGGCCAATTTTAGGCTTTATTATCAACACTCTAAGTGGTTACAATTTTACTAAACAAAGTACAATTGGAGTAAATAACACCATTACAACTTTTCACAGAATATTGGAAGTTTTTAAATTCGCTTACGCTAAGCGATCTGAACTAGGTGATCCAAAATTCGTGAACATCAGAAAATTGCTCAAAGAAATTTCCTCAGACGATTATGTAGAAAGCATCAGAAAGAAAATTAAAGACAGTGAAACTTATTCAGATCCATTTTATTACGGAGGACAATTTTTTTCGGATCCTTCGGACCACGGAACGTCTCATTTAACTCTTATTGCACCTAATGGGGATGCTGTATCTGTCACTAGCTCTTTGAATATATTTTTCGGAGCTGGTATGACCTCTAAACAAACAGGAATAGTTTGGAACAGTCACATGGATGACTTCTCTTACCCTTGGAAGATCAATTATTTTGGTTTGTCAGGATCCCCCCAGAACAAAATGGAACCTAAGAAGCGTCCTCTCTCTTCTATGTCCCCTTCCATAATTTTGGACAATAATGGTGATGTAAAATTAGTATTAGGAGCAGCAGGTGGCAGCCAAATAACAACTTCAGTCGCTTTAACTCTAATGCGCATACTGTGGTTTGAAAATGGTATTAAAGAAGCCATAGATGCTCCTAGAATTCATCACCAGCTCTTACCAATGATAGGAAACTATGAGTATGGTATTTTAGAGGAAGTAATACAAGGGCTGAAGGTTATAGGACATGACATGAAGAGGGGAATAAAATCTAATATCCACGGATTGAAAAAAGATGGTGATTACGTGTACGGTAACGCAGATTTTAGAAAAGGGGGAAATGTCGTTGGTTTTTAGGATCTGCTTAATCCATATAATTGATTTATGTAAAACTTCTCAGGATTTTTTAGAAAATAAAGTATATTTATTTCAATTTACTGATTTAATATAATTTTGAAAATTTTAATTTTCACCTGAATATTTTGTTTTAAGGGAGGTATACGTATATATTTATCCAATGTACTTTTCATAGAATTATCTTTAATGTTAAAAGCTTTTCAAACATTTAAAAAAATTTAATAGTAGATGTGAAAGAAAATAACAAATTTCTGGTTTATCAAACGATTCATTTCAACAAATGTATGAGTTCAAAAATAATAATAAAATAAAATCAGTATCTTTATGTATTTTGGAGTAATCATGGAGGTTTCGGTCCTAATATCGGGGTATTTTATTAATTTAATAGAATGATTGGCAATTTTAATTTATTATTAAGAGAGGATTTTACAAGTATCCAAATTAAAATATATTTTTAAGTACATGATCTATAAAAGTTATCCTCTTTAGAAAGAAGTTTCATTAACCATTTTCTAGTTTGAAATTTGTAGCTAGTTTCTTAGGATAAAGCAATTTTGTAGAAGTTTTTCCATTGGTATTTTGGATTTTTGAAATTTACTAGTACAAACCTGGTTAGTGATTTGAATGTTTTTTGTAATGTAAATTTACAGATATTTGAGTGTCCTTTGAACCACCTTCGGATATTTTCTTACATGTGCTTTATTCTGTATCTAAAGAATGTTTTGAACGACACGCATGAGAACTGCTTCTAAGGAATGCATCAGATCACATTGAGTTAAATTATATTAATTAAATAATCTTTTCTAATTTTGAAAACTGATTCATCTTCTGTTAATTATTTATATAAATAAATTCTTTCTAAATTTATCCTTTAAAGCATAAGCAGTCAATTTTTGTACAAATCTGGTTTTTAAGCAAATTGATTATTATTGTAATAAAATAATACTTATTTGTGTCTTAAGAAGATTTTTTATTAGTACATGTAAGCGCATATTTATTATGTATTTATGTTTAAAATTTTACATTGAAACCCATTTAAGATTTCCATACTTACCTCATTCGGCTATTTAATGACTTAAACATACAGACTTTTTTTGTGTTATTATTTTTTCGCTGTTGGGAATATAGCTTTGGGGTACTCATTCTAGATATAAACAAAAAAAATGTCAGTATAAATTCACTGCACTTTGGATTAAGGAAGGTATCTCGCAGAAAACACTTTTTAATTAAAGTTGAAATTATTTTTCATTATATTTTAATGACATACTAACAGCTTGCGAAAAAAACTTAAGAACACTATGAATTTTCCATAAATAAGACAAATTTGAGATGTGGAATTTAAAATAACTTTCTATAATTCACTTGAGTGGTATTAATATTAATAACGGTTTATATGTACTTAATTTATTCTCGGACGTCGTTTATGTAATTTTACGGTCATTAAATATTGCAAAGGCGAGGGCTCTGGAGATAAACCCTACTCAACAATAATATATTTAAACAGTACCGTTTATAATATTGTCATTTATTCCACCTATTTCACGACGTAATAAGTCCAGAAAGAAAAATGTTGACAGCCAGTTTATTTATAAAGGAAAACCTGTTTCTAATCTTTGTTCTCACTATTTCAGCTTCGACGTGTTTTTATTTTTGTATCAAAGTACCTAGGGTTTCTATTAAATTATTTGTTCAATTTATTCCAACAATTTTATTTACTCGGTTCATCCATTTGCATATTTTCTCGTTTCTTTAGATTTCCTAATTCATCTGAGAATCTAATAATGTGCATAGACAGAAGTTTCTTGTTTTCCAAACTTACAATTTCAAACATGGAAGTTTTTATTATCTCTTAAATAGTTTTTCTCCAAATAATACTTATATAAACAAGTTTAAAGATCTCATTTTATCCAATTCTTTATTAATTATTTACCTTTATGAACTTCCCTATTTGTTTACCAATATTTGTAATTGTAAATCTAATCTGCGTTTTGTTTGTTTTCCATATGCCTTTTAGACCAGGGCTGAAGCCTTTGAAAATGGTAAAAAGTGGAAAAAAATAATAGTAGGATGAACCCCTTGGAAAAGGAAGAGATTATAACAAAAATGAAAGGAAAAATATTTTACGGGCAATCTGAGGTCGGGAAGTAAGGGGGTGAGTTTTTAAGGGTAGAAAACTGTTTATCTCGATTTCCGGCAAAACTACAAGTCCTATAGAAAAAAGTTGTAGGTTGTCCACTTCCCGACCTCAGATCGCCCATAAATTATTATTCCTTTCATTTTTGTTATATTCTCTTCCTTTTCCAATGGGTTTCATCCTACGATTATTTTATTTCGTTTCAAAAATTATCGACCCTGGTCCATTTATATTTTACTTTAAAATAAACTCTATAAATATATAATGATCTTCCTTCATTTGTCTCTATTTAAAATATTTCTAAATAATATCAACTTTAAAATGTGCAAATTAAAAATTGTTGTGTCAAATTTTCAACAAAGCCACGATGGTTCAATCCACGAGTTCAATCCATACGAACACTGTTTCTTGGATGTACAAACCAGCTTACACAAGTAAGTGTGAACGAAAAACTGAGCATGGAGACAGTTCAGAATCTTTTATACTTGGCGCCTCCCTGTTTTAACTGAAACAATTTCGTGTCCAGCACCTCCCTCCATTCGGTGAGTTAATAGTTAACCCGTAGAAATTCAAATTGCACTAGTGATTAAGCACTAGGGAACCCTATCTAGTATGCCGGAGGTGCTGTCGGAAAGTTCGCATCAGGTAGCGAACTGTCTGGTTTGAAGCACGCGACTCGACTATAAATAGAGAAGTGCATTTGCGGTTATTGGGAGAAAAGCCCTGAACGCTAGTTATTTACATATATGTAATACTATTACAGAAGAAATATTTAAGTCTGATGTTCCAACCTTAATCATTATTGAGTGTTAAGTATGGATGGTTCTTTGAAACGAAATTTTGAGGAAAAGATGCTTAGACATCGACAAGTCTAAGTGGAGATTATCCAAAATCTAAAATACGAAAATACGATGAAGCGTACCTAAATTTTGGCTTTACGAAGCTTGAAGTAAGAATATGTAAATAAACTCAAATTATTCAAAAAACCAAAGTCAAATTTAATCAAATGTTTGCAGTAAATGAGGAAGATCTTTTGGCATCACACAAAGTGGCTTTTAAAGTAGCTAAATGTAAAAATTCATTTGATTTACTACATCAGATTCTGTTAATATTCTTCAATATGAGAAGATGCAAACTAATCGAAGAAAGAACTACAGACACTTATTTGTTTGAGACTTAAATGAGGCTATTACTAACGAGACTTTCCATTGGAAAAATTGTACCTGGATCTGCAACGATGGAGTCCAAGTCCAAGCGATAAAGAAGGGAATTTTCAGAAATTATTTGGACACACTACATGATTCATCGGGAAGCCTTACTATTTATATCGCTAAGTCCTGGACTAAATATGTTTTTAGCAGTAGTTATTAAAGAAGTTGACGCTTTTTGTAAGAAAATGTAATTATGGAATAACAACAAAAGAAAACTTAAAATGTTTCCTACGCTGTGTGAATTTATGCAGGATTTTCCATTGAAAGAGAATCACCAATGTATGATATTAATCACCGTAGGAGATCATTTAGAAAACTTATGTAAGAATTTCATACGATACTTCTTTACATAAGATGATATTAAATTGTCCGAGTGTAGTTGGGTTTTATATCAGAGCTATCACTAGAAGAAGAAGCACAACTGTCAGATTTTTCGTGAAACACCTCTCTCAAATTTTATTAACAAATCTTTAACAAATTTCTGGGCTGAACTCCCTTATAAAAGCTAAGACAATTCGGATCCTGTTACCATTTCGTATGTCTTATTATAGTGAGACTGAATTTTCTACTCTTGCTACCTTGAAATTTAAATACTGAAATATAGTTCAAGTAGAAAAATAACTATGGTTTTTGACTATCTTGGTAGCCAAGCAATTTCAAATATACGTTTATTAAGCAAAAACTGTTTGTTTTGATCTCCTTTAACTGTCTTTTAAGTTGGCTAAATCCATATATTTATGGGACACCCTGTACATAAAGTTTTGAATAGCACCGATTGTTGTGTTTTTTGCTTCTTATCAGGCACCGTTTTAAGAGTTGGCAGCAAAAACTTTCTAGTCGTGTGTTTTTGTATTATTTATTAACTTAGACGGTTGCCATATTCTTGTTTTTATAAATTTAAAAAACAATTCAAGAAGAAAATGTGAACCAGTCGAAAGAAATGTTATGTGCCAGGGTGACAGGATTTGCAGAGAAAAAGACAACCAAGTGGAATCCTGACTTATTAGATATTTGGATGATACAACTTAATAGTAAAAATGAATCCACTAAATCAATATATTTATAAAAATAATATAAAAGTGTTTCTCTCATTCACAAAGAAATTGAAAGTATCTATTTCCTTTTTTATATTGCCCTTGAAATCAGTGATTTATTTTGCAATTATTATAAAAAAAATTCTTACACCTAAATTTTACATTATTGTTGCGTTTTACATCAATCCCGTTAAGTTTAGTATTATTTGTCAAAAAAACACACGGAATGGAAAATTTTAAAAACTGGTTTTAAAATAAAATATTTCTGTTCATTTTAATTGACCAGACGCGCAAAAATGTATGGATCTTAGCCGCAAACACTGAAAATAGTATTCCTAAAAATTACACGACTGTTTCCATTCTGAATGTATTTTGTTATTACCTTTTGCAAAAAATATTTGAATAAATAAATGAATAGCAACAACTTTTTACTAATCTAAGTTTTGTTCCAGTTAATTTCTGAAAAAGTTTGTGTTTTTGCAAAATGAACGACATTTGTTTTGCATCAAGCATGAAGAAGCAAAACTAAATACGAGTATTAGAGGCTCACTTTAGTACAACTTCGGTTTTTTTAGATGCCGCTAAAAATTGAAACGCACATGAAATGATAGAAGATTAAATTGCGAATGGAAGTATAAAACAACGTTAAATGTTTGAAATGTTCACGAAAGTTTACTAACAAACTAACAGTAAATTTTATCCGGAGTTTCACTGGGATTATTAAAATATATATTTTGTTTCTTGTTTGCGCTGTTTTGTGCTTATCGCAATTTACGAACTTATTATCATCTTTGTTTCTTGTTCTCAAAATAGGATTACAAATTATCAACAGTGTTAAAGTTTTACCTTCAATAAAGTTAATTAAACTTTAATACGTGTCAACAACAATTTTGTTAGTTTTGTTATATATGAAATTTAATTCTTTTTTGTTTCAAATTAAATACTTTCTTGCCAATGTCGTGAAATTTGAAAGATTATAGAAATTACTTTCATAATTCTTTGACTTTCGTCCAAAATATCATTATAAAATGCAAATTTATTCCCACTTTTCAGATTCAAGTTAAACTTTGTTAAGTTATTTTTTTTTAAATGATCTGATATGATGGTTTGAAGATTCCAAAAATCTATTCTTTTGTAAAGTTTATAAATTTAAAGAAATTTATTTATATGAACGATAAAAAATAATTGGATGAGATTGATGTAATTTTCTTGAAATCTCCCTGACATTGACCTTCACTACAGCAGAATAACTAAAATTTAATGGTATAAAATTGCGTCTCGTTAGCGCCCCAAAGAACTATTTTATTACTCGACTCCAAATACAGACGACTTTTAGTGGCACTTAGTGAATTACTGGGCTAAATATATTGAAGAAGAAAAATGACATGTACGGATACACTATGTTAGAATAAACAACTTGAATAACCTGAAAAGAGTGAAATATTTTACTAGTATAGAAAATCTCTCAAATGTTTAGAAATTATGTTTGTATTATTTTGGGATATTAAAGTAATTAAAGAACGTATTTTTATTTATAGTAACAGCAACTTTTTCTTTCCTTCATCAATATAAATAACTATACACAATAATTTAATGCTAGTTTTATGTGAAGAGGATCTTGTCATGCGAAACGGTTCTGAGACATATATATATAGTGCAAGAAAATTTAAAACTTTTGGGTGGTACTCCTATCGTACAAGCACTAATATAAATTAATTAAATTCTCAAAAGAAGATTTTTGGTTTATGTACTATTTTGGATTTTTTTTACTCTTTTTTCATTATTTCGAAGTCAAGCTTGTGCAGCTATTTTACAAATAAAACAAGCTATTGGAATTGTTTTACTTATGTTAGTTCAGTCTACTTGTTTGACTCTACGATAATACTCTTCAACTTAGCGTTTTGATTCTTCGGTTCTCAATGATATTGATTGAAGTCGATTTTTGTCTGAGGCTACTTTTGCTTTCCCGAAAATATCTTATTATACAGTTTGACTTGAAACTGGCTTTGCCGATTTGCGTCCGCATTTAAATGTGAAAGTTGATCCGTTCTGAAAAAAATGGTACCTACCTCTCTTACTTCTTTATAGCTATTTCACTAATCATTCGTGAAACCCATCTACGATCTGGTAAGTTTTTTGTTATCTTCTGGACAAAAATTATATATAGAACAGTTGAAATATTTATTTTGATGAAAGAAAATCAACTAAACCAAGTAACTTGTCTTTATACAACACCATAAGAGACTATGACGTCCTGTGCTAGTATTGTAAATTAGCCTGTTAATGTTTTGGGATTGGAGCAGAAGAACACGTGACGACTGAAGTTCACAATGTGTATCTAATACCGTTTAGTGAAAAAAGAGAACTGACCCAATAGAAAGTTTGAAGAGGCTGCCCTCCAAATTGTGGTGCTTTGAGTCAACAGATCATAGAAATACACATTACGATGAAACAAGTGATAAGGATATTAAGAAACCTCATATTGGCTAAAATTTGCTCCTCAGTATTCAATTAAATTCGATCTGAAATGTAATACCGATTTAATCGTTGTGAAGATCAAGGAGTGGAAGTTCAACATCAATATAAAATATTTAATTAAATCGGCCTCTTTGGTTTACTCAAAAAAAATTAATACGTTATCAAGCGGTAAATTATATCAGATGTAAAATTTGTTTGAAAAAATCATCGGATAGCTTCCATTAATCATCATCATGCGAAGAACTCAGTACGCGTAATAATGACTTATAAAATCGTTAATGCTATGTGTAATGGAGCAAAATTATGTTGCCTCGCATATATCTTCCCGCGAATAAACCTTCTCCCTGTGGCGTATCCTAACCCAAACTCCTGATGAGCAGAATTTCCTTAAATATTGGCTGCAAAAGGTTAGAAGGTGTTACGTGACAGGAATTCTCATATTTAAATCTACATCGGAGCTCTCCAACGTAGTCACTCAAACTTCTATTTACGCATTGCTTCGAACGTCAGTGCAGGGTTTGAATAAATTGCAAAGAACGATCTAATTTTTGTTTTTTTTAAGAAATGAGAGACTAGATATAACTACCCAATAAAGAAGTGGCAGTTATAAATTAAACAACAATAATCACGAATACAAGTTTTTTAAAAATACAATTTTAGTTGATCTCAGGACTTAAGATTGGACATTTAAGAAAAAGTCTTCTTTCGTAAGTTAACATTTGTCCTCTACTTTCTGTGACCTTCTTCTGCTTTCGCGTTTCTTTCTATTCATTGCTTTCTGATAGTTTCCATATAATTCTTATCAAATTTGGTTCCAGTTCATAATATGTTCTTTAGTTTGCACTTGGTCCCGCTTACGCAATACATTTTCTGTTACGATTTTTATATTTTAGAAATATATTATTCCAACAATGTAATTATAGACTTTTGTTTATTTATTAATTTACTAAAAGGTAATTACATCATTAGATCAAAGCTACTGCTACGAAAGTTCTACTTACTCTACTTTACACCTTTTATTGACTATGTATAAAAAGACAATTTAGTCAAGCTATCAGAGTCTCCCGAACAATTTAGCAAACGTTTAGAATATTCTAGTACACGTTTAGAATTTTCTGAAACTTCGAGAAATAAGAAAATAATATAAATAGGGAGAAACTGGTAGTAGAAGTAGTAGTGCAGTATCAAAATACGACAAGATTGAAATTCTGTCACTGTTATGCACTGTTTTGTGAAGTTTTCCTGTTAATTAAAGTTTATTAAACCCATACTAGTGTTACATTATAATATTTTACATTTATTTATAAATACTTAGATACTTTAATAAGACATATCATACTCAGAATTCTCTAAACGATTAGTAAAATGTTCTAAATAAAATTGGATGCCGGCTCTGAATTCTACCAGTTTTTCATTCAGACGAGAAATACTTCATCATTCCTCATTCGTAATAAATAAGAAGACGAATGAAGTATGGGAATATGCGAGATATATAAAACTAATTGAATTCAGCAGATGGAGATTTTTTTATCAATAGGTATAACATAACTTTATTTCATAGATTTAAAATTTTATAAAATAGAACCTTAATATTATTTTGTTTTCTACTTATATAATTCCTATATTTATAAAATTTAAAGCAGTTGTATTTAATTATAAAAATTAAATTTTCTTCACAACAAAACCGATTTTTGAAAGTACCGTTGGACGTAATTTGATTTAAATGCAATATAATGTAAATCATGGTTACGAATTATGCATATATTTTAAACACATTTATCTTTTGAATAAAACTTTTTAAAGATCCAATCTTTATTACAACTATAAAATAAGAAGACTAAAGAACAGAAAATTTAAAACTGAATCTAAAACGCTCCAATTCGCAGAAAACAAATTTTAAACATTGAGAGAAGAATAAGAAGAAAGATTCAGTTCAGTGATTTCAATAAGGTTTTATTGTATCTGCGAAAGTGCGCTGTTATATTTCAATTATTGTTTCTAGAGAGATGAGACAACTTCTGATTTGTATAATCTGAAGGAATCTTTTGAAAAATCTTAAATATTCTTGCATTATTTATAAAATGTTTAAATCAAATAATTTTCCTTTATCAAACTACGTAAGTACAAAGCGATTTAAAATTCGAGGATCAATCTAAATTGACGGCTATTATGAAAAAATAACTATACCTATTACGGTAATCAAAAATCTGCTTTTTTCAATACACAGCGTTTTAAAAAGTTTAAAGTTTAAATAAAAATCAATGAATATAGAATCGAAAACTAAAAAATTGTTTATTTCTGAAAATTTTAAATTCTACTGATAATTTCATTGTTTTTAGTTGTATACGCAGGCGATGAGGACAATCTTATCCTCAATATTTTCTACATTTCTGAAGATCAATAATTTTAAGTTATTTTGATGCAATATTTAATTTTGTTTAAACAATAACTTTTAACAGTATGGCCCAAATGAAAAGAATAAATTCATTATTTCGTAAATCGGCGATTTTAGTGGAAAATCCTGAAATCTCTTTGAGGGTGATGACGGCATCAATTAAATTTTTAAATAGAAAAGTGGGTCTTGCAATACATCAGTTGAAAGGTTTTTTAAATATCTATTCACCCATATCAATATGTCTAAGTAATTAATTTTTGTATTTATTCGATTTTTAATGTTACAATAAATATTATAATTAAGTACAACCAAATTTAAAGCAAGTACTCAAATTGTTTACCGTCAGCTGAAATACAATGCGAAAGACGAGCAGGGAACTCTTCTCGAACTTTCGCTATAACTTCCGGAGTTATTTTTGCAATCTCAATGCGTATCCGTTCTTTGAGGTCATTAATATTTTGTGGTCTATTATGTACACTTTACTTTTCAAGTATCTCCATAAAAAGAAATCGAAGGGGGATAAATCAGGTGACGTCGGTGGCCACTCAATTGCTCCTCTTCGACCTATCCACCGATTTGGAAAGACGTTGTCCAAGTAGTTTCTCACCAAGACAGCATAGTGCGGTGGCGCACCATTTTGCCACAGACACAAATCATTTCTATTTAGGAACAATCGGTTTAATTCTGGTAGCATGAAGTTCTGCAGAAATTGTAAATATTTAGCATCTATTAAGGTTTCTTAGAAAAAGTATGGCACTATAATCCTATCACTTATTATTCCCACCCAAATATTCACTTTCTCTGGGTATTGAGTACGGTAATCCTGCATCCAGTCTAGATTTTCTGTAGCCAAATACTGGAAAGGCTGACAATGCACATGACTATTTAGGAGAAATGTAGCTTCATCAGAAAAAGAACTTTTTTTAAAAATATCAGGACTCTGTTATTTTTTTCCTTTAGAATATTTTTTAATGAAAAATGTATTCGCTTAACATCTGTAAATTTGCATAATATTTATTAGATATTTACTACTGTTGAGTATTTTTTTATTAAAATAATTATGCATTTAGTAGTTTATGTTTTATTAAAATGAATATTCTTTTTCGACTATTGAATCAAATATTTATTTAATATTAAACAACTTTTTTCTAAGTGATGATGGTCTATGATGTTTTTGTGTATACTACGTAAATTGCATCATTTTCGTATAAATATTTTTTTTGATTTAACTTTTTATATTCAGTTTTGAGTCATCCTCGACATCGCCAACGTCCAAGTCCACTGGAATCATCAGTCTTCTGATATTGTCAACGTCTTCTACAAATGTAGAAAAGTCATTACCGTCCACTTCACAGTTAGTTATATAAATATTTTTTTAAATTTAAACAATTGTGAATTTTAATAATAATATACAGAAGTACATGAAAAATTGAAAAATGTCAATCAACGAACAAACGAATGAAAGAACGAACGTACATTTACAGATTAGATTTTAATTTCAAACGACATGCTGTGACCTAATAACCCGGATTTGTGTGTAAATTTTGGTACATTTCAGAATTTCGCTTACGAATTAAACTAGATTAAATTATCAGAACGACAATTATCCAATAATTCATTACTCCAAACAATTCTTATCGGACTAGCGACAGAATTTAAAGACAGAAAATACTAACCTATTATATCTTGATCCTACAGTTAGGAATGAAAAAAGCATTACCGTAAAATTGACAATTTTCGACCGTGGACAGGGAAAACGTACCATTTAATTTATAGGACAATGTGGTCATCATTTGTTAGTAATAATGTTTTATGATCTTCTCCTTTAGACATGTTGAGAATGATGGAAGCTCCTATCAAAGCCAGTTTTTAATTAAATTATCTCAAGACTCAACTAAAAAATAACTGTTATTAATAAAAATAATCACCAAAATGACATGTATAACGGCTGCGCACTTTATTAGCTATCACTACCAAGATTTTTCGTACAGAAAAAGTTGATATATTTACAAAAATCAATAATACATAATAAAAATTATAAAAGCTCTAAATTGGATCTGTGCGGAACACCAGACTTAATTAGAATTGAATATGATTTAAAGCCATTACAGTATACATACTGTCTCCTTCCTATTAAGTTAATACTTAAGAAACTATTCAGTTCAACAGAAAATCCTAATTCGGATAACTTTGATGGTAAATACGGATGAACAACCTTATCAGATACTTTCGAGAAATCCGTATACATAATGTCAATTTGCCCTTAATCATCTAAGACTTCAGATATACATTGAGAGATCGCTACCAGGTTTGTAACAGTAGATCGTTTATCCATAAAACCGTGTTGAGAAGGTGAAATATAGCTTCGAACAGATGGATATATATACGATTATACAGCATAATCTCGAAGATCTTTGAAAAACTACATAACAAAGGAACAGCTCTATAATTACATATATCAGATTTAACTTAATTTTTAAATATAGGAACTGCTTTTGCCTCCTTCCATTTAAAGGCAGGTTAAATATTTATTGAAAATATTTAACAAATTTTGTTTTTTAAAAGAAATGGAAGAAATAAGATTTCATTTTATATATATTTTACTTTTAAAATCTTCGAGTATTTTATATTCAATGTGCTGGACTATTTTTTTTTATTTTGTAGTTTATTTAATAATTTCTCAAAAAAACATCTAAATCTTCCACAGCCTCCGCCAAACTACCTTTAAATAATAATAAACAAATGTCTATTTTAGAAAAAAATGTAGGAACTCAAATATAATCTTTTATCAAAACGCGATCTATGGAAAAAATAACATTTTGACGAAGTTGGTGAACAATAATGCGAAATAACAAAACGTAGGTAGCAAGTGAAGGGTAAAGACAGTAAAAAGGCACATAGTAATCGATAACAATGACATATATAAAAAATTATTTTTAATATTGAAACTACTGCATTTGAAGTTTTAAATGCCAATAACTGTCAATTAATTTAGGTCTGCTATCCTGCAACACTCAACATACAAAATTAGCAGTAAACGTTTCAGCGTTTAAGCATTTTAAACCGTTAATCGATAAGTTAGCCTTATTGAATCGGGTCTAGTTAAAGTTGCTTGAAGACCATACAACTTTGGTGTTAATACATGAATTCATATCTGCGGCGGAGTATCGGTTTCCTTTTGAGAGTTGTATAAACTCCTATCTAACTTTCTAACAAAGGAAATAGTTCTTATTCCCTACGGAGTGTTCGGCATAATGGCTTCCTGCGAAACTTGTGCTTTTTAAATGAACTTGACTTAAAATTATATCGATACGAATTCTAGAGGTTCTGTATTTTTGGTTTGTTTTTATATTAATAACTATTAACAATTTTCCGCTTCTTATAGATAAACAGCTATCTCTTGAGATATATAGTTTAGGAAATATGATTCTTTATTTTTTCTTAATTAGTATTTAATATATTAATAATTAGTTCAAGCAAATGATTGGTTATCGGTTTAGCTAAAAATTTTTTCTCGAAATATAATATTCGCATATTTGTAGACGACACTATTATTCATTATAGCCATGAAAATCCGAGAGCAGCAATAGCAAAACTACAAGAAAATCTTCGAAGTAGAAGGATGACTCAAAAAATGGAAAATAAAAATTATAGAAAGGAAGTCACTACATATAACTTCCATGCCAAAAAAAGAAAAGTGCCCTACAACATATAAAGCAGTTCCACAATCAGCATGAAATAAAGAAATGACATAAAAAAATAAATAGACTTTAAAATGAGAAAAGTAAATTCGTCGTTAAAAGAAAAATCAAAAACTTGAATAGAGAACGAAATTGTACTGTATAATAAGTCTGCTATGAGTGCAATCTTGACTTATATTATAGAATTGTGGGGTTGTGCCAGCAAATAAAATGTAACAATTATATAAAGCATAATTTAACCCCATATTCCTACCATTGTTGAATACGAGAAATTGAGGATATCTTCTCATTGGCGAAATATATTATTTGATTGTTATTAAATAAACGTTAAAAAAATCATTGAAAAATTTTGGACAAATTGAACAAATTATGAAAAATTGACGGAACAAAAATGACCAAAACCGTTGTTAGATACAGTAAAAAGTAATGTTTAAAAATACGTTATCTACACAAATGCAGCCAAGCTAATTTTGGAAAAAATCCTCTCAATAGTGTAGGAGCACAAGTTTCAACGATTTATTTATTGATTTGTTCAGAGTTTAGATTGTACTGCATTAATTGTGCATAGCGAAAATAAATTTGCACATAATAATGAATTGGAAATTCATATCTTATTTTCCGTAGTATATTTAATTTATCTAAAATTATAGATAGATGTATAGATATATAGATATATAGATATAGATATCATAGATATGTTTTAATAGTAGATGCATAAAAGAAGCTGCAAAAACTAATAAAATATGATATGCAGAAAAAAGGAAAGGTAAAATGAAAACTAAACACTGATAAAACGAAAAACATGTTTGTACTTTAACAAAAAAAGAGATATATACAAAGAGAAAGCAGTTATAACAACAAATAATAGAAAGTTGACCATTATTTGAGTATTTGGGAAATGCGATAACGGAGGATGAAAAAACAGTTGCAGGGATAAACAATAAACGTGAAAAAGTTAAAAAACACTCTAAGACTATACAACTATCACTGATTCTAATCTTGGATATTAAAAAAATGAAATTTTCTATAAATGCAGTAGATATAAAGTAAGTGAGAAGGATAGCAGTGTTAATCAAACAGGATAGATAGAGAAATAAGGATATTACTAGCCTGTTGAATTAAGAATAAACTGCAGAAAAAATCGAAATTAAACAAAAATAAAGAAGGTATATATTTTTTATGGTTCATTTCATAGCTTTATAATTAAAAAGCAATTAACATTTTTAAGAGAAGTAATTTAGTTGTTGTTATTTTTAAACAGAATAAATCATCTTTAGGGAATGAAAATGTGAACATTTATCTCATTTTAATCATAAATAATCTACATGTGTTTGCGATTACAAAATGTTTATTTTAGGCAAATAAACAACCAACAAAAATTACATGGGTATGTAAAAGAACACAACACAAAATTAAAAGAATCTAATCTCAGTACTTTCCTTCTCGATGTAAGTGATGTTCTTTAAAAAGTGGTTCCCCTTTCAACATATTCTACTGCCGTTAAGGGAATTTATGTAAAACTATGAGTAAAAAGTCCTCCAATCACAAATTCTTAACATAGAATATTATCCGCAGTAAAATTTACGGTCGATTTACAGTGGTTATTTCAGAATTTTATTATTGTATTGTTATCTCTCAAAATGAATGAATACTTTTTTGAATAATTCGTCTTGGTTACACACTTTTTCATTAATTTATTTTCAAACCTGTTCTTTCTCCATATCAAGATTTTTGTTGAAAAAAAAAATTGGTTGGAAAGGGTTAGATCGTTGTATATATTTAAAATATACAAAAAATTTACTCACCATTTTTTTCAAAACCTTTATTAAAATTTCGTTCTGAATAAAATAACATAGTAAGTAGCTGGTGGTAAAAATTCAATCATTTGAGAAAACGAAGAAACCTCTAAGAGTTTTCTTTAGAAATACTATTTCGCGCCTTTCCGAACAATTGAATGCTCAACTCTCATCTGCACTTTTATAAAATAGGTATTAACTTAAGTTGCCTCTTCAACCTAATTAGAAATCAAAGTGATTTATCAATTTTAAGACAACATATGTACCAATAACCCATAGATTGCTATTTTCAAAAATGTAAGTTACTTACGGTTCATAAAATGAACGCCGTAAAATGTTGAATATACTATATTTAAAAAAAATATACGGTTAAAGCAGGAGAAATATTGATCGAGTATGTCGAAATGACGGTAGCTTTGGGTGTAATAATTGTTTCGAATTATGGATTACTAATTATTCGATAGTATACCTAAATTAGTTACATTTTTGCTACTTATTTTGCCGTTACAGGTGATCCGTCGGTCCTCTCATAAAAAGATGGACGACCTAAAAATAAATTGGAAAGATGGATTCATTATTATTATTCTAGAAAATATGGATTAATTACATAAGATAATTATGAGTTTGGAAAGATAAGTATAATTTATTGTTTACATTTATTATGGATAGTTTTCACAAAGTAAGAGTTGAAATAATTAATTTAAGATAACTATATACTGCAGCAAAAACCTGTTTGGACGGCTATCGATCTCAAATTATGAATACAAATGTATTATATGTGGAAAAACCAAAAAACAAGAGGGATGGTTGCAATGTGTAATGTGTCGCCTATGGTTAGGTTAGGTTAGGATGCACCACAGCAAAGGAGAAACATTAATGGTCCTCCTGCTGAACTCCTGTTCTCTTAAATAGGTCCAATTCTTCTCGTTTTAGAGGATAGATGGAACAATGCTCAGAAGAGTGATAATTTTTTTTGTTGTAAAGTTAAGTTTTGTCACTAGTGAATATATTCCACACGTCATTATTTACTCCCGACTGTTGCAATGTTTATGGTTCATGCAGAATAATTGTTTGTAGTTTGAATGTGATAATTTTAATTCTCGATGTGGTTTTATGGATCATCAAATTGGTAGAGTACTGGCGGCGGTACATAAAAAAGAATGCATTTTGCATATTAGAGGCTTTTATAACTAGTTCCTGTTAAGGCAAAATTGTTACCCTGGCGGGGAGAACTAGTTTCCTAGTTAAAACATCTTTTCACGTGCTTGTGAATTTACACTAATTTGGCAAACTTCTTGGACTCACCAATTCGTCGATTACTACTGGAAGACGCGTTTTTTAATGAGTACCCCATCGTTAATTTCTGGTTTCGTATTTTTTATATGTAAACATTAATTGTTGTAAATTTGTGTATGGTGTATGTAGTTGTGGTCAAGTTATAACCTTTTTGCAAAGCATCTTTTTTACAGGGTTCTTCTTCTTCTCCTCTTTTTTAAATCACATTTCATTTCATTTTGAATTTCCTGTGGTCTACCTACCCATTGTGATACTGAGAATCAGACCGCTAATTTCACGACACAGATCCCTTGAAACTGTGGAATTCGTTAGGTTGTTATGCTTTTGGCAAAACCGCCGTTTGCATGCCCGCCAAACCGGGATGGCCGCGTATATCTAATTTTTTCACAATGCTTTCGTATCTGCTAAATTAGGAGCTCTGTGTCCACACTTTGGGTATTTCAAGATACCTTGTTGGAAGAAAACAGTAACTCTAACAATTTTTGCTGTTTAACTAATTATTTAAGTTACTTTTTTTATTAAAAATTTAATTTAGTTACCCATAAAGAATATGGGATCTATTAAAGTATGATTACCTTTTTTGTTTTTCTCTACCATGTGAGGCTGCCCTAGATCTACATATTTGTTTAATATAAAATTTGATACTTAATTGATCCCATGAAGATCTCTTTCAAGACCGCAAGGTTATAAACTTAAATATTTGTTTGATAACATTTCGCGGCGTCTATCGTAGCATCATGTTTGTTGCAAATCATGTGACCAATATAATTAGTACGATCTCTGAACGAAATGTATTTCAATATTATTTTGAACACAATGTATCGTATTTTATTTGACTGAATAATTATGAACACAGAATTTACCGTTATTCCGAAATTCAATCATTACAATACCACGTTTCTGATGGTAATCATAATTTAACAGATACAGCCAACTTATTGTTCAGAGTTAATAGCAAACTTTTTATATGAAGTTATACATTTCAACAATATTTCGCAAATTTTGATTTAGGTACTATGTTGCAATCTAGGAATTTGCAATATACGGAGTGAACTTTATTTTCTTGTTTTAATACCAAAAACATAAAAGGGTTTCTCAAGGTCTATGAATCGAACTTAATTGTTTTAAACAATATCGACAGCCGTGGATGTCAAAACTATCAATGTCAGATGCTCAGATGCAAATTGTGGCGTTGTAATAATTTATTTTCAAACAAATTTTAATTTAAATAAAATAATGAGTGAAAAATAGACTAAATTTCTGGTCGTGGAGAAAACACAGTCTGTTATTATAAAACAAATTCGATAATCGTGGTTCCAGTAGTATCGAATATTTTCATTCTAACCTTGTTACAGAATATACTATTCCACATGTTATATTTCAGAGCCCAAATTATTCCAATGCTTAACGATTTGTACATCTTTGTATGGTTGGGGTTTATTAATTATAATTTGAGGGTCTAGAAATGTGCTCAAATTGGCGTCCTAAAATAAGAGCTACGTGCGCCCACTTTCCTGAGGCATGGCTGGACACCCAAATTTGTAATTCTGAAAGTTGGTAGAGTAGTGGTTGATCCAGAACGTGACATTGTGCGTTTTAAGAGAACTTTCCTGTTACTATTTTATTTTTAGGTTATTTAATGCTTTTGTTTCTTTTATTATTACCATTTCTTTTAATAAAACATAAAATATATATTTTTTATTTTCGAAAAGGTTGGACCACTTTTTACACTATATCCTCTGTGAAAATTATTAGAGCTAGACAAAAGAAATTTATAAATTTGATGTGTACTCACTAGATGAAACTGACGATAGAAGTAACATTTTTTGTATTTTAAAGTGGGAATGTGAAAGTTATATCGGTCGAGCACTGGCGGCTTTTTAGGCAATCGTCAAGAATTCGTCAATTTTTATTAACAATAAAAAATATATTTTTTTTAATATGTAAGAACATTTGTAAAAAAACTAAATATCACAACATTATTATGATTGTTTCTAACTTTACTTGTAGAATCTAAATCAGATACAACTTCTAAACGTCGGCAAAATTTTCAAATAGTTTAGCTGTTGATTTTTGGTTCTCATCCTGCATGATGTTCCCTTTTGTATATCAAAAAGGATAGTATATAAGAAAATATATTTTTTACCAATATTTAAACTACTTGAAACCTTTTTTAATAAAAAATTCAAATAGTATTCAAATAACCGTGTATTAAGTCCTGCTGCGTATTTGGGCTCTAAAAGTAAATTTTTAGGTAGTATTTAACATATAGAAGTAAAGAAAGGCAACTAATAGTAATAAATCTAAATCAATATTTGAGTGAACCTATTTCAGTATTAAAAAATATCTTTGACTTTTACGTAGATGAAAGCAACCGTATTTTTTTCTAAAATTGGATGACTTGGTCAGTTGGATTTGTTGATTTATGGGAAATTTAAGCACCTCTGCTAACAACGAAAAGTATTTTTTTGTTTTATAACTTTCACATGAAAATCTATATCGATAAAAATGAACAATATATGACAGATCACCTTAGAAAAATAATTCAAGGTCCTTTGAGATATAGTCGAATGTTCAAGCGATTTCGAAGATATGACAAAACAAAGGAATTGCGATTGGAAAAAAGACAATTTATATCTCAGTAATCAGTTATTTCGATACAGAACTTCACAAAAAATATTATCAGTTAGATCATTTCTAACAATGCTTCATACAACGCACGGGTCATTCTATTTCAGGTAATGAAAATTTTGATATTTATTTCTACTACCTTATTTAAATAATTTACCATTCATTTTATTCGACTTTTTTGTTCTTAGTTATTTTATGGTACCTTTATTTTCTTTTTATCAAATTAAAAATATAAAAACAAATAAATTATTATTACAAAATTAAAATAAATAGAAAAAATAGTAACAAATGGGGAAAATCAAAAAATTTATTTTCATTTTTACTGAATAATATTGTCTTTATTTTTTATAACAGTTGAAATTCTTTATTTAACAATATCAACCAAATATTCACCAAATTGTGTGTCAATAAATTTCATAACACCTGAATCCTGTGTTATAATTGTTCTACCAGCACCTTTTTCAGTTCACGCCAAAAGTGTTTTGAAAAGCGATAAAGTAGAGCTACTAGAAACTCATTCCAAAAGTGATTTATTGTAGTCTTTTATCCATTTTAAGGCATTTTTTGAAGTATGACATTTCGTGCCTTTCGGATGGAATAAAAAATCTTATCTAAATATTTTCCAAGAACCGGTAGTAGCGACTGTTCATATTTCCTTTAATCAAATTTTCCTATACCCTTAGCTGACTCTCTGGCTTAGGCGATGACTGATCCAAAAAATTTGACTTATCTCTTCAAAGCCCATGGAAGGGATAATGTTTTTTGTGAATATCTCGAATTCTACGATCACCAACAAACTCTCCAAATCGAGTTTCTTCGCTTTATTGTACTGCATCCTATTATTGATACGTCCAAATTGTATATTCTTCTGATCAAATTTATCTATTTTTTACTACGGTACCATTAAAACTGGATTTTTTATGTCATAAAACAAAATTTGGTAGAAAAAAAAATTTACTTTCTTTTACAATTCTAGGCTTTGTGGTGGCTGTCTGAACTGGTAGTTTTATATCTTTGAACTGTATTTATTACACTCTATCATACCAATTCTAATAGATTTGCAATGTCTAAGTTTAATTTTTCAAAATTCAAAAGTTTAATATTGATTTTCATCAATAATGTTGCCTCCAAAATTTTCACGGCAACAACTTTAACATGTATAAAATGCATTCAAAGAGCTTTTGGTACTTTGTCTTTTAGAACTAATATCCCATTTATTTTGTTAAGATAAGCCAAATTGAGCTTTATTAAAAAGGATAAAAATATGAATAAAAACATCCCCTTTCGGAACATTTTTAATATTTTATTAGAAATGATAAGAGAAAAATTATGAAGTTGGAATTTTTTACTTGGCTCATAATTAAATATTAGGTACCGTCTAATTATTTTATTACCCAAATAATTTATTTTTTGAAATGGAAAAGTGCTCTCATGTCATTTAAGAAATATACTATTTATTAACAATAGAAATAATTATATTTTGATATACACTAAATTTTAATGAAGCTTTCAGCTCTAATTCGTGATTGGCATCCAAATTACGTCAAATTGGTTAATTTACACCGCATTATCTAAAATATTATAATCCTGTTACTATCTACTGATAGTTTCGAGGGAAATTCTCAAATTTTGCAGAAATCCAATTAGTTGATGTATAATTTTCATTTGACGTCATTTTCAAAATTTCTCTGCAATAACTAGTAAATTTAGACAGCGAAGGGATGAATGAGGCATTTATAAAGCCAGATATGTAAATTAAAAAATATATTTCTATGTCCAAGATTAATAAATAAATAAAAGTTGGAGTCTGACATTATTAAATATCTGTGTCGTGATAGATCTAATGGTGTTGGTTATGGATATCTTCAAGTCATCTAAATCGTATGATTTAGATTTGTAAATAAATTTATTTAAAATTGGAGTGATAATAGGATGGGCAAGGGGAACATTTCAAACATTTCTTAAATATAATTATAATTTATTGTTTATTTATTAAAACTAATCTTATAGAATTATTTTTTTTCCATTAATTTCGAAAAGGATTCAAAAACTAAATACAGTGCTGAATTTCCCTTTGAATACACCGACAAAAGTTACGTGAGCCATTAGTGCAACCGATAGGGCGTAATTATCCGCTACAATCAAAATCAATTGATGTGTATCGAAATATCAGTGACAATTGTGAAAATATGGAAATATTGAATTTATTCCATTTGGCTGTTCCACATTGTATATAGCGAGTGTCGCACCTCATTTGCTTTACTAAGTCACGTTTTATTTTACATATATACATATTTTAAACAGTCTAATTTCTAGGTTCTTTTGCTGTTGTATAACAACTTTGTGTTAATTATGTTGTACGGTACCTTACTTTTAAATTTTTGAATATATGCGGCACTACCTAGAGTATTCTTCAAATATATTATATACAAGGAGCAGCAAAACATGACGGTTTTTGAAACAAAACAACGCAAAAATTTAAAAAGATACAAACTGTTTTAGTTCTTATTACAGCAATGTGTTCATGTCAATGAATGAAAAGCATAAAACAACAACTAATGCTATATTCTAAGATAACCCCTTTCAAATAATGGCCTTCTTTCGTCATGTAATCTTCCAGTCTTGATAGATATGTTATTTGTGGGCTTATGGCTTCTTTCAGTTCTTCGAGTTGAGGGATTTGTTTGCATACACTCTGGCTTTAACGAAAAAGTCACACATACTGAGATGTGGGGAGTGGGGAGTGGGGAGGTCAAACAGTGTTACCATTGCAGCAGATAACGCTATGAGAATTTTTTCATTTCAAATTATCCTTCACAACATTAGCCAGACGAGCAGTTGCCCCATCCTGTTGAAACTAACTTTTCTGTGAAGTAAGCTTCTTCTTTCGTGTTCAGGGATCAGAAAATTTATTAACATTAACAGGTAACGCCGTAAATTCACATTTCTTCTTAACAACTTCACCACTCTCCTCAAAAAAGTATACCTGGATGACACAATTTTAATTATTCCACGTTCAAACAGTTCTTCAAGATTTGAAGCCGGCCAATACTGAAAAAAATTTTATTCACATACCCGTTCAAATGAAAATTTGTCTCACGGCTCATTATGATAATTTTGTCAGTTACTCTGAATAACAAAATTATGTTACGAGATAGAACGCAGCCTCCTCGACAAACATTAAAGCACTGACGGCTATCTTCGCTTCAGAGGCGGACTCTTGCTCCTGAGTCAAAGGGCGACGAGGCAAGAGTACGAGGAGAGGGGACGAGGTACCACCACCACACTCGTTGGTTTTCTCTTTCTCGCTTGTAACATTGACACGCGCGAATAGCCGTAGCGGCATCTACTACCTGTTCTGTTTCATTCATGGCTATGATACTGGCGAAGTAGACGAAAGGGAGTATGCGAGTTCCTCGCCCCGGGTAACTGAGAAGATCGAAAGTTCCTGTAATATTGGTCTGGTAACATATAGTTCCCCAATTCAGAAGGTACAGCAGTACACACCATAGTAATCCATATTTTTTATATACATAAAAACATTTCTTTGCATATTACTATTATTATTATCCTCGTTTTTGAATATATGTATATAGACATATTACGAATATTTTTAAATAGTTTTTAAATTTGTTTGAATGTAGGAAAGCTTATTAAAATTAAAACAGCTACATTATTTGGTGATCCTGACTGAAGAATCTTTCTCCTGTATATAGCTCCATTGCTACTAAAATGGAGTTTTGTAGACTTTTCGCCGAGTCAATTCCCACCACCCCACCACTTAATTGCTCATCTGTACAAAGACAAAAACCCCAATAAAAATAATCTTTAGGATTGAAATCAGGTGAACGTGGAGGCCAATCAATACCTCCTCGTCTACCAATCCCTCGTCCGGGAAATATCTCATCTAAAAAACGCCATACATTTACACCAAAATGAGCCGGAGCTCCATCTTGCTGAAACCATATCTGATTAAAATTGGTCCCAAACAAGTTTCTTAGTGTAGGTACAATTTCATTTCTAAGTAGCATTTTGTATGTATCTGACGTTAAAGAACGGCCTAATTAACTGAGTAGCCACTATACCTGACTATACATTTAATTTTTGTGGTCTTTGAGTATGATGTTCAAGCATTCAGTATGAATTTATATCACTCCAGTACCTTAAATTAGCATTCTAGATTTTAAATTTCTTCAAATCTAAATATTTTGCACTGTTTTATTTATTTAAGACCTTCTAGACTACATAAAATTATAAGTGTTACATATGGCTGAACTCGTATTGAAGAGAAGATTCCAACAATGACTGAATATGCAGGGTGATGCATTTAAAAATCCAAAGTGACTAATAATCTCAGAGGAACGGCAAATTTAGCAACATTGCAAATATCAAATCTGGAATGTCCGTATCCCAAAATAGGCTGATCCCAAATTTTGTAGAATTCGGACTAGCAATTTACTAATAATTGGCCGTTTCCAGACTTTTGGTCCACTCTGTATGTACGAAAATGTACCGTTTGTTCGTGAGTTACATTTTTTATGGTGTTTAGAAATGAGTGAAACAAATTTTTTGAATTTTGGCAAGTGAAATCAAAGAAACCCAAAGGAAATTGTAGAAGGGTTAAAAGCACCTCATATGATGTAATTTTTGTTTATTTTCTTGAGTGTGGTCATACGGTTTTAAGACTATTTTAACGGGAAAGCTTACTCATTATCTTCATTTTTTGACTCTTGTAAAAACTCCGTATTTCGCAATTAAAAATTCAATTAAACTTTTCTTATTCAATCTATTCACAAACATAATCATAATATAAATCAGGTTTCAGCTTTTTTTTTGCTAAATTTAATATTTTCAAGTAACTTTATATAGACCCATTTTTTCTGTCCGAATCAATATTTGTCTTTTTATGTTTTCCCGTACAAAACAACTATTCTCCAAAACGTTCTCTCTTCTTCCAATATATCTTTTTCAGTTTAAATTTTTATGCAATTATGGAGTTTATTAAATGGCCAATAAAAACACAGTGGCCTGGAGAATTCCCTAGAGTCAATAACAATATTTTTTTAAATATTTGAAATGTGTACCCCCTCTTTCTTATAATATTTTCATCAAACATAAATTTGATATATGGAAAGTACATTTGAGTTTTGTACCTTATTTTTTGACAGATATTTAGAGTTATTTAAGGTTTATCAAAACGTACAAACAAGTCTACATATGTTAGAGTTTTTAACGTATTAACAAAAAAAAATTCTACGTTGGTTAATACATTTTAACTCCTAAGACAGTTGTTATAGATTTTGAAATTACAATTCATGCAAACATTGAAGAGGTTTGGCCATTTATGAAAATTGTTGGTTGGAGATTTCATCGTGTACAATCATTGAAAGTATATTAACACCCAAACACTATTTTAAGACTCAAAGAACGTATCTGACTAAATTGATATCCAAATAAACCTATTTTTTCATTACAGATGGCGTAAAATACAACAACTGGGGCTTTTTTAAGTAATCAAAAATGGAACCTCTCCAGTTGGAACGTGGTTCAAACATTTATTTGGGTTAATGTTTCTTTCTCCAGCAATGACGGTGAATGTTATGTGGAAAATTTTACGAGCGACAAGCCAAATCATGCTAAGATTGAGGAATTCACTGAATAATTTGTTGTTATATCGAAAATGATTGAGTTTAATTCCCCTTCCGCAATACGAGTAGCACAAAACGCTAATCTTTATCAAGAACAACAAACGCATTTGAATCTTCTCATTCAAAATTTAAAAGTGAAAATATATATTCTCATCTAAATATTCATTTATTTCAAAAAAAATTATCAGAAATGGGTACCAATTCTTATATTAAACTAAAGAAAGAAGAAAAAAGACAGCAGCAAATTTTATTAGGATGACTATCCATTGAAAATAAAATTACTCAGTTCAACGAAAAAGAAATTTCGCGTTATAATTTTATTAAATATGTTTCATATAAATGTAGCCAAAGTCTAAATAATTAGGTATTAATTAATTTGTAAATTTGATTATAATAAATATTTCGTTGTAAACTCATCTTTTTAATGGTGGTAAAACTAAAACCTACAATAAGAATCAATCGTCACGGAAAGATAGTTGAGGCGCAGTTCTATTTCTTTTTAGACGATTGTACAAGTAGTAAAATTTATGGAGTGCAATTCGAGTGTTGGATTAAGGCATCCCTTCATTTTGAGGTACAATTCAGTTGCACTGCTTAAGTTAAAGTACGACTTGATTTAGTGAGAAGACCTCCTGACGTTTGAGCCATTATTATCTGCTAAAACGTTTTTTAAAAATAACATAACTAACTAGAAAAGTATGTTGTTAATTATTAAATTTGGAAAAGTAACTTAGGTAATTGTGTTCAACACGTGGAGGTATAATAATCGTATTGCCAATGGATCACATTGACTGCCGAAGGTAAAATCCTAACATAATACATTAACTCCGATCTTCCCCACCGAATCCAATCGTTAGTTCAAATTTGTTATATTCTGCCCTCAGGTGATGGCTGCCAGAAACTCGCTGTTACCGTTTATTAACCGAAAATGTAGTTGGATTCGGATATTACATTATACAATTTAGAGGCTCTTCATCCTCGATAAAGAAAACATATTTTGTTGCGATTACTTTAAAAACTAAATTACCGCTAACATGAAACTACCACGTTAAATTTGTTAACGCATTAAGCTTGTTAAAGGAAATAGGTCGGATAATAGTTCACGATGTACTTAATCCATTTTCCGCAAGCGCGAATATCGTAATGGCCAAAATTGAAAATGGATTACGAATAGCAGTAATTTAATTTTTTTTACGTTCTATACATTTTTGCTTATGTTGTTTCTGAAATAAGTTAGCTTTTTGCTTATAGGTCAGTACTCCTTTTAACTCAAAATGCTATAAAATGTGACCAACCGGACTAATACTAAATGTGTTTAATTATATGCTACTTACTTCACCCGTATCTTGTTTGTCTATTCCACATTCGTGCTGTGAAAATAATAAATTAAATGAAAATATTAAACCAGGATTTATTTAGGCATTTATCCGTTTAATAAATTATAACAAAAATCTTCACATAAATCAGTGTCATGAACCCCAAATTTAAGGTTTTTTGTTAAATTATCAACAAAGTGTTACTTTTACTCTTCATACCGCTGAAAATAAATTGTGAATTTTTAAAAAACGTAATTAAATCTTTTCAGCAGTTGGCTAATTTGAATTCAGGATGTTTTAATTAAGAATGATAAATAGCTTTGGTGTCCAATAAAAAAAAGTGTTTCAAAATTTTAAATATATTACACTATACAATATTTATCATTTCTTACTTCAATATTGGCAACAAAGCATTTGAATTAAAATAAACAGATACATCAATAGCGATTAGCATGAAGTTTTGTTCAAAGGCCCTTTTAAGATATTAATATTAAAGCAGTTTTATATTATAAAAAGTTTTCAAAACCAAAAATGTATCACCAATGCAAACATGGGTAACAAAGCTTCTGAAAATGAAACAAAGAAAAAAATTATTTGATCATTTATTATTTTAGCGTTTCTAATTTCCAAATTATTTCATCTTTACTTCTTTATCTTTATAATTAATTTGACTTGCACTCACATACAAATTATAATAATGCTGTATTTTTATTTTCTGGAGAATCTATATTTGAAATATAACGAAAAATGTGTAGCGGCAGTAAGTAGTATGTTGTGATTTATTCTTGACTTTTAATGGTGTAGTCTGCGGAGTACTGTTAAGGTGACAGACCTTTAGATTTTATTATCTCGTTTGTAAATACTAACACGACTTTCCGCAACATTTACTCCTTATGATGCAAATTACTTGCCACTGATTAGGACTCCGCTAAATCAGTTTATCAAGAAACAGTGAGTAGTAGTCCCTAATATATCAGGCGTCTAAATTTCCTGCCTTCAGTACTTGTATTTCATTCTCATGAAGCAAGGCTAGTGCCATTGAACAAGGATTAAGTTTTCATCACTGCAGTTGCACAATCTGAATCTTCTGTGTCACTGAAAACAATGGTATTAATCTTCTTATTTAATCCTGTATGCCCTGTCACTAGTCCTGTGATGATTTTAGTCTTGCTTTTGGTCAATATTAAAACTAACTAGAATATCTCCGCGTTAGGAGTTTATCCTGCTGTAACATAGCCTTGTTGGACCAACTGTGAATATACTGGTCCGTTCTTAATTATAGCTTGTTACATAATTATGAGCAAATACATCGGAATCTTTATTACCATGCAATTTACTGTATTTTAGCACCTCAATCAGCTTCACATGATTTTTTTGAACCAGTAGGGTAAGGAAGTTCTTCCTGAAGATGATCTTATTATATACAAAACCATCAAAGTTCCTGACTATCAGTACAGATTTAGAGTTGATTGAATTAATCCCTACTAATATTTGCCTGAGTACATGTCGATATTGTGAACCTTTTCACCTAGAAGAGTGTGGTGTCCCTTCAGAAGGAAAATAGTTTTTTATTAGACCGCGTACAACAGATGTCCGCACTTGAGCCAATTGGAGACCATATACCTGATTCTGAATTACAGTGTCTGTTACTAAATATCTTTATATTTGAATGTTAATGCCTTTCTTTATTGGTCGAGAGTAGTGCATACCTAATACGGCGCATCAGTGGTTACGTCACAAGTCGTGATATCCATATTTGTTAGTCTATACCCTTAGGCCGAATTGGATGACTCTGACGTGATTGATGCCCAATACGCTCAGCTAATGTAATTTATTCGAAAGAGAAATCAGTTACACTAAATTAGTACGACTAGTTAAATCAATGACGTCAGAGTCATGCTATTAAGACTCTTAGTATAGAATGGATAAATAAATATGACTTGTAACGTCACACTAACGCCGTATTAGATATCCTGCTCTACCGCTACTAATATTTTTAATTATGGCATTGGTTTCTTATACATTTTTATCATTAGTGTAATCGTGGTTGCCAAACCTTCGATATTAAAGTTTTCTAATGACATATTGCTTTTGCGTGTTAAAAGATAAGAAACAGCCTAGCGTCAAGAAATAAATAAGATGAAGATTTAATTTTCGATGTTTAGCAGCTTTATTACCTAAAATATTGATGGAAGTAGTTACCTTTTCTCATAATCTTAGAGACAATTATAGTTGAGCCCGGAAGCATAGGCAATAGTGATTATAATAGGTTTCTGTTGGTTACCGACACCGATAATTAAATACAGATCTATGATAGCTATGATACTGATGACATTTCATATTTAACGCCAATTCAAAATTAAATTGTTGTCATCTTTAAAGGAGAATTTAGGTAAGCAAATATTATGAGTAATAGATTAATTAATAGTTCTACAAAATTAATTTCCTCCAGCAATGTTCTACGAAAAATACAAAGTGAAAAGAAAAAAGTATAACACTAGTAAGAAAAATTAGATGTAAGAACTGCCCATTAAACTAGGACAATAAAAATAACACCCATATTTATACCTTTAACAAAAACCAAAATAGAAAACTATCTACAGGGCATATCAAGAGTGTGGAATGGGAACAACATTTAAAAGACCTTTTATTAGATAATGATGAAGGAACAACTAGTTATACCAATAAACTTGGTATATGCGGAGGTCAAGCAGTGTGTGGGAACATGGATTCATAACAAAAATAATGAAAAAAAGTCCATTACCAATATGGTTTCAGGGATAGTTGGTCAACAATAGATGCGATCCATATAATGAATTAAATAAGAAAAAGAAAAAAAAATATTACCAGTAGGTTTGTAAACAGCGGAGAAAATGAACCAAACCTAACCAAATAACATGAAGGGCACTTGCTACAATTCGATAGAAAAATATTCAGGAAGATATATGACGCAAAGAAAATAGGAGTTGACCATGTTCAAAGTTTAGTGCGATCAATGAAATATTAAAGGGAGAAGACGTAGTAAAATTCATGAAGTCGCAAAAGTGTCGATGGTGTGGGCATCTAAAATGAATGGATGTATGAAACTATATCAGAATGATTACAGTATAGAAAGCGGTAGAAGCAGGCAAAAAGATGAATTAAGAGTAGATAGGAATATCAAGTAAACAGATCTAGAACTTAGGAAATACCGCAATGGTGAAAAGATAACAAAATTATTTTTTACATTTACATATATTATCTATAAAAAAATGTGTAAATTCTATTCGTCAAGAAAGATATCTGGATAACAAATTCTTAGCATTCCAGTTGCTCGTAGGCATCTGCTGCTTAACCGAATATCATTAGTTATTCCCTGCCGTCATTTTATTGCCATCTGTTAAGTTTTAGTTGCAAATACCTTTAAGCAGCGAATACAAAATTTTCTTCTAAATATAATTGAATGAGCTGTCTATTTCTTCGTCAAGTTCTATGTAACTGTCCTAGATGTTTGGCTCTTGCTTATCTTGCAAAAGTTTAATTTGCTTAAAGTTTTAAACTTTTCTGTAGCAATTTGTTTTTGATTTTCGTTAATCCTATCTGGATGTACAAGAAGAGATAGTCGGTGATAAGCGCTCTTTATTTCTGTGTCGGATACATTCAGATTATTAATAAACGGCCTCGCATAAACAGATACTATTAGAGAATATCCCATTAAATTTTCACAGAAAGAATTAATAATTAATATCTAATTATTTAATTAATAATTAAATAATTAATAATTGATAATCATTAATTATTTCCCTCAAATTTTAATGGAATATTCTGTAATACTATTTCTGTTTGTGTGAGGCCGAATAAAATTACTCCTAATACATTTGACACAGAAGTAAAGAGCTCTTATCACATGTTATCCCTTCTTGTAGATCCAAATCGGGTTAATGAAAATCAAAAAGAAATTGCAGCAGAAAAACTTAAAGCTATGGGAAAAATATATTTTGTGAGATAAGGAAAAGCCGAGCATCTATGACAGTAATATTGAATTTGACGAAGAAATTGACAACTCATTCATTTGGCCAGACTACTACTACTTTCAAGTAAATATAAAAGTATAAAGATGAAAATGACTTCATTTGAAAAAAGTTATACAGGTTCAAAATAAGAGCTTAGCGATTTAAAAAATTATCATGATGGCTTTTTTGACGAAAAAACTTTCATTAATTATTGATCTATAGCACCGGCATCTTTATATATGATGGAATAATATGCATTTGCAAAATAAATTAGACAAAACGACGAATACTATGTTCAAATCATAATTACATTATGTAAGTTTGCCTCATAATATTATTATTCACACCATTGTTTCAAAATACATCTTTTTGTCAATATGTATCTTCCTTAAAAATAATAAAATTTTAAAAAGCTGGACAGCGATTTTATTTAATTAGTACAAGCTGTAATGCCATTTTTTTTTAATTATAGCAGCTTGTTTCCAGTAAGATTCGCTCCGTAAGTCTTTAAACAACATTATTCATTTATATCTATAAATAAAAATTACGATTTCTCGAATTTTTTCAACTCTGATAAATATTATTGAAAAAGAATAAGTAGCAAAACGAATTCTTTTTAAATATATGTATTTTTGGAATTGGTTCAGAAAGTTCACAGCTTCTTTCCTTGCTTTAAGAAATTAACGTAAGAGCATATATACAAGATGATCTGTTTATCGTATGCTAACATTGGTATCTTAAACCGTAAAAGATACAAAGATGATTAAATGGGAAAATAGTTGCCTATTTAAACGCCCATTAGAGTGTTTGAAAAAAAAATACTCCATCTCTTGCATTCGCAAGTTTTACTGGGTAAATAAAAAACGTTATTTTCCGGGTGTTTATTTTAGAACATTGAAAAACGGAAGAGAAAAAAATTTCTGATATTTAATTTTTTTAAATACAGATTATTTTTTTGTTAAAACATTGGTAAAACAGTGAAAGACTTCATAATTCACTGATATACATTAAGCTTTTTGCAATGTTTTATGTCAAAAAAATGATCAGTGTTAAATTTTTTTTAATAGGTAGTACTTTTATTCACACACAATGATTACTCAAGTTTGACTCACCTTATTTACAATTAACGCCAACGGTACTATACAGATAGTAACGTGTACTAAACCGCAGTAAATTCAGACCAGAAAGCATAATCTGTAAAAATACATCAACCCTGTTGCCACATTTCTATATTTCCAGAGTATAGGCGCAATTTATTGGCCGGAGTATAATTCGAATACGACCTCTGGTGAAAAAAAAATGAACCATTCAAATCATAATTGTGTACATTTGTTTGTAATTACTCAACCTTTAAAATTTTGTAATGAAAAGCAAAATAATCGTATTAACGGGTATTTGTTTTACTACTCTGAAGATTGATTACAGCGCCCTCTAACGAATTGTACTTTTCCCAATTCCCAATTCCCAACTTTTCCGAGTATTTGAAATTAAATTTGTTGCTTGAATTTAAAAAACAGTTACATTTAACTGAAAAAATCTGCATGAAGGGCAGCACGTATTTCTCTTTATGTTTTGTTAGTTATTTGTCATTTTCTCCGGCATTTAAAAGTGTTTTAAAAAAGAAAATACGTCCCTCTGTTCGCTCTGTTCGTTGTACAAATCTGCTCTCTCAGTTTTTGATTAATCTTATTATTTGAATCCGTTTTTGAAATATTTACAATATACGATTTCAGGAGGAATCGTTGGCTCTTAATGTTGTTGTGGCAAAATTTTAAAAGTAAATACTCATTCACTCACAAATAAAGTCAATGAATCAATGTATTTATCTGAACATGTCACTCACGCAATTGTATTCTGCTGTCACACTCACACAAAATTAATTGACTACTCTGAATGTGAGAATTACACGTATACCAGAGAACATTTACTATGTTGTGTAATACTTTCTTCCAAAATGTCTAGATATTATTGATATTAAGTATTTCTATTTAAGAAACTTTTTATATATTGTAACATTTTGATTGTACAGCCTAAGGTCACTAGAAAAGAGTAAGAAACCTAACGTAATTATTGACAGCTATTAGAATTCTCATCTAGAATGGTCTGGAAAGCATATTTAACTTTCTGGAACCTAAGAGACAGCAGAAAAAGTATATATATTGCAAGAGACAGCAGAGGTAGTAGTGGTATTTACGTTAATTTGTATTTTTAGGCGGTTTTTGCTGTTAATAAAGTTTTTAAACTTACATAGGCATTACAATACAGAAATATGACAGCTTGAAGTTTCTTCTAATGGTACTTATATTTATGACCCAATTCAGCTTTTTTCTTTATACGACGTATGTTCCAAGGCAACTTGGTATTAAGAGTCATGCCAAAATACTTTATTTAGTCGCTATGATACTGTTGTTACATTAATGGTCAGAGAAAGAGACTAGTATTTTTTTTTAAATTAATATAGATAGATTTCAGCTTTTAAAGTTTAAACATCCATTATATAGTCCAGACTACTGCTGCACCTTTCATATGGATTTTTATGGTTTTTAATTAGTTAGTGTCATCAGAAAATGTAGCTAGTAGTGTGGTATTTTCTGGCAAAGGTAAGTCGCTGGTATAGAAGGGTTATGAAATCAGAATATTAATTTTATAATATCACTATATATTGCTTTAAGAGTAGTTTATTTTATTTACGAATCAGGCCTTATCCAAGCTTTGAACAACATCTAAAAAAAAGTAGAGAAGACTTCAAATGCTCGTTCAATGACATCAATTTATTGAATTTTTTTACCTGCAAATGAGTTACTCATTTTCTTAATTTTTTGTAAACAAACAATGCGGGTTATAAAAAATATATTTAACAACTTTAATTTAAAATAATGTTAGTAAATAATTAAATTAGATATAATCCATTTATTATTATTAGAGTATGCCAAAAAAGTACTTTTGTTGTTTTGTCTTAAATTTTTGGCACACACAGTATTGACTAAACGGCGATTTCTTTGTTTAATGCTGTTGGGTGTTACAATTTATCGATGTGTTTTTGTGTGCAGTTTTCATGTCCGTTTTATTTGTTTTGTTGTTCGTTTTGTAAGTTGGAGTAAAAGAAAGTCAGGTCTTATAATTTCTATTGCCATATTGGCCTAACTTTGGGTTTGTATCTTTGAGGTGGTGGGATGATTTTGTAACTATTGCAGTGGAAAATTATATTGTTTGCAGTTCTTCGACTAGTGTATGATGTTTTATGGATAAAAGAAGAATGTTCTCATTAAAGATAGGTAGTAGATAACTAATTCTTAAGAAAAAATTACTTGCTTTTTATTTTAGGATAGAGTGTCGAATTGCAAGTATTGCATTTATTAACTGGCCTTGTTACGGTCTATTAGTTATTACATTTTTATCATTGGGATTCAATTCGACTAAATTTACGTATTTTGCAAAAACAACAGTATTTTATATTGCATAAAACTGTATAATAATTAACAGATACTGCTGGAGGAAGAAAGAGGTTCAGCAAGATAAAAATAAATGTTTTTTGATTGTCAGAATAAAAAAAGCGAATTTTCAATGAAACCCTTCAAAGTGTAATAAAAAACAAATAAAAACACCTTTCTGTTAGAAGGGACTTTAGGAGTCTGTATTTTTTAGTACGGAAGTTTTGTGAAGTTTGGAATGCCTGGAGGTCTACTCTTAGCAATTCTTTTTATACATACACGTCCGCTTTAAATGTAAATTGGCACTGTATATCACGGTGCTTTTGTGGTTTTTACCAGTCCCGTATTCGAAGTTTATAGTTTAAAGCTATTTAGAGGTGTTTTGTTTATGTGGGGGGTGTGGAATTTTTTTAAGGATTATGCAAAAATATGTTATAGCTATAAAATATATTATTAGAAAAAATTTATAATGAAGGTATTTTATAACTTTTTAAACATTATTTTAATTTATTCTTGTAATCATGTCAAGCCAGTTTTTTTATATATATTCTACCTCAAAAGTAGATGACACTTAAATGGTTTAGAATTCCATATTTTAGATTTCCATTTTGAAAAGGCATTGGTAGAATTGAATTGTCTTATCGTTCTTGGAAAGTTATGTCATTGACCATTTTTTTTAATGGCACACCCTATATATTTTATTTTTTTTAGATTGCAAATTTCAAGACGATTCCAAAAATAAATCATACTTGTGTTTAATAATTAATAGTTTTGAAGATACAATAATTTTAAAATCTGTATTTTTGAGGATCTTTAATTAAATTAAAATAACAAAATAATACCACAGTAACATTGCCACACAATAAATTACAGTAAGTATTCGAATTATCTTCCTTCTTATGCTTGACAGTGTCCTAAATGACCAATAAATTCATGCTGGCCTTTATTAATGATTACCTGCGAAATGTTTATTCCATCTTTTAAATCATTTATGTCGTTGGGTTTACTTTTATACATAACATTTTGTGGATGACCCCACAAAAGAAATCTAATGGCTTGAGATCCAGTGACCTTGGTGACCACTCAAGGGGTCTTCGTCTACCGATCCACTTTTTGGGGGGAAAACTTCGTCAAGATATGTTCGAACGGCGGCTGCATAATGTGGCGGCGCATCATCTTGTTGATACCACAGACTTTCATCGATATTTACGGGAATGTTTGCACTAGGGAATAAATTCATTCATGTAATCAAAAAGTTCATTAAAATTTGCAGATAAGTTGGCCCGTTTACAGTTCCATCAAGAAAATAGGGTCCAATGATTTTATTTAGAACATTAATTTTCTGTGGATATTGGTGTGATGTTCTCTCATCCATTTAGGATCTTCTTTTGTCCAATATCTACAATTCTGCCTGTTGACTCCACGGTTTAATGTAAATATGCATTCATCAGAAAAAATAACGTTTTTTGCGAAAAGAGGATCATTAGTACTCTTATCCATCAAAGTTTCGCTAAATTCCATTCTACGATCCGGCTCGTTATCTGATAGTTCTTATACAAGGTGCACCTTAAAGGGATGCCACTTTTCATGTTTTAATACTTTATGAATAGAAGTAAAAGGAACATCTTCTTCTCGACTAACTTGCCGAACGCTATTGTGTGGATTTTCTTTCATACCCTATACAACGTTTAATTTAGTATCCTCGGCAAGTGCTAGTTTTTACAATAATAACCAAAGGTATGGCGGTATTAATTTTAAAATTATTGTATCTTCAAAACTATTAATTACCGAACATAAGTATGATATATTTTTAGAACCGCCTTGAAATTTGCAATCTAAAAAAAAATAAAATATACAGGGTGTGTTATTTAAAAAAATTGTCGCTAAAATCGTTACGCATAAATGGTTTACACTGTATATTTAATTGTACATGTAAAAATATATTAAATTAAATTCAAAAACCGACCTGTCTCAGAATTTTTCCTCAAAATTGTTTGTATTCCATACTTTATGTACCACTGTATATCGAAATAAAAAGAAATATACATATTTTTTTAATTATATGAGATATTTGTTAAAGTGTATTGTTTATAGTATTAGAATGATAACCTTCGATAATTACTAGATTAGAAGATGTTTCAATATTCCTTCGCATTTATAATCTGCGGGTATTGAAGAAAAGGCCTTTTAGTTATTTTCTTTTTAAACATTTGGTACTTCTCTAGCACAAAACTTCAACTCAAATTTTATGTTGTCGATGTTTTATGAGTGTAATCTGTTCTTGTTTATTTATTTCTGATATGCTAAATATCATATTACATTACTCTAGTATTTAGTAAGAAGGTATTAAAGGATGTATTAAAATGCTAGTAAAATTTTGTGAATATTATATATTTCAATATTATTATTATTATTATTATTATTACTATTACTACCATTATTATTAATATTAATACTAATATTGGTACTTAATCGAGTACTTAATTCAATTACCGAATATCGAACCATTTTTAATGAGAGATGATTTATTATGTGTTTTTTAAGGTTTAATATTACAAAATATTTTCCCGAGTTGGATAGAAAAGTTGGGAAAAAAGCATTATAACATTTTTTAATTAAATATCTTAAATACGTTTCAATCCACTTTTTATTATTTATTTTATTTCAAAAGATTTTTAGTTCTTTTCAGTTCGTGTTATATTTTAAATATATTAAAACTATACAGGGTGAGTCATGACGGGTGGCTCATAATATTATGCCGAATCGGCATATGTATGTCTCATTAGAAAATGTTTGGATAATGCCTTTTCATAATTTTTGTGATGATTAATCGGTAAAAAATGTAAAATATCAAAAATACCCAAATTGTTTTGAAAGTTGAAGAGTTACGTTTAGGAAATTCGAATACAGGTTGAAAGCTAAATAAATTGACTACATGACAAACTAATAAAATATAGAGTACTCCACTAAAAAAGAACATTATTACAGATTGAATGTGCTAATAAAGGAACCGAATATTTTTAAATCGCTCTAAAAAATTTGCAATATTAAATTTCTTTATAAACATGAGGAAGAATCTTTACTATTTAGGCCTAAGGGCAGATTTATACAGGATGCATCTATTTGCAGATATTTATTTTTTTCTAAAACCTTAGACTTTGAGAGAAATCAAAATACATCAAAACAACCTGTATTTAGATATAGCAAACCATTATGAAAGTATACTTAGATATAGTGTATTCCATAAGAAAAAATATAACTTTGATACCCTAGAAATTTGAAAATATTTTTAAAATGTAGCCCTAGAACTACAAAGACAGGCTGCAACAGAAATGGGTCAATATATGCCGTTTTGCCGTAATATCCCGCGGCTACCGTCGTGACTTACCCTGTATTAAACATAAAATAACTTCTATAAAAATATATGCCAAAATATCAAACAATTTTTATTTAAATCAGAGAATCATAAAAATTTCATGAATGTAAAAATATTATTTTGTTTTTCCTACTTATATAAACTTTTACATTTATTTGTCTGATCTAGATTTTACGCATATATCAGTAACTCCTTGACAGTACTTTTTTATTAATTAACTGATAGATCGTTAGTGTCCTGCTGAGATAGGAACCAAGGCAATGATAATAAATTTTAGAATGAATAACGTCTACTTTCCTTAATAGTTTCGTGCTAAAAAAATCCATATCAGGAGGATATAACTCAAGATAATAATGGCAATGAAACACGTTGATAATATGATCAAAACACCTTTGCATGATCGCAAATTTCTACGAGTCGGGCACATAAAGGAACTTTATTGGAAAATAAATGGGATAATTTTTTTATCGTCAGGCCTGTTAAATTAGTATTGTTAAATATACAGACAGGATTCTTAATGTTCAACTTGGCGACCCAATCTGATAAATATTATTTGGAAGGCAATCAAAAAACAAATTCGTTAATTATTTAAGAACGGGTTTTTATCACAACTTTTTCACACAAGAAGGGACTAATACCGATAGAAAATTTATGGATAATCGTATGATTAAGCCCTCCATCGCATTACCTTTCTAATGATTTACAACAAATGGTAAATTCCATATTTTAAATTAAAGGTTGGGAAAATTGAAAGGAGAAGGTTGACATATGACTAAAAATAATAAATAATAAAAAGAATAAAAATCTACTTGTTCCAAAACTTTTTTAAATTGATGATTCCTTCCAAATACCGAGGTCAACAGTTTCTAATGGCCCACTTTATATAAGAATATAAATGTTATTTTAAAAATAAGATTTATTAATCCATTGGATTACGGCTATTTTAATATTAATTTTCTAAGAACGTCTATTATTTATTCACGTTTTTGCTACAGATAATTACATATCATAAAATTATTTGTTTGTATTTAGCAGACTCAGACCACGACTTTTCCCCAAACACAGTTTAGCAACCGAATCTGTGTAAATCAATAAATATTCTGAAACATTTAGGACGTCATCACGACACCGTAGTAGGTAATTTTCATTCATAAATAACATAACTGAAAAGCTTCGATTGTTAGTATCGGAAATACCTATGGAGACAATGGAGAAATTATGGCTTTAGAACATGCAATAAATATATAAATAGATATCGACTTTAAAAAAATGTACAAAAAATAATTTATTATTCCCGTATTAATTTCCAATGACATAATAAAAATAGAACATTGTAAATAAAAATCGAAAAATTAAGAAAAAATACTGAAAAATATAGGCATAAATGTGTAATACAGAAATAAACATGAAACAGGCGGAATCTAAGAAGTACATATAAAGAAAAGCTGAAAAACCAAAGTAAAAATAAAGCAAAACAGAAAACCAGTATATTCTAAATTATAAAGAAAAACTGAAAAATTAATTACCATGGAAAAAATTAGTTGAACAAATGCATCGGATATATATAAAAATAAGATTATGTAAAAATTATTGGATTTTGCCAGGAATAAAAATAAGTTTCTTAAAATAAATATTGATTTGTTATATAAGAATATAAGTGAGCTAAATAGAAAATATAAAAATCAAGATTACCTTATATATTTTATATCCCTAAATACTTTAAATACGACTCTTCTTGTTTGTGAGCAACGTTGCAGAGAGGTACAAAAAATTAATGACAAGCAAGCTGAAGCAATTATCGAAATGGGAGTAAAGAGTTCAGTCTCGTTTAGAATTAAATGCTAAAATACGTGAACCACTTTTTGAGCATTTCCCATAACCAATAATTCGATTTTTTTAATAGAAGGGCTTTTTAATTATTGGTATGGTAGAATTAAGAAAAGTAAATGCGTGTATACTCTTCAATTATTTAACCAATTCTTTTAGTGAAATTTTATTTTTTCTAAGATACAACCACTAAGAAACTAAAGATTAGGTAACTTTCCTTACTGAGAAGCTATTAAGTTTGGTTAGTTGGTATGTCGTATTAATATTAATATTAATAATAATCTTATTTTCGTCATTTCAATAAAATTGATATTTAGATGTAGGTAAGTGTCGCTAATTCACGCGAATAGTCTCTGCGTGATTCCTCTTTATACTTACATATATATGTATATAAATACATATATTATAAGACATTTAGCGTGTCTTAACTTAGTTATGTTGGAGCATTTTCCTAGTTGATAGTCTGTAATAGATTATCTTTTAGTTAAGACCTTTAAAATAGTCTTAAGAATGATAAAAAATGAGTTTATAGTGTATAAATAATAGCTATTATCACTATAATTCATTTGAACATTAAGAAAGAATCCAGAAATTAATCTCAAAATTAATAAACCATGAATGTGCATTTCCAAAATAAAGGGAAATTGACGAACACAGTATTTTGTAATTTATTTAATAAACATAATATTATCATATTTATTTACTTCTTACCAATTTTATATACTCGTAAATAAATATATAAACATTGAAAATATGAAATATTCTTCGAAGTTAAAACCAAATTATGATTCCTCACATTCTGTTTCAGAAGACTTGTCATATGTTTCTATAGAAATTATAATAGATTTTGTAGAGATATCAATTATGCTATTAAACTCCCATATTGGTTTCTCTATGCCTACAATATGAGTAATACATTTTTACCAATTCTCACAGGTTACCTCAGACATTGAACACATTTTTAACATCTATTTAAAAATTGCGTTATTTGTAGCAACGTAACCTTTAACTTGAGCCCATATTAATTCTATTGGATTATTGTGGTAAGCGAAGAATTTCAATTCCTCGTTTTTTGGCAATTTCATCAATAATGTACTTCTTGTAATTATGCTTATGTCTCTTGATAATGCTTAACAATTCTGATTTCAAGTATCGTCAAAGGCTATATTTTTAAAACTTAACCATGGTGCAATTTCTCTTTTCTTCTATTTAGTAATTTGTTTCAAGTAATCTAGAGTGGTAACTTGGATTGTCTTTTACAGTAACCGAATCTTTTGGGAATAATTTAATCCTTTATTAGAAATTGTTCACACTGCCTATAATATAATTATTCTTGCACCTTTACCTATAGGTTTCATAATACCAGTCATAACTTGTACATTCTTGAAATGGGTAATACTTTCCAGAGTCTATCTCAGCTTATTGTGGACAAAACACCATCGTCAGTTCTAACTTGTAAAACTTTATGGAACGTTGGTATTTTCTTGTTTAGAAAAACTTAGAGAAGCTTACGAACTGCATTTTTTTTAAATTCATCCAAGTCCACTTTTAATAATTTTGGTCTGCCTGGTTTTGGCTTTTGTGTCATTACCCACCTGATTTTTTTCCTATAAATCTTTATATATTAGAGATTTTCCATATCCCATTTCAACTACGATGTCAACAGTATTTGTTGAGAATTATGTTGTCTAAAACAGTTATATATCTTCAATGTAATCCTCTTTTCATTGAGTGATCTACTTTTAATTTTTAACTGGTGAATATTCACAAATTACTTCCAGCTGGGGTGGGTGGTTTACTGGTAGAGCCTCGGGGGGCTGGTAATCGAATGGTTCCCGGTTCGAATTCCGATAGGGGTGAGACTTTTTCTGAGATGACTACAAGTCAGAAATTGATTTCCTAATCTAATTTTACTACAAGTTGGTAAGTCGTTTCTCGCACCTAATGGTGCTTCCCACTCGAGCATCACTGTTGGTTTCAAATTAACAGCGCTGATCCTAAAGTGGCGCCGGGAAAGCCTAGACAGAACGTGAAATGTTAAAAACCCACTCTAAAGTTTAATACCATCATACAAGGCAAAAAAGGAGTTCCATTTTCAGTCGCTAGTTTTTTCACCTTTATCGAAAACTAAATAACCGAATTTCTACAAACTTGAAATTAATTCAAGTAAAATAAAAAATAGTTATGTATATAATTATATATTTTGGTTAGTTTACTCTCTCTTAATGTTCAAATGATGTATATTTTGAGGAGCTCGGGGATTTTTTGAGTCGCGTGCAAGAACTTATGTGTGGCGCGTCACATATTTATATGAAAAACCTAAAGGGACTATTGTGGCATACTACCCTACTTGATATTACAGGAGCACTACGTCTATCCGGTTGAACTAATCCAAATTAAGCCTTTACATCGTTTATAATTAAATGCATTTATTTGCTAAAAACTCAGCGATACTTACAATCACACACTCGTAAGAGCAACACGCTGCTCGTGTCGAGAATGGACAGGGTCCTCCCAAATAAACCCTATCTTACTTCGAATTTATCTTGTTAATTTCAACATATCTGATTTTAAACCAAATGAGTGTATTAAATAGTCACGGTAGAAAGGCAAATTTACTAAAGAATACGTATCGAAATGACTAGCGGCTTAGTCTAAAATTTGGATAAAGGAAGGTACCTGATTAGACCCTAGGTTGAATATCAAAGTTGTCCGCTCTAAAGCCTCGATCCTGTTTGAATTCATTCCTAAATATGACGGGAACAATAGTAACTCATTCACCCAAATTCCCAAGCTTTTTTTAGTGTCTATTGAGGTCTTATTTAATCTTACTTTCTAAATGTATTTATTTTTTTAAATTTTTATTTTATTTAATCATGACTAATTGTATTTTTTTACTTATTGTTTCAATTTTAATTTTCTCTTGCACTCAGGCTTAGGGTTTTTCTTAATTAATTTCACTTTTAACTAATACTTCTTATTTTAATTTTTTGTTGTTATCTTTATTTCTGTTTAAAAAATAATTTATGAAAATTCCACTTTAAGTTTTAATTTGAACACTGTTTATAAAATTTTATTACTGAGCTTTATGCAAATTTTGATTCAGCAATATAAATTACAATATTTCAACATTACCTAAATTCATGATCCAAGTTTAATAATTAGTATTAAAATTATATCATGAGTTTGAAAATAAGCTTTACATTTAAAAACTATTTTAAATCGAAACAAACTGAAACGTCATTTATGGGCAATTATGAGCATCACAATTAGGTCACTGACAATGATCCATTTTGATTATTGTGGTTATGGTATTAATTAAAATGATGACAAACAAATTGAATATTTGTTCAATTTATACATGAATTGCGGTAAGTCAATAATTGTGATCAATTTACTTACATAAAATACTATTTAATGAATATATCTTCTATATAAATAGTTTCATACTCAAATATTATATTATCCAGTATTACTTCTATAAACTCCAAATACTGGGAGAATTAATACTTGCTGAATGGATTAATTATTCGTAAATTCCAGGAAAACTGTGTTAAGTTACACATCAATTATCAATACAAATTTATTTATCTATATTATCAATAATACTTGTTTGCATAGAAACTTATAACTATAACTATGAGTCTCTTTAAGTCCAAATGTCCGATATGTTAAATTTTATACTTTTCTATATACGTTTCCTAAATTTTAAGATGTCGCCTTTTTTCTAGAAAGTTTGATGTCTATCAATAAATTTCTCTTGAAATCGGAAAATATTTATCAGTTTGTTATGTAATGTCCTAATAATGAAACACAAGTTTATCTATGAGAAATATTTGACGGATTCCCAAATATAATTTACAGTTCTGTAGAAAAGTTACCAAACACTACTAATCTTTATTGTTCGATTAATCCAAACCTTACATACTCTTTCAAGTTGTGATTTCAATAACCTTGATAATTTATTTAAGAATTATACACAATGTTATAAATTTTAATTGTTTTTCAATAGACTACATATCACTTCCGAGTGTATTGTATTCAATCCCAACTGGGAGTTTTGCAAATCCATTTATAGATTTTATGTACCTAGCACTACTATTTTCCAGGCCTGTATATTTTTCAGTTTCACCTTCCATTTACGTATTTCTATCGGTTTTACATAATTCTCTAGATGGGCTTCCCATCTCTTCTTTGATCTTCTTCTTCTTCCTCTGTTTACTAAAAGCTTCCATGACAGTTTCCTGATATATATCTCCTTTTCTTCTCAGGAAATGTGTTGTGCAACCTCAGTGTTTGTAAATTGCCACTCTTGTTTTTACTCTGTAAAATATTTTTATGGAGGTTTTTAGTTCGAAAATATGAAATATCGCTTCTTCCTCCTCCTGATTCTTGCTTGTTTTTCTTTATTTTGTTTATGTTATTATTCTGGTTTTTGCTATTTTTTTCTATACATTTGTTTCTCCTTATTCTGTATATCTGTGCCATGTTGATTATATTATAATCCAGTCTTTTTCCTTCCTTTTCTACTTTTTCCCTTTTGATTCTAATTGTCTAGGCATATTTTTGTCGATATTCTCATTTTGTTTTTCAAGTAAATTATGGTTCTAGACAAAGTAATGTAGAATAGTATAGTTGTAGGTTATTTTTGATCTATCAAATTGTAAGTTTGATTTTAAAACAAATAATTAATTTTACGATGTTTAGAATCAAAAGTAAATGATTCTCTAAATAAAATTTTCAAATTGGTTTTTGTCAACTTTCTCATCAATTAAACTTTAGCCGCTCTATCAAAATTACCTAATTTTAAAAGTAAGTTAATTATAAATGAACTTGAACATGTTTACTATTAATAACTTAAGATCGATAGCTGCCTAGTAGAGCATTTTAAATGAAGAGTAAATTGCAAATATTTCCCAAAACTAAGTACTGCAAGAACTTGCGTCACATTATACAAGTATTAAATAACCAATATATTTCCATGTTTTTATTTACTTTTAGATCGTTTATTTTTGTTGTTAGATTAATCTTATTCTAGTAATCTAGGAGACGGGGATCAGCGTAAGCAACACAAACAAAATCTGTATTTTCTGAGAATTCTCACTGTTCTTTTTTCTTCGGCCAAAATACGTCTATATTTTTTTTATCAATCCTAATATTTTTTTATTCTAGGCCTTGAGAATTGATACCGAATGATTTGTCCGATTAAGGTTCTGTTTTTCACAAAAATCCAGACTGTTTTTCACAAAAATCCAGAGATAGGAATTAAAATCGAGCGCTTTAAATTAGAGAATGTTTGTCCACAGCAAATGACAGCCCTTCAAAAAAAAAGCGACCTCGTCAAAAATGGGTAATAAAGATCAAGTTCATTGTAATCAGAGGTTCTACTCCGTTATACGAGTACAACGGTTTCATTCGACGCGGTAGCGTGTTTGCACAACGTTTTCCGATGCAATTTGTTCCAGAAATAGAAGAGTGGAAGGTTTGGATTTGACTATAGAATAGACCACCGAGAATTGGTCAGTGATTTATATTTATTAGGGCCTATATTTTTATACAATTTTGCAAATGAAGGTTTAATGTAAATTTTTAAATAATTGGCTTATAATTTGGGTAATTATGTGATTATTATAATTGTATTTTAAATTTTAAGACGAAAAATAAATTATTTTGGTCATTGAAGTCAGAAGATGAATTTTTTACTTCAAATGCCAACGTTTCGGCCGCTTTTATTGGACGTCCTCAGGGCACAAAGTACTAACATCTCCAAGTCAATTTGTGTCCAGCATCATTAGTCTACTAGGATTTTTCGAAAAATATAATCAGAATACATAAAAGCAGAAATTTATATTTTCTAAATAAGCATATCATTTTTATAATCGAATTTTAATTTGACTGGCGATGCCGTACAATAGATATCTATTGGAATTTGAAGTAAATATTCATCTTCTCATTTCACTGTCCTAATGCCAAAATTAGATTATTTTTCATATTAAAATATACTAGTAGATGTCAAAGAATTAGTAATTAATCACCTTCTTTCATGACCATTGATTAAACTTCTAGCTTTGTTCTTATTTTTTTATTTCTCACCTTGTCCATTACTCTTAAGCGTGTTGTGTTTTAATGTGTCTTCATTTAACTGATTTGGATTCTATTTGTTTGTTGTCGGCGAGAAACCAAGTTTTGGAATTGTACGTTAATGTTGGTACAAATAGTGAACTATGCAATTTTTTGTTAGATATTGTTGACATGTGTTTCCTAGTAAAATTTTTATTTTATTTATCTATTTAATATCCATTTGTCCGGTTATTCTTTCTAAATATTCAAACTGTTTAACTTGTTCTATCTCTTCGTTCTCCACTAGTTATGCATATTTACATTTAATATTTGCGGATTTGTCATTATAATCATAGATTTTGATTTTTCTTTATTAATTTTCATTTCTTTCTTCATTAATTTTGGTCGTCAAACTAAAATTCGATTATAAAAAATATGATTATTTAAAAAATATAAATTTCTGTTTTTATGTATATTGAATACATTTTTCGAAAAATCGTAGTAGTCTAGTGATGCAGGATCTCACACAAATTGACTTGGAGATGCTAGTATTTTGAGCCCTGAGAATGCCCAAATAAAATATCCGAAACGTTGTCATTTGAACTAATAATTCATCTTCTCACTTCACTGACCTATTCCCAAAATTGTTTTTTTTTCATCTTAAGGAGGTATGGGAGCTAAGTCGAAATAATGAGATCAATTTAAAATTTTTAGGATCGATAAAACTATATTTAATACGTGTTGTGTTAAAATTTTAGAGACCTAGGGTTCACAGTTTTTTTATGAAACGAAATTAAAATGAGGTCATTTAACGTTGTAATGGCATACCAGGTATCACACATACTCATGTTATAATAAATTTCATGATGAAAAAATAATGACAAAGCTTTGAAAAACTAAAGGTCTATAAAAAAAAATTCCAAAAATTATTGAGAAAATAAAATCATGTTGAGGGTACTTAGTTATAAAAATAACTAAGTTAAAAAAATCTAAATTTAAAAAAACATTCAGCCATAGCAAATGTGGCTTATGTTGACGGCAACGTCGCAAATGGTGGGTCGCGCGGGAAATTTAAAGTTTTAATAGAATAGGTTAAAAGAAATGTCAAATGGGTTAGGGAAAGCATTTTTAAATTTTTATTATGCATTAACTCGTTTTCCTTTCCAAAAATAACGCTTTTTTCCGTCACTCATTTTTGGTTTTTCCTTTGAAGATTTGTTAATTAAATATCACACTGTCTGAATGGCATTACTTGTAAACATACACACACTTACACATCACAAACACGAATAGATTAGTGCACGCATGCGCAAACGCGGTTGGATTTGCGACGTTGCCGGAATTCTTATTAATTTTACAAAGATATTAAATTATTTTATTTAATTATTTTACTTATAAATCCTGTTGACTAACGAAAATTAATGTTATAATTTAATCTTAAAATTCATAAAATAATAATTTTAACATGCTAAAAGACGGTTATTGCTAGCTGAAATTTTTTAATTTTGGAAGTACAGTTTGAGAAAAGTTCATTCTCCCTATAGGTACGTACATACTGTTGACATGTACAATGAGACGGAACTGTCTGACTGGACTGTACGTACCATACCTCCTTAAAATATACTAGTAGAGGTCAAAGAATTTACATCATTATATTTTAACCTTTCTAACACAGTAAAAATGACGTTTTTAAAAAAGGATTGGCTCAAAAATAATATTGCAATTAAAACTAAAATTTTACTAGTAAACAGCTACTATGTGCTTTTATTTTAAGACCTTTTCTATTGTATTTCATTTTTAATTTATCTCTTTTTTGCGCACATTAAGAGGGAACGATACCGCATGAAATCGTAAGTTCCAAATATTTGGAAAACAGATTGAGATAATGAGATGATTCAAAAACTGAGAGATGCAGATTTTTACATCATAGGGGGAAACCTATACCTTTTTTAAAAATAATTTTTGAAAACCGGTGAAAATGACAAGAAACATTTAAAACAAAAAAAGGAATACGTGCCCCACTTAATTCAGATTTTTTAAATTTAAAGTTTTAAATTTTTTAAATTTCACCGCTTAGGAGTAAAACGAAATTTCAAATAGGAAAAAATTGGTAGTAGATTATATATACTAGAAATATACAAATCTAGAATCTGGAAACAGTGTTCAAACATTTTGACAGATTATGCTTTCACGCTTGACGTTGACTGCGGGCAAGTACAGGTTTTGGGGAAAATTTGTATTATTATTTATACAGTACCGTTCGCGGAAATTGTAAACGACTTGAGTTAGACTTAATAGACTATACTTGCATGAATGATAAAAGTCTCAAAAGACGTTTGTCGTTCTCAGAAGGAAGCCCTAAATGCCATTAATAAAAGGTCCTTTTTATGTAATAGTTGCTAAAAAGTAATAAGTAATTTTAATTAATACCGTTTTAAATTTTTATTGCTAATTTGGTTGTATCTAGTGCCAATTTAAAGTTGTAAAGTATATAAATATTTATGTTGCTTTATATTATCGAAATTTTTATTCTGATAAATTCTATTTTTATTGTTATCCTTAAAGTTCTAACAAAATGCATCAATCAAAAAAATTTAATTTGCAAAATATACAATATTTTTTTCATTTTCAGTACACTATTTCTTTATAAATTTAACCTGCCGCAAACCTATTTTATACCCCATTCATTCGTATGTGCGCCAAAAAAAGTATATTTTCTAAAACCGGGCCTGTGTAGTATTCTAGTGGGAAAGCTATGTTGCCAAATCGAAAGGAAGGAGACGTTTTTATAGTTGACTACCCGGTATAAAATTAAACTAACAGAAAAGTGATAATAGCCCGGAATAAAATAAAGTGATAAATTTGTTTTTGAATAATTTTTTTTCAAATATAAATCAGTTGGTAATGATTATATATATATATATATATAAAGTATTTCAAAATTCGACTACCAGTGGTCTGTCTACAGGGTATGATTTATTAGCTAACGTCAAAAAATGTACACATTTTGTGTAATGTATAATATCCTAAAACTATGTGTAAGAGTTAACATCTAGGTCCTCTAATTCTGTCTAAAAACCTCATATCCTAATAGTTTTTCTACTATAAACTTTCCACAAAAAATGAAGGTAATTTTATCCTATATTTATGACGCCAATATTTGAATGAAAAATTTAGTTTGACTTCCTATCTACTTTTGTTTAAATTATAGATAATATTCAAGTATCCAAACATGACCTATTTTAGTAGCATAATTGAAGATTAAAGTAGGTGAATCAATAAGTTTAATACTCGTAATACTCTCATAACAACAAAATTCAATATAATACCTGACATCATGTATTAGTAAAATTTTGATCAAAATTGTTCTGGCCACCGAAAATGCAAAATAAACTGGATAATTTTAAATATCGATTTCAATAAATGAAGCCTACTAACCCAATTTAATTCCTTCCTATCATTCAAGGGAATTATCGAAATAATTTAAAAGCCTAAACTATCACAGTACATGCAATTGTACTTTACAAAGATTTGATGTAAATATTTTTTTACTTTACTTACTACAAAAAATGCACATATAAGGACGAAACTCCACTTAATATAATTTCAAAACAAAATTATGTAATCTAAATAAGAAAGAAAATTCAAATTTGAGTTATAGAACTACAGAAATCGTAGCTAAAATAAACAGAGATTGCTGAATTAGGAAATTGTCCTTTTAAAAATACACAGTATATTAGAACTAGTCATTTTATGAAAAAATGTTTAGGAGTTGATAAAATATTTAAAAATATTTAATTTTTGGCAATATCTTTTCAAACCATGTTTTAAGTTATACAAAGTTGTTCAAAAAAAGTTAATATCAAAGATATGCATTTTTTAAGGAAAACATTATTTGACTGCATTTTTAAATTGGTCTTAAAAAGTAATAAAAGAACCTACAAGCTTCCAGTTTTCGCCCTTGGATTCCGTAGGGCAGCACAATCTGCTATATTACGTTTATGGAGGCATTCGTCTTCTTTCTATTACAGAACTTGCAATCTTCTTCATCTCCTAATTCGAGTTCTTTAGGTGTCCTTTCAATCGGCAATACCCTTTTAGGGCTCCTGTTAGTATTCGAAATTTATTCTAACCGATACTTTTGCTGATTTTCGATCTTTTTGCATGGTTGTAACTTTCCAAAAGAATGATAGCTTCTCTATTCCCTTGAAGATTGTTTCAATTGTTTGATCGTTGTATGTATTTTTTCACAGAAGGGTCCTGAGCTTGAACAGGGCGTTTGAACTCCTTTTTTGACCAGATTATCTGCTATCTCGTTACTGTCCACTTTGGAGTGTTTCGGAACACATTAAAGGATAACTACGTTCCTTTTGTTAGTTAATTAATTTTTTATTGGCATTCCGGTCATAAAACTGATAGCGGTGGAGCTCAACGTTTTAATGGCTGCTTGACTATCCGACCTGATGATTTCTTGTTTTCACTAGTTTTTCTTTAGGTTAGACTATACACATTTTCCAATGGCTTGAATTTCCTCTTGAAAAGTGGTATTTTCCTAGACATATCAGTCTACCATTTTATGGATACCTGTTTGAGCCCATTTCCATGCATTCGCTGATCCATTCTTATTTGCTGTAAAACTTTGTGGTGAACTCTTTCACAATGCTATAATTTCTCTTCATTCTATCCTGAGGTAAGTCGCGGAGTTTTTCTTTTGAGATTTACTAGGTCGATTGGATCACTCCTGCTCTGATCATTTTTAATTTCGTCCTCTTCCCAAGATTTTCTACTATTAAATGTACAGGATGAGGTTTAGAATTACTTACATTCCTGCCGTTGGATACGTTCTAATTGCACCATTTATGCATATATATGCTAGTCTCCGAACTTTTGAAAGATTGATTTTTGTATTGGTGATACTGGTTCTATTACTCCACAACACATATGTTATTTTTTATTTCATTATTGCTGTGTACATCCATCGTAGGATGCTTGAGATACATCTTACGTTTTCCCTACAATGCTCCTACATATCAGAAGGGATTTTGTCTCCTTGCTGTTTACTTCCTCTCATATTTATTCCAGATAAGTTTACTGTGTAGTACGAAGCCTAGACTTTGAATAGACTTTACTTTACCACATCTTCATAACATCCATCCGCTTAGTTTCCAAAAAGTATATAAAGTCATATTCTACACTAAACCACTGACTGTTACACTCCAGTAAACCCACGTCCCGCCGTGCAGGAAAACCCATTATTTCTCTTCGATTACCATCATTTTACGACATAACCAATGTAACAATAATCCGATTCTTTTTTCACGAAAACAACAGAACATTACCATCCCATGAAAGGAAACAAGACCTCCTTGGAGATCCAACGGGTTCGGATGATATGTACAATACAACTCATATCTAAGCATTTTAGATATAGAATATGAATTCTGTGGATTCCCGGTATATACATGATATTGAATGTTTTTGACCTGAGATCCCAGTGGGGCTTTAGCAATTGCTTTAGCATTGCTAGATGATTGAAAATACGACCTAAAACTGAAATGGATGATAATCTAAATAAATATACAGAATTAAATCGGGCTGAACATGGTGGTTTAGTAGGTAACTCTTCCTTTACGTTTTAAAATAGTTTTTGCAGCTTTGATGTAGATACTATTCAATATGCCTTTGTCAGTTAGATCTCTGGACTGTTGCTATTTTATGTTTGCTTTTCTATTTATATATACTAGTTCTCTGATTTAAATTATATATTTTACTATTTTATATTGAGAACTTTGTTTGGTGTTATTTTAGAAAGTTGCCAAGTCTGACAAAAAATTTTAGTTTTATCTTCAATAATAATAAATAAAAAAAATGATATGGTAAGACTTTCAATTACTTTTCCTTTGATGCTTACTAAAAATACACTCACTTCATTGCAATCGCACAACTAGAGTAGTATTCGAAAAAAAAATCAAACTTCTGATGTCAAAAATATACTTATGTTTCGATCTAAACTTTTTCGTTAATTCTTTGTTTGCCGGAAATGATCTTCTCATTGGTTAAAAACGTTAGTAATTTTTATTTACGAATCAGCCAAAACTCTAGAAGGCTGCTTTAAATATTACTGTAACTTTTTCGAATTAATTACTTTCTGTTTTTTCAATTCTTACAATATCCCTCTGGTTTGAAAATTTATTACGGAGTGACAATTCTAAACACGAAGTTTTTTACAGGAGGAAAATCGCGAAAAATCTCCAATCTCTAGTCTGATCTTCAACAAACGTTGCCCAATATTCCTAGATACATAAGTAACTCTACAGCCATCTGAAAATCACATTTTTTTGAATTTAGATGTCTGTAATAGCCAAACCATTGAAAATCAACAACGAGATGGGATTTCAAATTTTTAACCACTGTGTATTAAATATTTTTTAATAGAACTTGAAATGTTAGAATAAGGACATGTAAGCCATTTTTATTCAATTTCAACGGTTTGGCTGCTACACACATCTAAATTCAGAAAAATGTGATTTTGAGGAGGCTGTAGAACTTTTATTAAACACAGTAGTTATCAAGTGACTTACATCGTTGAAATCAGCTCGGCAAGATGTTTATAAAAACGTAAAAACATAGTTCATTTAAAAAAAGATAACTTGGATATATATATATATATATATTTCTAGGACAACCAGAATAAGTGGAACTAGTTTTAAATTATGGCTTGTTTGAATTTACACAAAAAGTACTGTTACAAATTTTTTTTTGTCAAATGTACCGTTTTGGCGTTATGGACCTTCGCGTCTACGGCCCTCCGTGTATTTTAGCTTCTCGGAATTAAATGGGTGTTTATATTTATTGTTCTAAGAAACTGTCTTTTTCCTTTCTAAGTCACGAAGCAAGGTATAGATACACGTAGTACAGAGAGATTTTTTTTTCAAACAAAAACAAGATAACAACAAACTTCTGCTCCGAGAGCTCTAATCAAATTTCCGAAGTAACATCAAAGCCATTCGCTTGTCTCTTATTTTCTAACGCCCTTCGTGGATTTCTTTTATTCGGCTATTGAAACACGGCATCGCTATTCACCTCGTGTAACGTAATATTTCATGGTATTTCCACTGTATTTCACTGTCTCAGACATGACCGGAACGGTGAATATAGTCACGATTTAAGAATTCGCCAGTCATTAAAACAGGCGGTTGTCGTCTTTGCGATATTAAAGATTTTTAATGACTTGCGCTTGAATTCAACCATTTTAATTGAAATCAATTGAGATATTTCCTTGAACTTTTTTGAATCTCTTTATCTGCACGTGTCGCATATTATCGCTGAAAAATGAATTGCAAATATTAAAACAAAGGGTCAACAAAAACCTGTTGCTATTTTTAAAGATCCTAATATTGCCATGAAATAGATAACAAAGTACAATAGCTGTTTCAAACATGGTTCTTCGAACCAAATAAATATTTAGGCTAAATATCATTAATAATCAGACAAGGGAAAAATTATTCTTTGGGTCAAACTATGAAGTTTGATAAATTTGAGATTAGTTTTGATTTCCATTGAAATAAGTAAACAACTTAATCGATAAATATGGAAAGATAAATAATACTTATCTTGAATTTCCACTGTCTTCCAAAGCGTTTTAATATATATTCAACTCTACCTATGTTTCGGTATCTGACAATACCATTTTCCAAGATAGAAAGAATAATTGTCAGATACTCAAACCTAGGTAAACTTAAATATGCAGAGTGGACCAAAAGTCTGGAAACGACCAATTATTTCGTAAATTGCTAGTTCGAAAAGAAGATCCGAAATAAATAAAACAGAAGTCAGGCAACGCCTAATAGTCTCAATAAATTTTTTAATACAAATTATATTCAACTATATTAAAACGTAACAATTGAAAGATTACAACATTTTTAAAATAATGATTACTTAATCAAGTGTTCAAAATGTGCTCCATTTTTGAACTGACAGTACCCTAATCGATGGCGGAATGCGTCTACCACATTTCACGATTTATTTAAGATTTAGACTACATAAAACCATAAGTGTAACATATGGTTGAACTCATATTGAAGAGAAGATTCCAAAAATGACTATACAGGGTGATGTATTCAAAAACCCAAAGTGACTAATAAAATCAGAGAAACGGCAAATTTAGCAACATTGCAAATGTCAAATCTGGAATCTTCGTATCCCAAAATAGGCTTATCCCAAATTTAGTAGAATTCGGATTATTTATCTTTCCATATTTTTTATGAATAATTTCCATAAAGTAAGGGTTCAAACAATTAATTTAACTTAATCGATATTAAACAAGCCAAACTTAATATAATATTACAACCATTAGAATCCCAACTATTAGGTACTTCTTATATATTTAGAGAGATTTAGTTAGAAATAAATCTTTTAATCAGTGGTGACACCGAAGGCGTGTTCCAGTTCAAAGAAAGTGAAAAAGCTAATAAAATTTTATCAGGTTCTCTCAGCCCTAAAGGATCTGAGACGGAAACCGCTGCTGACTGACCGAAGACCTTATTGGATATGTACGGTGAAAACCATTAATCAGGTGGAAGAACATTGAGGCTGGAGGTCCACGTTTATCTCTGCGAACACTCTAGAAACACAGAAATAAAAGGGCAAGTGCTAAAGTGGGTTAAGAAGACCATTGGGAAAGCTTTAGTGATGAAGGTATTGAGGAAGTATTACTTAAGGATTTTATTTTGTTACTTTAAAGACAAAGACATTTCCTTTTACAATAAAAGCGTGAGGTATCTTTCTTTGATAATCTAACCGAGTAACATACTACAGTTTCTCCAGGACTAGAAATATACTCGATTTTTCATCGCCATTTACATCTGACATTGACAGTTTTGGCATCCATGGCTTTCGATATTGTTTACAACAATTACGGAATATTCATTCCGTAACTTGTTATAGAAAAAAAAATGTTTGCAAAACAGATAAGAAACAAGTGTTTCAGAATAAATATTATATCTCAAGAGTGAGAATGTTTACATTCTATTATTAAAAATGATTTTGGAATTAACACATTCCACTAATGGTTGTGAAGAAAATACATTATCTAACTCTAGTGGTTGGTCAATTCCATTAGTAGTTACTTTTTTTGTTTTTGGCTTTGATTTTATGGATTAGAGAATGATGGCGTAAGACTTAGTTCTGGGTTTCATAGTCATGTAGTCAATATTAAGGGGCGATAGTTACTACTACATAAGTGCATTTTAAGAAAAGAACATATTGGAGAACAGCAGGACCCAATTAGCAATAAAATTAATTACTTACTACATTCAGAGCTGAAACTAAAAAGTTAATTACTGTTGACCGAAGAACATATTTTGTATTCTATTCTAACCTTAAAATTGGGAAATGTTTTCACAATTGTACCACATTAGATACTCCTACCTTTAGGTAATTAAAGCATTAATTAATAAAGTGTCTGTAACTAACAATTGTTTAGAAAGTTATGAATTTATTAGTCATTTCATTCTATTATTCAGTTCTTTTATTTTTCGCTTACTCTAATTAAGATATGTTATGCGAACAAAATTTCGAATCCCAAAACAAACATATCCAAAGAATATAAACGATATGGTTGTACCATTATTACTTCGTTATTATTTCTACCACTTGTACTAAAATGTTAAAATGTGTTAAGAAGATCACTCGGAGCCTTTATGAGATTCCGGTTCCCAAAAGTGCCCAAGAGGTTTTCTACGAGTAAATTGACTACATTAAAATTGCTTTTACGGGGAGCGTTTCGGTAAACGTTTCTTTATCCCCAGTAAAACGTTACGATATTTGTTTTCAGTTAATTAGATTTGTGTATAAACCGACGTTTTTTTAATTTGATGAAGTTTTCAGCACTTTTAGTCTAACTAAGTACGAAAGGGAAAAGAATAATTAGTTAGCTTATGTAGTCTCAATTTAAAAACATCTTGCATAATCAAATAATAACGTTCTAGATAGATTTTACTGTTACTTCTACGGAAGTTTTAACTTAAACTTTAATAATTCCTATTGGATATTTATGTTGAAAATCATAGTCGTCGCTAAATTTAACTCAAGTTAGAAAAATAATAAAACCTCCTAATAAAAAATAATATAAAACGACACGTTTTATTTGCAGAGATAAAAACCTATCATCAAATATCTTAAGAAAAGCAGCCGAAGAGCAATGAAATAGTCATTTACAAACGTTTTTTGCCGTAAACAATATTTTTACGATCAAAAGGAATCGACAAATATTTTCATAAAAATTGTTATGCTTGCCTAAGTCTTCATAATCATTTCAACAACAAACTTAATGAAACCTTATATTTAGGTTGCTGGATATTTTTATGGGAAATATTTTTTAATATTCCACAGAAGTCGTAAAATTTAATCCGCGATATTAAATAATGGACTAATATAAATAGAAAATGAACAGCTAAGTTTTTATACTAAAGTTCCATATTTCCCTTTCTGGAACAGTATATTCCAAATAAACATGAATGGCTTCAACTTCAACGAGTGTTTCAACGATAATAATAACCTTCGCTGAAGTGCATTTTCTCTTCGCTAAATTATAAATTATGTACATGCTAGTGCTTTATATTTCCAACGGTAATAACTAAAGTTGATATTTGATTAATATTTGGTAAAATAAGAGAAAACAAATTAAATAAAGTAAGTGTTTTTTAATTTTTAAAAATCGATGTTATTTTATTTTCTTTTACCAAAAATTAGTAGTTTAAACTTTAAAAAGTTTGAAAGGAAAATACTAAAAAATAAATGACGAAAAATATATGGAAACATTGTAAATATTGTATTTGTTACTATGCATCTCTATGTTTCTCTATATTTATAGTTTATTTAAAAAATGCTGTATTTTTATGATTATACAGAGCGTACTTGCAACAAACGCATCACGTATAATTGTTTAAAATATTAACCAATGGATTTGGTTTTAACATATCTTATGGCTTTCAATATATATGTATATGTTGGTACAGCTGTGCCCTATTTGATAATCTGTTGAGCTTTGATTATTTTATTTGACGATTCTTAAATCAAAATGAAAGCACCTCCCTTAAATTTTCATTGCTATTTAAAAACACGAGATTATTAGAGTTTTGTTTTATATATACCGTATTAATAATTTTTATCACCAATATTTAAATTCCCGTCTTAGCCTCTCTCTTGTTTTCTTTGTTTTTCCATTTTTATATGCTTATAATGAGTCTCTATTACATGACCATACAAATTTAGTAATTAATTTTAAGATGAAAAAAAAACAAATTTTGGGAATAGGGCTGTGAAGTGAGAATATGAATTTTTACTTCAAATACCAACGTTTCGTCTGTTTTATTTGGCCATCCTCAGAGCTCAAAGTACTAACATCTCCATGTCAATTTGTGTCCTGTATCACTAGTCTACTAAGATTTTTCGAAAAAGGTATTCAAGATACATAAAAGCAGAAATTTAAAATTTATATATTTTCTAAATAATCACATCATTTTTATAATCGAATTTTAGTTCGACTGGCGATGCCTTACAATAGGTGATATCTATTCGAATTTGAATTAAAAATTCATGTTCTCATTTCAGTGACCTATTCCCAAAATTAGTTTCTTTTTCATCTTAAAATATACTATGGTATTTCCAATATATTGATGCAAAGGTACTGATCGTTGACGGTTCGTTCGCGTGGAAATAAATTCTTATAGCATTTAGCTTTATTCGTAAAATTAGTAATACCTCCTTGTAGAATTTAAGTACAGAACGTGCCAAACAACTAACGGTTTGTTCACTTTGTATCAATAATGGAAGCACCATAGTAGAGGTCAAAGATTTTACATCATTAGTAATTAATCACATTCTTTCATGACCATTGATTAAGCTTTGTTCTTATTTTTTCATTTCTCACCTTGTTCATTAATTAATCTTAAGCGTGTTGTGTTTTAAAGTATCTTCATTTAACTAGTTTGGATTCTATTTGTTTGTTGTCGGTGAGAAACCAAGTTTTGAAATTATACGTTAATGCTGGTACAAATAGTGAACTATGCAAATTTTGGTTAGATATTGTTGACATGTGTTTCTTATTAAAAAATATATTTTATTTAAAACTTAATATCTATTTGTCCGATTATTCTTTATAAATATTCAAACAGTTTAGCTTGTTCTATCTCTTCGTTCTCCACTAGTTAACGAATTTCTTGTTTTAATAATAGATTTTGATTTTTCTTTATTAATTTTCATTTCTTTTTTCGTTAATTTTGCAAAACTTATAAACTGTGGTATACATATTTTTTATTTTAAATTTTTAAATTTAGTACTACTGGTTCGAGGCTAAAGTATTCCCATGAAGAATTCATGACATTATTATTATTATAATGTTTTATTATTTTATCCTTGAAAGTAGAGAATAGGTTTGGACTTCTTCTTAATTCTTAATAATAAGTGGTTTCAAAATTATACAGTATGGTCTAAATGAACTTCATCTCTTTGAGCGTGATGATCATTTAAATATATATTCACCCGTATCAATTATGTCAATTAAGTATTATTGTTCAAAGTAGTATTACTGACATTCGAACAGATTTCTTAATTTATTAGTATTGTTATGATACCCAAAATAAATTTGGTAAAGGCCGTCACTGGCAATGAAAATTTTTCTAAACTACTTTCCTTTTTAAAAAAAAAATTAGATACCTTATCAAAATTCCTTTATTGACATTCAAAACAATTGTTATTTTCAAGTGGTTAATGATATTGTAGTAGACGAAATCAAAAAATTTTTTGACTCTTTTATCAACAAGATGATGACTGAAACAGAAAGAATTGAAATTCTAATATTAGTTGGTTGTGGAAATAAAACACGCAGAAAGAAGTACGTATGTACGTTATTCAATAATAAATATTCCAACTGAGAACCAATTACACAGTCCACAGTAAGTAATATTGAGAAAACATTTAGAGAAACGATTCATGTAAAAATCCTCCCTAAAGATAGTAGAAAACAAATATCTGAAAACAAGAAACTATATATTCTGCTAGATATTAAAGATAACCCCCATACCAGTTTACGGCAGGTAACGTTAGACAATGAGGTTAACCATTAAACAGTTCTTAGAACGCTAAAAAAGGGGCATTCCTATAAAGTGAATTGAGTGCAGGAACTTATGGAAGAAGATTTTGATAGACGCACTATGCTGTCTTGGTGAGAAACTACTTGGACAAGGTCTTTCCAAATCGGTGGATAGGTCGAAGAGGAGCAATTGAGTGGCCAAAGAGATCACCTAATTTAACTCCTCTCAATTCTGTTTTATGGGATCCTTGAAAAATAAAGTGTAAATAAATATACGACAAACTATTAAAGAACTCAAAGAACGCATTGAGATTGCAAAACTAACTCCGAAAGTAATATCGAACGTTCGAGAAGAGTTCCGTGCTCGTCTGTTAGGGCTGTCCTCTGAGAATGACAAACGTCTTTTATGACTTTTATCATTCATTCAAATATGGTCTATGATTACTTAAGTCTAACTCAAGTTGTTTATAATTTCCACAAACGGTACAGTACAAATAATAATTCAAAATTTTTCGAAATCCTGGACTTGGTCGCAGTCAACGTCAGGCATAAATGCATAATCTGTCAAAACATATCAATACTGTTGCCAAATTATAGATTGGTTTGTGTCTAGTATACAGGCGTAATCTACTGACTAATTTTTTCCACTATTTGAAATTTCGTTTTACTCCTAAGCGGTTGAAATTAAAATGCTTTAACTTTCAAACTTTGAATTATAATATAAGTTAGTTTCGTACGAAATTAAAAAAAATGAAAAAGAGTGAAATAGCGACCTTCAGCTTAAATTAATTTTCTCGAGCGTAACTGACGTATCTTATATTTATTTTTCTCTCAATTTATGTATTTTTAACTTATAAACTTTTTTATTTATTTTTAATGATTGTCTTTGCCTAGATATGAATATTTGACTTGATGATTAAAGCATAAGTTAGGTAATAAACATTTGAAAACACAAAATAAAAATCCGAAAAATTAATTGCTATTTAATAAAATTACACGTGATTTAGTTAAAAATGCTGATTTGAAGAATTAATAATTTCTTTTCACGTTTTTTTTTTCTAATTTTATTATACTAGATGTAAAAGAAGTCAATTTTTAATTACAATTATTCATTCCTATTTATCTTTAAGTATTTAAAAGTCAAAGAGTCAGTGATAAATTTATGATTGTGTAAAATTGATTGATTAGAATTATTTAAGCGTATCAATTGGCAAAACACGAGGCATAAAATCTTCCTCTTTATGTGGCAGTTAACTGACTGAACACTTTAGCCTGTTTACTGCAGAACTAAAGAAAATAAAATTGCCAATCAATTATATCTGTTCCTTTTTGTTCCAATAACAATGTATTTGATGAGTTTGGAACGTCTCAGCTAGAGTTTGATTTTTCTTTGTCTTAAATTTAGAGACTTTTAAAGCTAATGTCAGTTTGTTCAGAAAGGTATTTTGAGTATTATTTTAATGAATTGCGATAAATTTTAATAAAATATATAGTTTATAATTGTTTACAATTATAAATATAAATATACGCAGATTTGTTCCAATCATTTTAAATTCTCTTTACCAGAAAATATCGGTTAAACATAATCCAATCAACTTTTGAATTTCGTATTAGGAATAGAAAATATTGTTAATTCATAGAACCAACTCTCTGTAATATTTACATTGTTTTCACATGTCGTTCGCACAGCGTATAAAGTAAATCGATCAGGACATTTGCGCCAATATGTAAAAATAGCCAAAATTCTATTTTCTAACCTAAATGGAGGGATGTCATCAACATTCTTTTTACGATAGACATATACGAGCTTGTGAGAGAAATATTGATATCTCGACCATAAGTGAAGGCTCGGATTGCGTAGAAATACTCAATGTTATTAAGTAATGTTTTTCTTCATTGACAATTAACTATAAACAATAAGTTATAAGTAAATTATATTGAATAATTTTGTTTTATACATCGAAATAAACATATATTCGCCTGTAATATTTATTAGTTTTATAGCTATTTGGAGTTTTCGCAGTCAATTTGAACGTTAAGACCATAATTTGGTGTATTAAATAATAAAAATAAGCGAATGCATCAGTATTTTGTGGCCTTAATATTATGCTTAATTCTATAAATTGATATATTTGTATGCTAGGATAAAAATAACAAAGATATCAGCAAGTACGTAGAATGAAGAGTTATGATGATTGATAATAAACATAAAAATATATTTATGAAATTTACTAATACAGGATTATTTATCATAATTAAATATATTGGAAGATCGGCTTCAAAGTTATCAGAGATAAATGAAACAAATGGACAGTCAATACATGAACTGCATGTAAAATGCAAGACAGGATAGTATATAAATATGGAAACATAAATAATATTTATCTAGAATTTCCACAGTCTCCAAATCGTTTTAATATATATTCAAGTCTACCTAGGTTTCGATATCTGACAATACCATTTTCCAAGACAGAAAGAAGTTTGACAGATCATTTTTAAAAATCTTAAATAAATTTGATGTCATACAACTGAAAACCTACCTACAACAATTACTATTATGAGCAACATGAAGCAACAGCAATGGGAAAACCTCTACAGTAGCAAATTTTTTATGAGTAGATTGGAAACTGAAATTAGTCAAATATTAATAAGTATAATTCATTGCAACAGAAAAAGTCATGATTTGCAAGTTGGTGAAATTTTTGTTAAATCGTTAAGTAATAGCTGTAAGTTTAGTAAAGGATTTAATATTACAAATGGATATTAAAAGTAAAAGAAAATCTAAGAACTTAAATATAAAAAAATCCTAATAACTATTCTTTAAGGAATATGGATAAGCCTCCAAATTAACATAAATCGTACTTAATGAAGCAAGTTTACAAAATTATTTTACCTTTTTCTAAAATAAGTCACCAGGCTAATGAATATTTGCTGAGCGAAATAGATTAATGCATACGTTTTTTATTAGTAAATAAACACCTTTTAACTCCGAAAAGATAAAGTTGTTAATGACTATGGAACCTTACATTGACTAATTATATAATTATATATGCGCTTTGTAGAGGTGTGACGTACAGAAGATGCAACACTCAAAAATTTTGAAAGTAAGGATCTTTTTTAAATAAGTTTACTTATAAATGAGAAAATAACATTTTTAGTAATTAGAAACTAGGAAGACTCTAATTCTACTCTTAAAGAACGAAACCACCACTGATCGTTATGTTCCTATTGATTCTTTTCAAAACCTTCAATAAAAGTTAGCTAGGCTTTTATTTTCTAGTAAAACCGATTAATTTTTCTCTCAGAAATGAAAGATTCAATATAGAAAAGAAAAACTGGGAATATATCCAAAAGTTATGGTTAGGATATAAAAAGATTTTATAAATTAATTAACCAATATATACTTAAGAAGAACCTTTGAAATTCTACTTTTTTAGGAAGGGAAATAGTAAGCTTAACTATATTCCAGTTCCTTTTAATTCACATTATTGCAAAAAGACTTTAGAAAGTTTTTAACAATATATATTTATAATTAGTTTACAAGTCATATAACAATTTAAAAACATTTTTGATGAACCCAAAACGCAAGAAAAAGTTTTGAAAAAAGTGGAAAAAAATATTACTTGGGCAGACTGCAAAAAGATGGCTCTTGGACAAATAATATAATCAATATATACTAGACTTAAAGAACATTTAACTCATTTAAGATATGGTGAAACTAAAAATTAGTGTGTTGCCGCAGATGCTTTAAACAGTATACAAATTTACAGATACAAAAACCGCATAAATAAGGACAAAGGGACTATCTTGTGAAGCCGTTTTTGTGATTCTTTAAAGAAGGCTCATTTCTCATAATTCACTAAATATAGGAATAGTATGAATAGTTATCTTGGTAACTTAACATTAGTTTTAATCATCTTCTCATGTTGCGAATATGCTAGCAAAATGCGCATAGACTTCAGTATTTTTGATTTGGTGCTGAAAAGGTTAAAGGAAGTTGTATCAAACTAAAAAGGTTCAAGAGTTTTAAGCGTATGTTAGCCAAGGTGTCACTGAAGTTCAGAATTACCGCATGCCAAGTGAAATTCACGTTTTGTTCTGGAACGTTCAATGGGGCACTTATTAGCTGGAGGCTGTAAAGTTTTACAATGTTCCTATTAAGAATTTCCAATATTTTCCCAATAGACAAATATTTTTTCTCCGGCATTTATTTGTTTATTCTTTTGTCTACAAAAAATGCATCAAACAAAAACATTGCAATTGCAATATATAGTAACGTTGTAGGAGAAACTTTAAAGGAAAAATTTAGTAAAGAACAATATTTTTATAATTCCTTCTATATAAATTTAAACCACCTCAAACATATTTTATACCACATTTATTCCTATGTACGTCAAAAAAATTAAAAATTTTTTCTATTAAAACTGTGCATGTGCTATGTTGCCAAAGCAGTTTTGTTGAAATTGTATTCGTATCCCTTTTTGTTTCATGTAATCAAATCGTAAGAAAAGAAACGTGTTTTTAGTTGGTGTTTTTGTAGGTCTATGTGGACTATATGATCTATACGGAAGCAAATGTTTTTAGTCGGAAAAAGTCACGTGATGATGTTGGCACATAACTTTATCTATTTTTGGCTGACAGTACAATTTTTTATTATTTCTCATTACACTTACCGACATTATTTATTTAAGCTTTATATATATATATATTCCAGTCGTTTTCGCACTAACTATTGTAAGCCAAAACTTGTTCACAAACAACGATCTTGACGCTTCGTCAAACGATTTTTCCTTTGTAATGTTTAAACATCCAGAATTCAGAATATTTCTTTATGTTAGACAAGATATTATTGAAAACGTTATTTACATCAATAGAATAATAAAGCCAATATTCTTTCATTAGACTTACATTTATTTTTTTATAATCAATTTTTTGAAAATGACATATAGCATTTTTTACTATAAACCATATTTTCTTTGTAATTTAATTGTTTCATCAACCTTTATTTTCCGATCTTTTCTACATATATACTTCAATATCATAATTATTTTAATCATTTTAAAAAACTAAATCCAACCTAGGTTTTGTGTTACTCTTATAAATATCAACAAATTGTTTGAAGCCATATGTAAATAATATCTATTTTAATTTTTTTAGTCATTAGATATATTCCATTTTTTATAGTAAAATTACCTTAAAATATATAATTTTCACTAAGATCCATATCATTAGAAATTAAAAATATTAATATTGTTAATTGTTCTTCGTGCTTTGGCCTGGTTATAACAATATAGTTAGTTCATTTAATTTATGTAGTATTTTTATTAATTATTGACAATATCACTTCTTCTTCTTCTGATGCATATTCAACTAGTGAATGTTTGCGACCACATAATTCATTTCGTCTCGATCTCTGGCTGTGTGTATTAGACTCTCAACTGTTTGTAATCCGGTCCATTGCCTTATATTACGCAGCCATGACATCTTCTTTCTTCCTATTCCCCTTTTACCCTCAATCTTACCCTGAATAATCAGTTGTAGTAGTTGGTACTTTGAATTTCGCATTATATGCCCCAGATACGCAGTTTTTCTTCTTTTGATTGTTAATAATAATTTGCGATCTTTGTTGATTCTTTGGAGGACATTCTCGTTTGTTACTCGTGCTGTCCATGGGATTTTCAGCACTCTGCGGTATATCCACATTTCAAAGGCTTCCAATTTGTTTATTGTGGCTACCTTTAAAGTCCAGCTCTCCACCCCATACAGCAATACTGACCAAATGTAACACCCAATGAATCTCACTCTAAGATTGAGATTAAAGTCTGCATTCGTGAGAACATTTTTAAATTTCAGAAATGCACTACGGGCATTCTCTATGCGGCATTTCACTTCCAAATCGGATGACCATTCTTCAGTGAGCCATACTCCAAGATATTTAAATTTGTTTACTCTCTCAATTGGTGATCCTTCAAATATTATATCTCTATTTCTAAAGGTGTCTGGTTCATGGTAATAATCATGTATTTTGTTTTCTTGGTGTTTATTGTGAGTCCCATTCTTTTACAGTGTTCTCTTACTATATTGAGGAGATATTGAAGATCTTCCATATTGTCAGCAATTAGGACTGAATCGTCAGCATACCGGATGTTGTTTATCCATATTCCGTTGACTTTGATGCCCTTTTCAATGTTTTCAAGTTCTTGTTGAAAGATATTCTCAGAATACAGATTAAAAAGTAGGGGCGAAAGAACACATCCTTGACGCACTCCTCTACAGACTTTAACATTACCAGTTTGTTCCCCATCAATCTTAACTTGGGCAGTTTGATTTAGATAGAGATTCTCAATACAACGAATATCCTTGCCGTCTATATCCATTTGTTTCAAAATTGTCATTAGTTTGTGATGTTGTACCCTGTCAAAAGCCTTCTCGAAGTCTATGAAGCACAAGAACACGTTTTTTCGTTGATCGTAGCAGTTTTGTACAAGTACCTGTGTTGCTACTACTGCTTCACGAGTGCCTAGACCCTGCCTAAATCCAAACTGCGACTCGCTGATGGTTTGCTCGCATTTTTTAAATATGCGCTGGTGGATTATTTTAAGGAGTGACTCATAAGGCTGATAAGCCTGTGATCTTCACATTTCTTTGTGTTGTTTTTCTTAGGTAGGGGTACAAAAGTTGATGTCAGCCATTGACTAGGGTACTGTCCGGTTTCGTATATTTTGTTTGTGGAGTACTGCGATGCCTTTGTCGTCCAGGAGTTTAATGAGTTCTGCTGGAACCTCATCAGGGCCAGCTGCTTTGTTACTTTTCAATTTGTGGATGGTCTGTTCTATTTCTGATTTTGTTATTGAGAGCCCTGTTATATTCCCTTCCGCCGTTTGGTCACTTTCTCTGTCGTCCGAAAATAGATTTCTAATGTAGTTTTCCCATATTATTTTTCGTTCATTCATATCTCGCACAATTTCATTACTTTCGTTCGTAAGTATGGAAAAGTTCCGTTTTCTGTATATACCTGCCGTTTCTTTTAGTTTTTTATGGAGATTAAGGTCATAGTGAAGGTTTTGTAGTGCCTCAATAGTTTCGCATTCTCGTTTTAGCCATTCGTTCTTTGCTATTCGGATCTTTGTTTTTATCAGTTTGTGGACTCTTTGGTAGTTATTTTGACAAGCTTGATTTTTAAATTTTCTACGTTCTTCCATCAAGGAGAGAATTTCGTCCGTCATCCAGGTTTGCTTCTGCTCTCGAGTCTTATATCCTATTTCGTTTTTCGCTGAATTCATAATGATATTTTGCATCTCTTCACATATACAGCTTAATTCTTCTTCTGATTCTATCATAGGTGTTATTGTCGTCTCTATTTTCTGATTAATTTCTCTACTAACAACGTTTCTAAGATTTTCGTGCTGAAGTTGTTCATATGCTATTTTTCTTTGCGGGGCTGTTTCTTTGTGTTTTGCCGTTCTGATTTTAAGACAAGCCAGAAGCAAAATATGATCTGAAGGTACATCTGCGCCGGGATAGGTACAGGCCCTAGTGATAGAAGACCCAAAACGTTTGTTAATGAGAATGTAATCTATCTGATTTCGTACTATGTTATTTGGCTTATCTGCTGGAGACTTCCAGGTATATAGACGACGAGGTGGCAGGGAGAACCAAGTATTGGTGACCTTCATATTTTCTTCTTGGCAGAATTGCAGTAATCGGTCTCCTCTTTCATTTCGTTCTCCAAGCCCAAATGGTCCGACCAGCTCCGCAAATCTGCCTTTTCCAAGCTTAGCGTTAAAATCTTCCAGAATAATATTGGTTTCGTGTTTTTTAGTGAGTTTGAGCAATTCTTTTATCTCATTATAAAATGTTTCGATCTCCTGCTCAGTGGAATCAGAAGTGGGAGCATAAATTTGAATAATGTTTAGATTAACGGGTTTGGCGCTAAGCCTCAGAAGAGCTATTCTATCAGAGTATGGGAAAAAATCTATGACGCTGGTGGATACTTTATTTGTAATAAGTATTCCCACTCCTTTTCTGTGGTTCGGATCTTGATTCCCTGAGTAGTAAAAGCAGCTTCCAGGGACGGTACATTTTCCATTGTGAGGCCACCAAGTTTCCGAGACGCCCAAGATGTCAATGTTTAATCTTTTCATTTCTTGATTAAGATTTGCTAGCTTTCCCGCCTCGAAGAGACTTCGTACGTTCCAGGTCCCAACTAGTATTTTTCTGCGGCCATTTAATTTTTGTTTCTTGGCTTCATTCAAAACCGTTCCCCCCGGAGATCCGATCGGGGAACTTATTTTACCTCCGGAATATTTTGAATTGAATGTCGACATTATGTGGTTCTCTTAGGATATGTAATGAAGGTGATTTCCCGTTAACTTCCTCCATGCCTCAGTATTATAGCCGGTTAAATCAATAAGTGATTGCCGCCTATAACTTTCTGAACCAAACCTTTAGAGAAGTAATTCTTCAATAGCTTTGTTCCAGTACTGACACAGCTGTTGCTCCGTGTCATGTTTTTATACCACCCCTAAAAACAAGGTTGCCACTTCCGCCAGCTCCACCATACCGAAGTTTTCTTCTCTGCTGTCGCTGTCGTTGTGGTCTTCATCCGTAACCCTGGACAAGGGACCCTAAACAGGTACTAACTTCTCGGGCCAAGAAGTTCCTGAAATCTGCGGTGGGCAGGGGTAGATTCATTTCCCCTGATAGGACTGTCCACTATAGGAGTTCCTACCCGCAATATCACTACATAGTCCAATAAACGAAGGTATCAACCATGACATCAGGTCGCGTGCAGAATTTTTTTTTTAATTTGTAGGTGTTCATGGGTAGATTAGGGGTAGTTATCTCGAAAACGGTTAAATTTTTGACAAAAATGATAAGGACCGTTTTTGTAGATAATCGACTGCTCTTAATTTCGGATTTTCGGGGTTTCTGGCCATTTTCCGGCCCCCTTCACTCATCTCCCGAAGGACATATTTTCAGAAGTTAATGTACCCATATTTACCTACAAGTTGAGAAAAAAAAAATTTGCACGCGACCTGTTGTCCAGGTTCCAGGGTTTCCCGGCCTTTATTTACTGGACTATACAATACTCTCTACATACCTGTCATGTATCATAACAGAAAATAGAATTGACTTGTAGGAAATGAAAATACATGGTTATGTATTTGAAAATATATATCTAACGTATTATTTTGCGTATATTCTTCTGACAAGAAACGTATTGGGGGTAGTTTTACACTTTAAACTAGAGATACATTTGCATAACTAGTATAAAACCAAGGTATTATCTCACAACTATAAAGAAATAGAATACAAACGCTATTGAAATAGAGACACATAGAAAGAAATCAGGTTAAAGACTCATAGACAAGATAAAAAATCAAAAAATAAAAACAAAACACTGGTTTAAATTAGTGCAGACGAAAGTAAGCGAAAATACACTACTGACCTAATTTTAGTACAAAAAATTTTAATGAATCCAGACTCTAAAATGATTATAAATAAAATTACAGATGGTTAAAAATAAAAAACAATATATCTATCCAAAACGGCTTAATATTTCTACTTGAATTTTCTGGTCTTCCTATCATTATCAAGCAATTAGTAATAAATGCAAAATGGGAATTAAGTATGTTCATGGTAACTATAAACCAGACGTTCTAAATCCAGGTACGAGTTGAACATGTTTCAGTTTCTCAAAGTTTACCACTACTATTAGGGTTCTAGACAGATATATATTTAATTTGAAAGCATGAAGTGAGTTCTTTTAATTTTAATTTGATTTTAATTTATTTTATGTAAGAAGTAAATTCTAACTATACCCGTATACGCCTAATACCGAAACTTTGGGTTAATAAATTTTATTTCTAATTGCGTATATGGATCGTAAAGCTTTGAATTTAGATATTGATTTCAAATTAAATAGATTTATTAGATATACATTTCTAGTTGTTTCTAGAGTGATAAGTTGTGGATGTATTTGATAGGTAATAATATCATTTTGTATTTGGTCTAATGGCTTAATAATTGAATTCAGTTAGAAAGCTTAGCTTACCAAATGTAAATAAAATGAAAATATTAATACGTTTACTAATAGGTTACGATATCAGATACGAAATTTGTCTTTTTATTTTTGCTTATAGAGTTGGTATAAAACAGTGGATAGATTTTAATGACTTTTTGACTTTCGAAGTATTCTCTACGAACATTAATACATTATTACATTAACTTCAACCAACTCTTCAGGCAGCTATTCTACTCCTTTGTTGATTGCCTTTGACGTCGACTGCTTTTTCTGGCTAGTCGAACGAACCTAGGACCATGCAGTCTATTCTTGATTTTCGGAAAGGTAAAAAAAATCATGGAGACTATATGGAGGATGTGCAAAGTGTAGAAAAATGCGTAAAAGATAAAGTAGTAGCCCTTATAGTCTTCTTTGATGTGGAAGGGGCCTTCGACAGAGCTAGGCTGGACCTCATAACCACAGCACTAACATCCAGGGGGACACCCAGGGCGGTAGCCTCCTGGGTGGCGACAGGTCTAGCATGGAGGAAGGTAACCGCTTCTTTGGATGGCTACTCCAGAGATATTGGAGTGGAGGAAGGCTGCCCCCAAGGGAGCTGTCTCTCACCGTACGTATGGATGGCCTGTTAGAACGGCTTACGCAACAAGATTTCTATGCGCAAGCATACGCAGATGACGGGCTGGTTTTAGTAACTGGCAAGTTCGTGAACAGGATTTGTGGGCGCATGCAAATGGTGTGCAAGATCATTGAAAGATGGTGCGAGGAGAGGCATCTATCTGTCAATTCAAAAAAGACAGAAATGATGAAAAGGAGGAAACTAGAGAACTTCAAGGCTCCAAGTATCTTCGGAAAGTCTCTAGAGCGTGCTAGTGCGGTGAAGTATCTGGGAGTAATATTAGAAGTGAGACTTAATTGGAAGCTGCACGTCGACAGAATAATTGGCAAGGCGACTGCCACAATATGGCAAATGCGTCGGATTATCGGAAAGACCTAGGGCCTCAAGCCCAAGTTCCTCCACTGGATCTACACGGCCGTCATAAGGCCGAGGATTCTCTGTGGATCCGTGGTCTGGTGGACCTTCGCAGAAGTGAGGTGGGTTTCCTGCATACTGGCGCACGTCCAGAGAATAGCCGACTTAGGTATAATAGGAGCTATGAGGACAACCCCCTCCATAGCGCTTGATGTTCTGCTTGGAATGTCACACGGCAATCGCCAAGAAAGTGGACAGGAAATTCCCCCTTCTAACCCTCAAGGCAGTGCAACTGAGGAGCTACATAAAGATAGAAAAAATATATCAGCTCACAATTCCTCTAAGGGAAAAGTGGGAGAGCGGAAGGATGAGATCCCCACCGGGAGTATCGTGTATTACACAGATGCCTCTCGGACAGGCGGGAATACTGATAGAAAGACATAGGAATGCAACAGAGCTACGCTCTAGAAAAGCATTCCACGGTATTTCAATCTGAAGTATTCGCTTTATTAAAGGTGGCAGAGGAACTGGAAGCAAAGGCGGACCCGCAGAAACAGTCAGGCAGCTCTAAGGGCAGTCGATCAGAAGCAGAATGGCTCTGGTGTAGAAGCTCTAAACAAGTTAACAATAATAGGGAAGTAACACTACTAACTTCCGGGCCATAGAGGGATCGTGGAGAATGAACGGGGGGATGAGCTGGCTGTGGACCGGAACCAATAATAGGAATAAGTAAAGCGCTAACCTCTTCATTACTTGAAGAGTGGACGCAAAAGGAGTTAAGAAGGGCCTGGGAAGGCAGTCGAGGATGTAGACAAGCCAAGCAGGCAAACGTAAGGAAGAAATGAGAGGGAAAACTGGGGATGGCAAAAAGGGCCTGAACAGGCCTACTTGCCAGACATCAGCCTCCCTGCTCTTATACTACTACATATTGAGCATGGTCTAACAATTTAATTGGCTTGCGAGCTGTGTGCGAACTTACATTATTCTTGTAGAGAATGATTCGACATTCGGGATTAGTTTTTCGCAACTCACCCAACACATGATTGCTGTATTCGTTTTGAGAGTTTCTTGTGTTGCATCGGTCTGAAGTTTTTTGGCATCAATTGACCATAGATTCTTTCTTTTCTTCTGTAAACAGACGCGACGTACATTTTTTTATACAAATTTTTTTTTAATTGTGGTCTTTGATGTCCCCAATGATCCCTGAATGATCTTCCTTGACGGGATTGCGCACAGCATCGACATTTTCCTGTTTACTACCATTTTAAGTTTACCTATCGTTGGATCGCCGCTAAGAACCAATCGTCCACGTTTAAATGCTTTATTGCCAAAGGCTGAAACTAACTCGAGACACTCTTATAAAAAATTATTGTGCGTAACTCTTCTCGATCTAATTTCATAGTTGGAATACCTTGTGAACTTTGACAATTCACTTTAGCTACAAAACGATACGTATCGCATTGAAACTGTGGTTTTAGTACTAAATATGGATGTTTATTTTTAAAGACATTTGAGTAGTGGCTCCCTCTATGTCACTCTATGCAAAATTAGTAGGACATCTCTCGTATAGAAAAAGTATTAGTTCAAAAGGTAATCTAAAATAATTGAACTTTAATTTTAGGTTTTACATTTAATAAAACTCAATCTATATTATTTCAGTTATTTACAAACTAAATTGTGCAAATTTCAACGCTATCTATCTGAGCTAGACCCTTAGAAACACTTACGATATTATAGATTAATACAACCAGATAAGCCACATTTTGAAAACCAGGTCTTGACTCTAAACACAAACCTACATGTAACAAAACAATGGAAACAACAGTGGAGCTAATTCATGTAAGTAACAGAAAAGAAGAACTTGATTTTTTGAATGAATATGAAATGAAAAAATACCAAAAATGTCCTCAGTATGTAGTACTGAATGAACAACTAAATCTGGGAAGTTCACTTATGTTAGATTACCTATTGAACTGAATAACTATATAAAAAAATTAAATAATTTTATAGCAAGAAATCATACTGTATATATTGCTTGAAAATGATTGATTCAAATATTTGTGATATAAAGTCAAGTACGCATACAAAAAATCTGTTAATCTACTGCCACTCTTAGAAAATGCGATTTAGCGAATCCTGATTAACGGAATATATTTAATAAGAGCTTTGAAATACGGTGAAAATTCAAAATAAGTATAATATATCTTTTACATTTATTAAAAATACAATGGTATGTTTTATCAACTAAATAACTGTTTCAATTAATTCAGTGAATTTTATTAATTTTTATTGAGCTTTATAAAACTAGCGTACATATTATTTATCATAATAGAAAACATTCTGTATATTTATTTTGTGAATTAGACCCAATCATACATGGTTTGTACTATTTTTTTATTTACAAATAAAAGCTCTTTTTGAAGAGGTATTGAATATTTTTATTTATAACTTTTCATAACTTACACTAGCTGCTTATGGCTACAATTAAATATCATATTTACTCCAAATGATTCCATAAAATAAAAGTACTGAATAAAGTCAGTTGAAATAAAACCGTTTAAAGACCTCTAGCTCTTTTATCAAACATTTGTGGACAACAAGACTTCTTACTTTAAATCGATATAAAATGAGTAAAATTTGAATAAAGGTTAAGAAAACCCTATAGCTAGGAAGGAACTGTACTCTCTTGAAGTGATATCAATATATCTTCTATATCTATCTACTGAAGTTCATTTCAAAACTAAGTTCGTTGTGAGTTACTGGCAGCGAGAGCCATTATGTTCTGCGAGAGTTAAAAATAAAATACATTTTCTTTAACAAAATGAAAAGCTGGAAAGTGCGAATTCCTATAAATTGGATCTCATTTAGAAGTACAGTGAAAAACTGGTTTTATATATGTTAGTAGATACTTTGCCGTACAGAAATAATTTTAGACTAATGTAATTACTTTTAACTTCTAGATTCATGTAAAAATATTTCGTGTAATAGACAAAAATTGCAATGAAAGCTCTCTAATTTAAATACGAACTGTTAGTTTTTAGCTAAACAGTTAAAAACTTTAGTTATTGTGGCAATATATTTTTTTAATTAATAATTTACCAATATAAGAGTTTATTTGCTAGTATACAAGTTTTTTATTATATTTCAGCCTTGTTTCGTAAATAAGTATAACATGTAGTACCCTCACTAGTGGTCTAGTCTCACACTTTTTAAAGCAAACGGCCCTCCGAACCCCTCGCCCGTCGCATCAAAGGATACCGGTTCTTCAGTCTTCATTTGTGTGTCGAGTCGAGCACGTCGTTCAGTGTGTGTATAAAAATGCCGAAGCGTCTTCATCACCATCGCAGCAGAAAACGGTCCTGTAGCGACAGTCACGACCGTGTTAGAGGGAACAATGGCTGGCGGAGAAGTTGCCGACATGCAGAGACAGCTGGACGAAATTAACTTGCGAAGGCAGCGGAATTATTCCGTAACGCCAAGCGTTTCCCTGTCGGGAGAAAAATATGTATCGCCTCGCCACTCTGTAATAGACATGGAACAAATTAATGGTAAGGACCTAATATTTGTAATTTGTTTCTTGCTAGCGACATATTATTCCTTGTGGCAGGAATACTGTTGTCCCTTGTGGTGGGGACAAATATATGCAATATGTTTCTTGCTAGCGACATATTCCTTGTGATAGGAATACTATTGTCCCTTGTGGTGGGGACAAATATATGCAATATGTTTCTCGCTAGCGACATATTATTCCTGGTGGCAGGAATACTATTGTCCCTTGTGGTGGGGACAAATATATGCATAATGTTTTTGCTAGCGAGATATTATTCCTTTCAGTAGGAATACTGTTGCTCCTATTGGCAGGACGATTCGCTCTCAAACTAATAAATTCTGTATGATTCAGAAAATATGGAATCTGCCCAGAACTTAGACAATATTCTGCCGGAACAGATCCCCGATGTTTTAAAATTTTTCACCGCGGAATTTAAAAAAGGGGCCTCTTCTGCATCCTTAAGCAGTTATAGAGCAATACTTTCTCAAATACTAGCCCCAGAGCTAAACGTGGACTTTAGAGTTAAAAGATTTTTTAAAGGCTTTCATAGTTTGAGGCCTACTCGGCCAAAGTATGCCTACTCGGCCAAAGTATGCCTACACCGGGGACCCGGCAACAGTTCTTTCTTATATAAAAACCATGAAAAATCAAATATTATCATTAGAGGATTTAACATATAAATTAGCAATATTAATAGCTTTGGCAACTGGCCAAAGAGTACAAACACTGGCCAGTATTGAGCTCAAAAACATAGTTTGTGATGATACCAGAATCGAAATTAAAATACCAGCCAAACTTAAGACTTCGGGTAAAGGCCGTATCCAACCCACACTCTTATTGCCATTTTATAAACTAGATGAGGACATCTGTCCTTCTAAAGCTTTGCTGATATATCTAGATAAAACAAGGGATATGAGGGAACTATCTAAGAACCTTTTTATCACTTTTAAAAACCCTTTTCACGATGCAACTTCCCAGACTATCTCTAGATGGTTAAAAATCATACTAAGAAGAAGTGGATTAAATACGGAGCCATTTACAGCTCATAGCACCCGACACGCTGCAACATCTGCAGCTGCCAGAAAAGGTGTCTCTTATGATACCATTCGGTTGGCAGCAGGATGGACGGCGAATTCTTCTTCTTTTGCAAACTTTTACAATAGACCAATACAGGAGCCAAAAAGCTTTGCAGAAAGTGTTCTTAGTTCTGGAAACTAGATAGGTATTAGTTATGTTTCAATTACTGAATCTTGAGTTTATTTTATTTTATTTTTTCTTCTCGTTAATAGCTTGTTTAAGTAGAATACCTTTTTATGTTGTATTGCAATTATAACTGTTTCTTCATTTGTCAAAATAGGCATTTACCTGTGTTTAGTTGTCCGAACAATAAAAATGCCTATTGGATAAATTGTTGCAATTTGCTTTAAATATCTACATGTTATACTTATTTACGAAACAAGGCTAAAATATAATTAACAGACCAAACGAACTTACCTTAAGTGAAGTTCGATCTGAATTATATGAAGCCTTGTGAAGTAAATAAGTCCCGCCCTACCACATTTCCAAATTTCTCCTGAATTGCAACAAAGGAGCTTTAAATAAACTGAAGAACCGGTATCCTATGATGCGACGGGCGAGAGGTCCGGAGGGCCGTTTGCTTTAAAAAGTGTGAGACTAGACCACTAGTGAGGGTACTACATGTTATACTTATTTTCTTCACAAGGCTTCATATAATTCAGATCGAACTTCACTTAAGGTAAGTTCGTTTGATCTGTTAATTAAAAAAGCTAGGCTAAATTATTTGTTCAGTCGAAACACTTGATGTTATTGTTAGTAAGTAATTAATTAATACAATTTTTTGGATCAAATATTTGGTTTTTAAATAAACAGAATATTTTTAGTATTAAAAAAGAACCCTTCTTGTTTTACCTCGCAGATTTCTAAGTATTACATTTTGTTTCCTATTTTAAAAACTAAAAACACAATATAACTAATTTTTCCCTTGAGTTTTGTAAACAATGCCCTTTATCGAAAGCTGACAGATTTGGAACAAATTATTATTGGAGCAAAAAGATTCTTTCTTTCTATTTGCATCTTCTGAAATTTGCTATAAATTTCTATTCAATTTATCACCATTGACTGAGATTTCTATTTGAGCGCATGTTGTCGAGGAAGTTTTGATTACCATTGAATTATTTATGCCGTGGACGTGAGACATATCTCGACAAAATAATCAGCGAGTTTTCGAAGTATAGTTATATTCAAATTGCAACACATGCAGCGCACAAGATTCTTACTACAGCCATTTTGAATACAAAAATATAAATAGATTCCATTTACGACAAAAACAGGGTGATTGAAAATTCGGTCAAGTTAACAAGTGTTAGTCAGTTGATTCTAATGTAACGTTTAGCCGCCAAACAAATAATTAATAATTTATTTTGAATAGTAATATAAAAATTGTATTATCTTCCGGTTGAAACTGCCAAATCAATGTATAATATAAAACAGTTATTTCAACACTAAAAATTTTTGTCTTTATTAAAGAAATATTTAAATGAAATAATTATCTGTTTCATTTGGTTTTGAAAGAATGTTTATTTATTGTAAACATTTTCTAATCCATTCTTTACCTTCACATATCAACAATTTCCAAATATGTGCGAAAAAAGTAAAGCTTGGAGATATTTTAATTTGCAATTTGAAAATTATAGGATTTTTTATAACAAATCCCGTTGCACGTCATATATCAATTATGAGATCACGACCCTGCAGTGTTGTCGGCTTGTCTAAATTTTTTGGCATTTTGTAGAAATAAACGTCAATAATCAGCTTATTCACACTATGTTTGTTTTGAAAAAAACAGTTTTTTTTATAAGTTAACTATCTAGCAAAGCAAAAAAATAAAGACAATATTATAAAATTACCGAAAACGTGGTGAAAACACACAACTGGTTGACGGCCGGACGTCAGAAATCGTTGAAATATTTCAATCTAAATACTCGACAACGTCGCATCAAGGCATGCCAATCGCTACAATGTCATTTCTTCATCATAAATACGAGTCTCATGGGCGTAGAAAATTTCAAAATTATTTAATGTAAATTATGGTTTTTTGAGTACTAAACATATAATAATGATTTATAAACTTTATATTATAAAGAATAAGACGTATATAAGCCAATATAATTGAAATAATTCTAAAATTATCAAAATAATTACGATTACATTTTCGGTTTTTTAGTGCTGTGACTACGTTCATGAGTCCTCGTGAATTTTCGTGATGTTTCGTATGATTTATCTTAGTTAGGGAAATTTTAATTAGTTGGCAGTACTATGACGAAAGAGGTACGTCACTCCTGACGTGCAACGGTATTTGTACTAAAAATCCTATAAATTTATAAATGCAATTAGAAGTAGCTAATCTATGAAAAAAATAAGAATGTAAAAAATGCGAATATCTTTTTCTTAATTTTAATATAGATTTCCCATATAACGTATCTATTTAAAATAAATATATTCTTCAAGAACATTTTAGAGTCTAACGGTCGTTTCAGCGCGAACCAATCAAAACTTCGGCTCAGATTACACCATGTAAGTAACCAATTAACAATTAGCACCAAAGTCAAAAAGTCGCAGTTGTCCATCATGAACTTACCAGTTAGGTTATTCCTCACCACAAAATAAATACAACAGGTAATGTTACATTGTAATTATTGACAATGCCCAATTTGTCATTATTACTCACTCTCTCACAAGCTAACAACTCAATCAGTGTGAGTACGTAATATTTCTAATCCTAAATTTATGTTGGAAATTGGTATAAAAGTGATAATTTGTGAAAAGTGAAAATTTGTGAAAAGTGAAAACGAACTATATACACAGTGAATACTGGAAATTCGCATTGTTAATCTCATAAATATTTTAATATTGGTGTTTATAAGTATTTATCAATTGCGCATACATGTATATCAAAGAAAATATCTATAATATAAAAGTTACTATAACTCTCTAAGAAGAAACTCACACTAGTTCTTAATCAAAGTAGGAACATAAAATCATACACCTATTCCAGTTCGTTTAGTTGCGCTATTATTTTCCTTAATATCTTTATCTCTTTCTACTCTAGTGAATAACCCAACTTTTACCAGGTTATTCATTTATACCTCGAACATAACATTTCGGAAATGCTTTTAACCAAAATGCGTGGGATCTAAAGTGGATAAAGCCATATAAAAATCGTATGCGTCAAGAAAAAATATTAACAACAAAGGTAATGTTAGGCTTTAAGGCTATTTTATTCAATGAGCTGTAATTTAAAAATTTTATAAATTTCATTTATTGTTTTTTGTACGTTGTTTTTATTTCTCCATTTTCTGTTGTTTTTATAATTATTTATAATTTAAATAAAGACTTTGTACATGAATTGATTTGATAGTAATTTAATGTTTAAATTATATCTAATACGTCTCAGTCAGTTGATTTCATTGATGTATGCTGATCCTCTATTACTGTATACCAAATTATCTTCCACTTTTTTGTGCGCCTCCTCTTTCTTATATCTTATATAATAATAATATACCTGTTCAATGAAAAAAGGGCTTCCAAACGCTAACAAATCCGAAGTTCAATAACCATTTTGATAATGACTTCACCATTGAAAGGAGGCCTCTGGGCTCTAAACTGTAGACTTTTTTCTACTATATCAGCTCCTAACTTTTTATGGGAATCACTTTTAAGATGAGACTTTTATGCTTTCGGATAACTCTCGTTTTCATAAATAACTTTTAATGCTTTTCGCTGCCAGGCTTGAATAAAACGATAATGATGAATTATGCGAAAGATTTCTAAATTATATATATATATATATATATATATAGTTTTTCGCAGAAATAGAATTCTTTCCTTATCGTCTATAAATAATTTCTGATTGGTCAAAGCAATCATAATTAATGATCAGTATTTATGCCCCGAGACAGTTATTAATATTATAGGTATTACGCCCGGATGTCGGAGACTATTAAAAGTTATCGTTGGATTTTCCTAATCATCCACTAATGAGTGGGGTATCCAAAATTTTGTTTTTTACTCGACTTTCTTTCTTACTTGCATCCTTATATTTTAATTTTTCAAATCTAATAGAGCTTCGGATGATTGGTTATATTTTTCTACACTATTATAATTTTGGTACAATGGAAAACTATAATTTTAGCCTTTATTTCATTTATCCATCAAAATCAGCCTAAATTCAACCAAAATTAGTATGTCTAAATAGGCATTTTCAGTACCTTTCAACCGAGGTGTCACTTTTTGCAGATAAATGCCTTTTTTGAATTTACTTTTTAACGACGCTAGATAGATATAGAAAAATATATGCGAAATCGAAGGGTATAAAATTCGCCATCCGTTGATGAATAGTAATATAGGGTGTTCCATTTAAAAATTCGAAAGTTTTGAAAAATAAAATTAATTTTTTACCACCCTGTACAAAATAAAACATTAAAACTTGGTCTAAAAATTGTTGGTCTATTGGCTTCCTACATTTGCAGTTTTTAAATTGTAAATCTGAGAGAGCAAAGCATTTTTAAATAGAAGTATGAAAATGTAATATTTTCCGGTTAATTTTGATTTCTCCAAAAGAAGCGAGATATTAAAAACAATATATTGTAAGTATGTACTAGTGACTATAGAGTATCTAAAAATGTAAAAAAAGTTGAGTCATGCCATTAAAAGAAGATGATTTGCCTATTTTACTGTTGGACCACCCTGTATACATGAAAATCATTTTAGAGTATTTAGTTTTGACCCCCCACTGACAGATATTCTTCAAATAAATCGTTAAGTTTTGCATAGTAGGAGTTCTAGAACAACGAAAGAGGTTTGCGGGACCCTGTATAACAATGAAAATTTAGTTGCTTTTATTTTTTCTTGGTTCAATTAATTTCTTATGTCGCACCTTTGATTCTCTCTAATTTTGTTTTTTCTACTATTTTTTTAATTGTTTCATTTTTGATATATTTATTTTGCTAATTAATATAAGGACAGTTATGGGCTTTCTACTTTAGTGCTTATTTCGGTGTTATGTAATATTGCTTTGTTTAAGTGAGTAATATAATTGGTTTGCTTTTCTAGTTCTGTTAGCTATTTTTTTGTCTAATTTTCATTCTTGTGCAAAAACTATACCTCCAAATATTCATAGACTTATTCTTTTTTATTTCCTGGTGTTTGTATCTTTTTTTTTGAGTTATTTCCGTTTTTAATAATTACTATTGTTTTAAATTTATTTCAATATTTCACTTTAGAAAAATAAAACTGAAAGGTATGATGTTAGTTTTAGTAATCAGTTTACGATATAAACAAATAACATTTGTTTATTTAATTTTTAATTCAACTTCTGCAATTAACACATATGCAATAATTCTCATAATTTGATAGACAAAAATATCTAAAAATACAAAAATGCCATTACCTCGTAAATTTGGAAAACGTACAAACCTTTCCTAAACCTAAATCACTAGCCAAATAAGCATCGACACTGTACACAAGTCTTTATTACTACACATTTATTTACTAAGTATTTCTTTCTTGTACTATTCTCAAACTTATTTATTTTTTAATTTTAATGCCTGTTTTAATTTTGTTCTTTATAACCAGAACTTCTAGCATAAAATAGAAAAGAAGTAAAAAAAATTGAATTACAGTATTTTATGTAGACATAATAACTAAATATTAAGGAAGAAGGAAATAAAAGCTATTTTACCTAATCTAACATTTTGATACAATAAAATAGATTGAAAAAATAGTTAATTATATTTATTACATTTAAAAAAATGGTGACGTAATTTAGGGGCTCCCACCAAATTTTAAAAACTGTCGGTTCTATACCGGAGTCTTTACCATATTCTGAATTTTCTGAATTTATATACGATGGGTTTCTAAAGTCACTCCCCTTTTATTTTTTGACTGCGATGAATTATCGAAATGCGAGTAACACAAAATATATCAATACTACTACATTTTGGTATAAGAGTTCATTCCGAAGTCTTTATGATCGCGGCCGGACTGTTACTAAGTTGTAAATTTCAAATACTATATAGAGTCGACTGACACCTTCTTTTAAAGTTCCTTTTAATCCATCGACACCCATTTTTTGTTTTTTGAATTTTAAATAATTAATACCAAAGCAAAGACTTTTATTATAATACATTAAAAATATTATAATATTCTTATACAAAAATATTGGTTACAATAAGTGTTTAAAATATAGATTATATATTATAGAACGTTTTCCTCACCTTGAAAAAAGTGTCAGTTAACAACAACCTGTAACGCATTGTAATATTTCCTATATATTGCCTATCTTACTATGAGTTTTTTAGTTACTGCTAAGAAAGTATATATTTATTACTATAAATTTTAAAATAATATAATAAATTAATAAGCTCCATTAGCAAAATAATATGCACCAATTATAGTATGTAAATCCAAATTATTGGATTAAATCCAAATTATTGGATTAAGATAAAAATTACTACAATTTTAATACACATTGTTAGTATTTTTTTCCCGAAAAATAAGAAATTGTATTTGATACTGCAGTAAAAATTAACATATTCATATAAGTGAAACATATTATATACAGTATGGTCCAAATAAAAGGACTAAATTTAATATTTCATAAATTGGCACACATCGATTTTTATTTTTAAAAGGGCGCTTCGGTAGATCCCCATTTTATTTTTGAAGTCATCTCTGTGAGCGTGTTGACATCATCAATAAAATTTTTAAATAGAAAAATAGGTTTTACAATACATCAATTGAAAAGTCTTATAAATATCTATTCACCCATATCAATATGTCTATGTAATTAATTTTTGTATGTTGTCAAAAAAATTATTTATTAAATTATTAATGTTATAATAAATATTATAATTAAGCACAACCAAATTTAAAACAAGTAATTAAATTATTTATCGTCAGCTAAAATACAATGCGAAAGACGAGCAAGGAACTCTTCTCAAATTTTTGCCATAATTTCCGGAGTTATTTTTGCAATCTCTATGCGTATCCATTCTTTGAGTTCATTAATAGTTCTGTGCTCTATTTATGTACACTTTAATTTTTAAGTAGCCCCATAAAAAGAAATCGAGAGTTGTTAAATCAGGTGACCTCGGTGACCACTCAATTGCTCCTCTTCGTCCTATCCACCGATTTGTCCAAGTAGTTTCTCATCAAGACAACATAGTGCGGTGGCGCACCATCTTGCTGCAGCCACAAATCATTTCTCTTTGGGAATAACCGGTTTAATTCTGAGAGCAAGAAATTCTGCAAAAATCGTAAATATTGAGGACCTGTCTTATAATCCTATTATCTATTATTCCCGCCCAAATATTAACTTTCTCTGGGTATTGAGTACGGTACTCCTGCATCCAGTGTGGATTTTCTGTAGCCCAATTCCGGAAAGTCTAACGATTCACATGACGATTTAGGAGAAATGTAGCTTCATAAGACAAAATAACTTTTTTTAAAAACATCGGTTCTCTGTTACTTTTTTCATTACAATTTCACAAAATTCAATTGGTCTATCAAAATCTTCTTCCATAAGTTCCTGCACTAAATTTACTTGATAGGGAGGCCACTTCTCCTTTTTTCCTTTTTTAGCGTTCTAAGAAATATTTGATGGCCTACCTCATTGTCTAACGCTAATTTCTATAAGCTAGTATGAGGTTTATCTTCAATGGCTAGTAGAACATCTAGTTTCTTGTTTTCAGATATTTGTTTTCAAATCGCAGCTGTCACTAGAAAATAAAACTCTAATTTATAAAACTATATTAACACCAATCTGGACATATGGCATTGAACTGTGGGGGTGTAGCAAGCCATCGAATACTAAAATTTTACAGTCCTTCCAATCCAAAACTCTTCGAATGATTCTAAATGCACCATGGTATGTATCAAATCAAACTATTCATAACGATCTAAGAATTCCATATATCAACGATATCATCAGAACCCATTCAAATAAATATAGAAATAGATGTACAGACCACGACAACGAACTAATCAACATCCTATGCAACCCACCATTTGAGGATAGAAGATTGAAAAGAATCTGGCCAGAAGACTTATAAAACCAGAGAATCGTCACTGGGCGGTACCTGACTCATGCCTACTACCTTTAACAAATCATTTACTTATTACTCTATTTTATTTTGTAGTAGATTGTAAATTCGCAGATAATAAAAAAAAAAAAAAAAAAAAAAAAAAAAAAAAAAAAAAAAATATTTGTTTTCTACTACCTTTAGGGAGGTCTCTTACATGACCTGTTTCTCTAAATTTTTTCTCAATTTTGCCTACTGTGGACTGTGTAATTGGTTCTCGGTTGGGATATTTATTATTGAACAACACACGTACTTCATTCTGTGTAAGTATTTTATCTCCACAACCAATTAATATTAGAATTTCAATAAAAATGATCTCCGAGGAAAATGCGACGATGTTAAAATATTAATATATATTTATTTTTATTAATTTTATTGAGAATTATGATTGAAACTGAAATTTAATAATTTTCGTTTATTAATTATAAATAAAAGTCTAAATTAATTCGAATTGTATTTATGAAATTAAAATAAATTGCGCGCCAAATTAAAATATAAATTAAATAATAAACATTATACAAAACGAAATAAAATACAGAGATGAATAAATAAATATAAAAAATATTAGGGTTGATTATAAATATGTTACGGGCTCTTCCCTGTGAACTTACTAAATAAAAATTATTAATTAAACTATTATTATCAAATATTTACAAATTATATAAAAGAAGTTAACCATAAATATTATTTTTCTGCTACCGTTCCGAAATTCCGAAAATCACACTTTCGCTATGATTTATTAAAGCGAAAGTTTAAGTTTACACAAATCGTACCGAAAATATTTTGACGTCAAAAATTAAAAAGAGATCTGACGAAGCGCCCATTTAAAAATAAAAATCAAGGGGTTCAGGATTTTCCCCTAAAATCAACTATTTACGAAATAATTAATTAATTCCTTTTATTTGGACCATACTTTATGTAAGCAATCTCAAGTGTATACCATATCGTTTTAGCCTGAAGTAGATCAAATAAATGATCGAAACGTTGCTAATTAACTAATAACGTCTTTTTGTGCTGTCCTAACACCCGAAAATTTTCCAATAACTTTCGTGTCAAGCAGGGACGCTACCAGAGGAAAAAGTGGAAGTATAAATTATGTTAGAAATTTGCAGTGGGCAGTAATAGAAGGAGTTTGTAAAGAATGGCAACATAAAACTTCACTATCATCTGTTGAAAGAGAGAGCCACAAAACATGTGACAAATTAATAAGCTGTATGCGGTTGCCTTAAAGGTATATTGAAATGGCTTTAAAAAGATAAACTCATCCTTGGCATTTAGTTCATTGAAGTTTATTTAAATGTATAGGGAACAAATTAATTTTGATCAAGAATTTCTTTATATACTTTCTTTATAAATGCCAGATTTATATAAATAGTTATATTTAATTTGAAATGCCCAATTAATGCAGAATGACGTGGTTCTAATAATAAAACTCAAGTCTTCCTGAAAACGGCGTTTTGTCGTGTCGTTTGCTATAGTTTATATTTCGCAATTTCAAGAAGTTCGACGTGATTGCACGTTGAAAATAAAAAATAGCTGACTTTCAACATTACGAGATCGAAGTTTAGAACAAAGGAGAATTTTTTAGTAGAGTAGGGTTAACAACCTGTCAAGATAAAATATTTATCGGGGCCGTTCGATTTAGTTTATTTTGTCAGTTTGAAAAGTCTAAATTCTATAAGAACCATTTTAACCTAAAATTATAATATTCAGAAGAGATTTGCTTTGTACATCACATGTCATATTTTAAAATTTAGGAATGAGCCTGGTTTTAGATTTTATAAATGCATAAAAATGGAGCATATTTTAAGAGCCATCTTAAAAAACGGTAACAATACCGAAAATTCCTGATTTTTTATCTTCATTTCTATAAATATTTGAATCTTAATTTATATAAAGGGAACTATTTATTTATGTTTATTCTTACTGCTTCTTGAAATCAATTGCATGTATGTTAATTACTAAATTTATTAAAAACATACTCAGTGCATTTCTAAAAATTATGAAATTATCATGAATAAAGAAATTTTCTTCAAATAGGTGATATTTCATCTCGAAAATCATATAAATTAATTTATTATTAGGGACGTTTATTTCTTTTTATATAATTCAAGACCTTTTATGCCACGGAAAATAGGTATATTTGTGATGATATATTAATAGTTTCTCATGACCACGTTCATTGGTCGGACATTTTATTATGAAACTCATAATTTATTATCTTATTTATACAACTTTTTTATTACCGGACTCAACTTTTATCTCGTAAAATTTTGTTTTTTCGTAATATTAATTCTGCATGAAGAAATAAAATTTCGTGATAAAATAATACGACTTTATTTGATGTTCTGTTAATTAAGAAAATTTCCAAAGTAAGGCAATAATTTAAATTTTTTATTAAATTCGATTTTTTAAATGGATGTATACTTGTTTGATTATATAATAATATTATTAATTACATAATATTAATAATAATTGATTTAATTAAAATGAGAAACTCTTATAGATACATGAATTTTGAATTTTGAATTTTGAGATATTATACAAAATGCACAGAAATTTATTTTTTTAAAGGACGTATATTTAGTTTAGCAGATACAGTTAAAATTGTAATTCTAAACAATTTGATTATATTTAAAATTTTACATACATTATAAATAATACGTATATAAAATTTAAAAAAATATTTATAAAAAAATAGATAAATAGCAAATTTTACACAAAACTGTATTTACTTGGCAAAAAAATACAAATGAAATCATCCTCAGCAACAACATATTAACCCGTTGGATAAATCTTTAAAAATTAGAATACTGTTTAAACTTAAGAAATACAGCACCAGTACCTGATGATACTCCTACATCTTTCTTTCAAATAATACTATTCAAAGCCAAATTTTCGCCTCTAAACTTTTTAAAATGTTTAAAAATCACCATTTTCCTGACATTTGTCCAAAATAATGATAATTCCTAGCTTTAAACCTAATATTCAATATTTGGAACAATTTGGATTGTGACACAATTTCATCAGATTCTGTAAACACTTTTAAAAACAGGCTTCATTGTACAAATATTTAGTTTTAACTAATTAATTTTCAAGACTTTTGGTCAGTACTTTTATATTGTCTTTTTTCTGAGATTTTTGGGCATAACAGGAGCTTGCTTCTCTGCCTTATTTGTAATTTTTATTGATATAAACAAAGCTTTTAACTCTACTAAGAATTATCACGTTGTATAAACTCTGTAAGATTGGGGAATATAGGGACATTTTTATGACTTTATAAAATACTTTCTGAATCGTCGTCAAAGAATCCAGGTCATAACAAATGGTTATACCTCAATGGCAATCAACAGTATTATAAAATAGTTAACTGTGGCTATCTAGGCGTAGACAATTTATTAATTTTCGAAAAAGTCCAAACATATTCTCATGTTATCAAATCTTACACAATTAATTTTTTAAATAAAATGGAAAGTTTACAGTAAACGGAAAAATAATTATAACATTAAGGTAAGCTTACATGGAATTCACATATATAATATCTCGATACTATTTGCTTCATCACTACAAGAAGACGCTATTGAAAAAGCTTGATACTTTTCAACTTTTCACTTAGTATTAGAATCCTTAAGAACTAGTTTGGTGAGTAGTATGCAGATTTTAACAAAAGAACCTCCACTAAAATTCCATCGACAATTTCTTTTCTTGTATTATGGCAGAATATTTTGAAATTATGACACCATAGATTATAGTAAAGTTATAAATAATCTTTTTCGTAGAGAGCCGCTTATTTATATCGACTGGCTCACTAATGCAGTATATTTAATGGAGAAACTACGACTCTACTCGCGACCCTAAAATTATTCTGAGAGACTGCTAATGCAAACTTTTTAATATTAGCGATTCCTTAAATGCACTTCAAGCATTGAACAGAAGACATCCAATCAAAATGCAAATAAAAGATGAATTACACCCAGGAAAGTATAGTAAATTTTATGTGGGTCCCTCTTACGTAACCAACGAGAGCAATGAAAAGATCGATACTCAGGCTCACATTCCATCCGTAAACTTTTATCCTAACAGTGAACGTAAACCAGCTATTAAGTCACACATTTTCAAGTGATGGCATTTATTTAGTCGGAAACCTTTACCGTTATGTACCAATGGTTCTATGCTTTCAGAAGTTGAACATATTTTGATGGTTTTTCAGATATTTGTAGAATTGAGAAAAAGATACAACATTACTAAAAACTTAAAGTCTAGTAATTTAACCGACCTGATTAACTTCCTGAAAAACTCTGTTTATCTGATTTATCAAATTTAATGTTTTTTACCATACCTAATGACTCGCAGCGGTTGATACACTTTTATATGTCAAATATTAAAATACAAATATAATTGCTAAAATTAATATTTAGAATATGAATAATGGGTCAAATTTGGAGACCTACTGTCATCAGAATTCCATGTAAATAAAGAAATGAGCCAAGGGTGCTGCATAGCACCTAAGCTTGGAGACTTGGAGAAAAAAATGCCACACTATGGGAATACTCATAAATAACAACACTGTATACTTTGAATTTTGCTGATGATCAAGTCATGCTAAGAAAATTGACTGAGGAATATATAAAATAGGGCTTACAAATCAATTTTGATAAAACCAAGTACATGGTAGTCGGAGACACAGGAAGAGATTTAGAAATGGAAGACGGAAATGTTGTAAAGTGCTGCACCACATATAAATACTTAAGAATAAATATTTCTAGTAAGGGGGGAAGCAGAGAATAGCGAAGGGAAGAGTTGCACTAAGACAGTTCCACTCTATTATATGGAATAAAATATACCAAAAGTGTGAAAAGAAAATTTTACAAAACCATAATTGAGAGTATTGCACTATATTTGTCAGAGGTTTGGGAAATAACGAAGAAAAATGAAGGAAAGTTAAGAGGGATGGAGATGGACTTCTGTGATGTGACCAGAACAGTAAGCATAAGAAACAAATATGGTATGGGTATTTGAGAAGAACGCCAGAGGAACGGTGGTCATCAAAAATATTCCATTGGAAACCCCCCAAACGTAAGAGGAAGACCTAAACTCACATGGTATAAAGTTGTGATGCAAGTACGGCAGGACAGATACATGCGGGATGAAGTTTGGCAAGATAGAAGAAGGTGGAAGATTGGAAGATTGGATACGAGAGGTGTAAGTCTCACTCGAATTATATATATATATATATATTTATTTAGAGCCTTTCCAATATTACTGAGAAAAGAATATTTGAAAAATAAGAAAGAATAGCCAATTTCTATTAGAAAAATAGGTAATGATTATATTATAAACCTTTGGTCGAAATATAATTTAACAGGAATAATTATTACTTTTGACGTTTATTGTTTTTAATTAGCTCTTGTTTTAACTCAATATTTGAGAACAACCAATTTCAGTTCATAAAAAAAAATCATAAAATAGAAGAATGCGTGCCAAAGACAAAATTTTATGTTTTATGTTTTTTAAGGTCGATGAATCTTTTTACCCTACATCTCATTTGTTTCACCAAATATGGTCAATATTCTGGTTTCACCTAAGATAGAAATTCACCAGAAAAAGTTAAATTTTGATTTTTTTTTTTATAATTTTTTTATTTACTTAGAGTTCAATATTGATAACCATAATTTGATGGGGATTTCATATAAAAAACCATTTGGATATAGTTTTACTTTTCATTGTAATTTAACCCAGTCTAGGTCCGTATATAAAATGGCTCCCAGATAATATTAAATTATAAAAAATTTTTCCTAAACCTAAAATTTTTTTTTTATTTAACAGTAATAAATGCCTTGACCTGGTCCTCATTTTATTATCTAAATAAAGATTCATCGGTACGAATACCTTGTTGAATCCTTTTTGAATAGTGTAGATAATATCGAGATTTGTCTAGAGTTTGCAACATTGTAGAAGTTTTTTTTTATGCAGAGCGAGCGTCAAGTGTTGCTTCCCTCACTATCTCCCATAGGGAGAAAAATTTGAGGAAGTGCTCGGAGAGGTCGAATTTTATTTCTAATTAAGCTTACGTATAGTAGCTGCCCATATAAAAACCTTAAAAAGCAAAAGTGTTCCTTTAAAATCTAAAATTATTAGAAACAATATTCAACCCACTAATAACTGAAATCCTAGAAGACAATCAAGTAGAATTTAATATAAGTATTACTTGTTTCAATAGACAATGCTTCTATTTTATTCCTGATAAATGCAAGAAATTATTTAAATTTTATTTTTTGGGGGCGTTACCTTAAGTCGAAAATGTATGTTTTCATTGTATAGCTTTTAATATTAAAAATTATTAAACATTCTTTTAGAAAATATCAAGTCACTTTAAAATATTGTGTATTTGAACGAATTTGCTAAACGGTTACAAAAAGAAGTGTGCCATTATTACTTTTCAGATGGTGGAAGTTAAGGTAAGGACTGAGAAAGTGATCGAGTTTTTGGAATTCGCGTACTCATGCAAATTTTTACATAAAAATGATACATACTACGTCAAATAATCTTATCATATAACTTTGACAGCGCGTGTTCGTAATTTATAAAATACCGGGGGTATTCAAAAGTTTATAAAATTGCTCTTTTACTACACAGTCATATATACGTCATATGATATCTATTAATTTGTGACACAAGAATTAGCATAAATTATTAACAACTGTTCGGTATGTTCACAAGTTAGACTTTTGTGCCCTATCATTTAAAATCCATTTATAAATAGAAAACGATCTTTCTACATCCACAGACCTAACAGGAACATATTTAGTTTGTGTAATTTTTTAACGATGGCACATTGACATTTTCTCGGGCAAAATCGACTTCTCTAACTTTTAAAAGATCCATAATACTGCAGATTGTTGGAAAACCAGGATTTTTATTTAAAACACTTTCCAATTTCGATTTCACACGATCAGCAACGGTTCCAGAAATTTGAAAAATCAATTGGCCGAGATCAAATATTAGGTGCAATGCCTCAACTAGAGATTATTTGTCTAATGTGGGTGAATGGTCACGAATAGCTAATAGGATTCTCGAAAAATTGGCATGTATATAGGTTAAGTCATCCTTTATTGTTGGATTTGAAAAGACTTGTTGTGCATTCGAGGTACAAAATGCATCATTTGCATTCAGTTATTCTATGACACGGTTCACCTCGTCAAAATAACAATAATAATAACTTGCTGCATTTATCCATGTGGCGTAAAGGTATATTTGGAAGTTTTTCATTAAATATTTTCCTACGAGATGACTTTTAAAAATACTTTTTTATCACTAGAAATTAACTTATCTATTTTAGGATAAGAGTCTCTAACAGTTTCTGCGACGCGGTGAAGCATATGTGCCAAACATTTCACGTGTACTAAAATTTTGTTTTCAATTTTTAAGCGTCGACCTGCTGCGTTCATATATGTAACTCCATCTGTTAAAAACAGCAGGACACACTCTTTATTAATATTGTTGTTCTCACCCCACATTGATTTGAGACTGTGACACATTCAAATACTGTATCGGCGTTTGTGCCTTCTAGTACCCGTACCGATATTAAATGGGATCGCATTGGAACCAACTCGTCCATTCCCCAACTATCACGTTAGCTACGTTTTACTTTTTAATGTTGGTGGTTTCCTCAACAGAAAACCCATAAGTCTTTGCCATACAATTCTGAACCGATGTCAGCTTTAACCTGATTGTACACTGTCAATAAATAGTTTATTCTTAAGGTAGACTCCGCAGATACACTAACACTGCTGTAGTTTCCATTAATACAAGTATGTAAAAATTGTCTAAACTCGGGTTTTTCTAATGTAGTCCATGGAATATTGCAAGTCACCATCATTTTAACTAAATCCAAATTAAAACGTTCCTATCGTTCTCTGGTACTTATATTTCCACTAGAACATGCTTGATATTTATCTGTTTTAACGTGCTGTAAAATATGTGACTTCATTTTACAGGATACCTTTTCGTCACAAATTACACAAAAGACGTTAACACCATTAAATTCTAATTCCGGAAAATCATTTATCCACCGCTCTGTAGTCGAAAGAGATGGATTTTTCAGCGACATTTTAACAGTATTTAACAATAAAAGTATAATGTGTCACTCGAAATTCAGTTTAATAAAAACTTAAGTAATCAAAAAAGTGTTTTCCTTCAGCGTTTAGGTAGATACTGAAAGGGCCATCGCTATAATTCGGCCAGCTATCTCTTGTTTATAAAATCTCAAGCAGGCCGACAATTTATAACATAAACAAAAACTTTTAAACATATCATGTTTTTAAATACATGACACATAACTCACATTAACATCCACTTGTTAAAAAAACCAAATTGAATAACAAATCATTCTGTTTTTAATATGAAATAAAATGACACAATTATGTTGAAAATATACTTTAAATTCCGATGGGAATTATTCTGTTTTTATTTCATATATGTATACTAAAAACCATCTTTAAGAAAGTTATAAAATTTGGAATGTTAATGTTATTAATTATTATTTAGTAATAATTAATATTATCCATCAGAAATTTAAAAATAAAATAAAAAATCTAGCATTAAATCGACAAATATTCTGAGAAACTGAAATCCGTACCTGGAATGACATTAACATACTGGCCCTGGTTATTAATCATTATTGCAGCAGCGGTATAAAATAATTATTCATTATTAATAACATTGTTAAAAGAGGCACAGTACTAACGTTTGTTAATCCAGATAATGCTGATCAATAAAAATGATGAAAAGTTGCCATTAACCTCATATTTTCGAATTACATAAGATGATAGATCATACAGACTGTTATATATTTTGGAGATATTTTAAATAAAATATCAAAAATTGTATCTCGTACATCTTCTATAAAATATCTTTTATATAAAATGTAAAATTTCCTATATAATTTTTATTGAATGTAAAACCTAAAATTAATAAATTAAAATATTCAGGTATTTACAAACTAAATTGTCCGGATTGTAATGCCATCTATATTGATCAGACCCTTAGAAAGTTTGAAATAAGATACAGTGAACATGTATTGTCTTACAGATTAAAACAGCCAAATAACAGTGAATGTACTTCATATAAGTGACAAAAAAGAAGAACTTGATTTGATAAAGGAATTTTAACTAAAACTATCTACAATGTCCTAGTATATTGTACTGAATAAACCATTAAACTTGGGAATTTAATTATTTTAGATCACCTTTTGGACTAAATACATATATAATATTTATAATTTTTTTTAGGAAAAGAAGAATATTATTATATTTTAATATTTTATGGTAAGAAATCATACCGTTCATATTTCTTGATAATAATTGGTTGAAATGTTTATGATATGAAGTCAAGTACAAATATAAGAAATGTTTCAGTTAGAAAAATATATTTAAAAATTGCTTTGAAATTCAAGATAAGTATAATTTATCTATTATATTTATTACTAGATGTTCTATTTATAGATTGCAGCCCTTACCATTTTCAAGAGCTAATTGGGATATATTGAAAAGAGATATTTGAAAAAATATAAGATATTAAATATTACATAGGCACATAAACACATTATATGCCCTATTTTATCCTGTCTGTTTTAGTTTAAGTTGGCAACAACGTCCCGATCCAGCACTCTGGATTGTTAATTATGATACTAAAAAAATTGATTGTCTTTAAATTAATTGTAATTCATTACCAACCTATGTATGTCAACTATAAAATAAATAATAAAATATCACTTTTAAATAGTTAAATTACTACATACGTGTGAGCTATCCTTCCTAATTACCTAATTTCAAAACACAAGATACACTTTTTATCAAAAAACATGTACAATAACTGCCTTTCAAGGGTAATAAAAAACTCCTTCAAATAAATAGCATTTACTTGAATTTTTTGTGTTTCCACGTTCCACTGATCCATTAGCTGATTTTCCCAATTATCCGAGGGCCAATTCTTAAGTTTTAATATCTTTGGGATTATTTTCAACTTTTTAAATAAAGTTATGCTGCTTGGATTAGATTTTTCTCAGACATTTATTGGAATGAAACAAAACCTTTTTACTTAAGAATTAAATTTTCAGAAAACGATTAAGATTAAATAATATTACAAAATAAATTATCTAGATAGAAAAATTTTTTGATGCGAATTTATAATTTTCTATTTAATCACTAGCTATGACATTTTTTTCATAGGGAAAGATCTGCAAATATTAAAGTGGAAAAACAAAAAGTTTTTTAATGTTAATAATTTAAAAATCTAATCACCTTCTTCTAAAAGATGAGATATTATCAGGAGATGAAAAATATTTGAATTAAAAACTATATTGAATTATTGAGAAACGAGGCGACAATTTCTAAAGAGGTTAGAAATTGTTTTGCGAATTTTCTTTTGGGAAAAATGCTGAGCGAGATGTTTAGTGGTCGGGATGTAGGGTTCTTCTTTGAAATTGAAATTTATTAAATTCTTTGAAACGACCCAGATGCTTGTTCGCAATGAAACCGAGTAAATTTCTTCTGTGGAATATTCTGAACAAACAAAATCATATTTAGAACTTTGTTTATTATGCCGCTTTTGTTAGTAAATGTCTATTCTATTCACAAAAAGTTGCATCCATTTTTTAGTACTAAATTTACAGCCAAAAGAGTTGAGTTGTTTTTGTTTCCAAAAACTATATACATCATTTTAAGCAAAAAGTTTTATTACATACCTATATTTTTTTGAGACAAAATTTCTCAGGAATGAGAAAAATATAAGTGAAATAACAAATTAAATTTTCTTGATGCGAAGAAAGAGTATAAGATCTGAAATATCACAATGCTTACTTTGTACACACTTATTTATTGCCATTCTCTGTCCTAAGTACATAGATTTTGCTTATCCAGCTGCAGCTATCTGATCAAGTTTCTTAGTCTTATATTGATTCTTCCGGAGAAGCTTTTGCAATCGCAAACTTTCTTCTGTCAAACAGAATTACAAATATTATCCTTTACTAAGCCTATTTTTACCTATAGAGTGCTTAGTTAGCATCTCAATTACTATCTTCCCATTTCAATTTTGGACAAAGTCGTTTTTTATTAATTTGATTCATGTTTCCGAAAACAGGTTTGAGTTTCATTACGCAATACACAGCCCATTACTCAACACATTTTATTAATACTACTTTTTTCTTAATTTTATTCTTCTTGTCTGCGTCAGTTTAGTATTTTTTGAACTCATATTTAAATATTTTGGTTATTGAATATTTCTTAGAAAATAAATTTAAAATAACGAGATTTTAAGTTCTGCTTCAAGTGGTTTAAACCAAATTATTCTATTAGAAAATGCTAATTTTTACTTTAACATTTAGGTATTAAATGCAAGACAAAAACCAGTTCATTAAACTTTGCAAAGATATAATGAAAAGGAGCACCGAGAGACCGGTGTGAATTGCAGTAGTATAGTGCAAGGATTAACTAGAAAATACTAGAATCCTATTTAATTACAATTTATTTATCTGATATTCTGTAATTCCGACAGAGAAACTAAGATAACTAGAAATGAAAATTACCTATTTTGCCATTATCAGCATTAGTTTGATTTCTTAGTTTTGTGTATTGATTATTGTTATTACTGATACAAAAAATTGTGTTACTAACATAACTAATAACACATAACCAAACAAGTCGAACTTACAAAAATGATTTCTAAAGCACTTTTTCATGTCAAGCTACAATTAGAACGAACAGTCTTGTTTTCCCATGCTCCCTCGAACGAAACGTAGAAATTAATAGACAATTCTGATAAATTCGATCAATCGGTGAATAAGCAGAGGAAGGTTTTCGACCTTTATAGTATCATTAACACAAAAAAAAGAAAATTAAGCTCTGCATAGAACAGTGAACACGCTAATGTTGATTTCTGTATAATCTAATTTATTATTTCTAGAGACAATATCACGAAAATAATGCGGATAAGATAAAAGTGTTATGTAAACCTGCTAGTTATTTGTACTGGACTAGATGGATCAGGCTTGTAACTCTTGGTGCTCCTACTTCTACACTAACTTAATGGAGCAACAACTAAAGTAATCGCACTAATAGCCAAATAACGGGATATCTCCGCTAATGTTTGTAAAAGCATCGTAATTATAACCTAATTTAAAAGTTTAAAATACGCTCTAAAAGTGTCACTTTAACGTAAAAAGGAGAAAAATTGACTTATGTCTCTCAGTTGTGAATGGTTTCAAATTCTCAAATTTATAAATATATTATTATTATCTATAAAGGACTTACCATTCACATTAAGTTCCGTAGCAGCTTTACTACTATCCCTAGTATTCACTGCTGTGTTGAATTCTGTAATAGTAGTTCCATAGGAAGCTGCAGATCCAGAACTGGTGCTGCGTCTTCCGTTGATCTGCCCGACTGTCGTGAGCTCGCCGTCAGATGGATGTAAATAATGATCACTATATCTATCTCGATACGATGTTCGGTGTTGGTGGATCGAATTTAATATGATATTCGAAGAAGTCCTAGTTAAAGCCTTTCTCTGTCGAATTGCTTCCTTGTATATCCTGCAGTACATAGTTACCATAACTATACCTGGAATCCAAAAGCTTATAGAGCTACTGATAACTGCGTAGTACTTGTTGGTGATAAAAGGACACAACTCTGGATGATCCAGTCGGAACTTTTTGTGATCCTCCGTAGTGTACCATCCGAGAAAGATCGGAGTAAAACTGATAAGAGCCGGAAGCACCCAAACATTAGCCAACATAAACGATACCGTTTTGTGGGTCATGGTTATTGGGTACTCAAGAGGTCGTACTATAGCATAATACCGGTCCACACTTATACAACAAAGATGGAGTATACTAGCTGTAGAGAAATAAACATCTAAACTATTATATACATCGCACATGAAGTATCCGAACATCCATTTACCAGTTAGTTCTACGCTTGCGTTAAAAGTCATCGCACAAAGAGCCACTAACATGTCTGCCATGGCTAAACTCACCACGTAATAATTCGTAATTACTCTTAGCTTCCGGTGACGGTGCACACTGATTATCACTAGAGCGTTACCTAAGACGGCGCTGATTATTATGATACTAAATATACAACCCTTGATTATAAGAAGAAGCAAATCTACCCAATCAGGTTGCGTATTTTCTAAAGTCGTTACATTAGTTCTATTCTGTAAGGTATTATTTTGTAAGATCCCTGATAGATTCGTAGATAATGTTGCTGAATATGAAGCCATATCATTTACTATCATTGTGTTTTCATTTGGTTGGCTTTGATAAACTAATATACCTCAAAGATTTTTAAGTGTTCCTTCTGGAATATTTTTATATACCCCATACTTGTTGAGCTATGATTTTTCTTGATAACCTGAAACCAAAACAAAAATAGTTTAGATTTATTAATAGGTAAAATCACGAAATCTATGTTTGGCCATCACGTTCGTGATGTTCATAACGTCGAGTTTCGTTCTTTCTAAATTTAACACCTCTCGACATCCTCTTAGGTAAGGATATAATTAGGAAGTAGAAGATATATATATGACATTTAACAAAAAAAAACTGTCCTTTCTGTAAATTAAATGAATTTAGGCTAAATTCTATCTCATCCTGTTATCTTATCTTGTATAGACTGCTCCAAACGTACCGAATTCCAACTCATTTGATACTAAAATTGATTGAAACTGCATTTCGAGTCTAAAATCTATTTACCTTCCAAAATAAAATGATGCTTATATGGGTACACGAACCTTTTTTTTTGCATTGCCATAAGAACAGCAAACCAAATCTATAAATGAATACCCATGCCAGTTTTACTATCTTTGCACTAATGGCTATTACCTTAAAAAAAATGGTCTTTCTTTAATCAAATTGTCTTGTCTAATCAAACGTATGCTAGTAAAATAAAGTTAAACATTCTACAAATTTATCAGAACCCGAAAACAATTCCAATTTCATTTTAATTTTAACACAATCTCTTCTTCTCTTGAGTTCTATCAAATAATTTTTGTAGCATATTCTCATAATCATATTTCATGATTCGGAATCAATAAAGTTACTGTTTAAATTAAAATGGATAATATAATGTACCTACTTGTTTGGTTCACTCCGAAATTCAATTAAAGTTAATTGGTAATAGTAGTAGGGCAAAGCGGGTTCTGGATAACTTACAAAAACTGCCACCAGAGGCGCTGGTGTCGCGCCGACGTGTTGCGCGGTAAATTCAAATTTCGAGAGCGGCCATGTTTAGTCCAATTATGTCAAAGTTCCACAAAGTGTTAGTAGATGGCGTTGGTGGCGCCAAAGTTCCACAAAGTGTTAGTAGATGGCGTTGGAGAGCGGCGGCGGCGGCGGCCATGTTTAGTCCAATTATGTCAAAGTTCCACAAACTGCCACCAGATGATGCAATGATGGCTGCCATAAGGGCACAAAGCGCTTAACTTCGCTGTTATTGGTCCAATTGAATCGCGGAAAAAACAGGCATTATCTATAAGTGACGTAGATGTCAAATTTAAAGAAAAGCATGCGCAATGAACGTGACCATAAGGGCACAAAGCGCTTAACTTCGCTGTTATTGGTCCAATTGAATCGGGGAAAAAACAGGCATTATCTAGAAGTGGCGTAGATGTCAAATTTAAAGAAAAAACATGCGCAGTTAACGTTGCCATAAGGGCACAAAGCGCTTAACTTCGCTGTTATTGGTCCAATTGAATCGCGGAAAAAACAGGCATTATCTACAAGTGACGTAGATGTCAAATTTAAAGAAAAACATGCGCAATGAACGTTGCCATAAGGGCACAAAGCGCTTAACTTCCTTGTTATTGGTTCAATTGAATCGCGGAAAAGACAGGCATTATCTGTGAGTGGCGTAGATGTCAAATTTAAAGAAAAAACATGCGCAGTTAACGTTGCCATAAGGGCACAAAGCGCTTAACTTCGCTGTTATTGGTCCAATTGAATCGCGGAAAAAACAGGCATTATCTACAAGTGACGTAAATGTCAAATTTAAAGAAAAACATGCGCAATGAACGTTGCCATAAGGGCACAAAGCGCTTAACTTCCTTGTTATTGGTTCAATTGAATCGCGGAAAAGACAGGCATTATCTGTGAGTGGCGTAGATGTCAAATTTACGGAAAAAATTGCTTGATCATGATTGGATAGTTATGTCACGTGATCAATATCTAGAGGGGGTTATTATATAATATTTATTAATAACGCTTTGGGAGGATTAGTGCTTTAAGACATGCGTCGTCAAGACAAACATATTTGGGGAAAAGTCCTTAAATTTGAAGAAAGACTCAAGCAACTTCGTAAAGATATTAAACTGTACGAAGACAAAGAAAACGTTATAAAGCAGTTGGGAGATTTAAATTTGGACAATACAAGAATACCGAAAAAAGTACTATGTTGCTGTTACCCCTTAAGACGAATTCAACCAACACCAACAGTTCTTCAGGTGCCGGTGACGCCATGGATGGACAATTAAATGGTGAAATTAACAAGACATTTACAATATCGTGCCTCACGCTATCTGCTATAAGTATTTTATTACTAAAATTTATTTATAAATGTATTCAAAGAAGGTTTCGATCCTCATGTAATGTTGCAATAAACAACTAAGAAAATATACAGGGTGTTTCATTAAAACTCAAAAATTCATTTCATTTCATTTATTAAAACTCAAAAATTCAGTTATTAACAATAAAGAAATTATATTTTTTTAATTTAAACTTTTAACCACTTCACTTAGTGGACGGTGCTCCATAAGACAGTCGTGAATTATGATGCAGTAGGCTTTGCTGCCTGCTGGAAATCCAATATCCGTTTCGAGTTCGAGTCTCACGTCCACAGTGGAGGACTTCATGGTTTCTTCCTGTTTCGAGCAATCTATGATAAATAGGGCTCTGTTCTTGAACTCCTTGTACGTGAGTATAGGATGTTTTTCGGCGGCGGCTGAGCCGTGCATATAGCTAGGGTAAAATTCAGCATAGTTATGGTAAGCCATGGCGTAGTCGTTTTTGACAAAGTCCAACATGTTCCTTTCGTTGGGCCAATACTCTCCGTTCATTGACAGTCTAATGCTGGTCACATTGACATTATCAAAAGCCATTGGATCTTGTGCAGTATTGTTTCGTTTATTGGTTTGGAAGCATACAATAACAAATCTTGGGCGTTCAACGGCCTTAGTAGTTTTAACAGCCCAAATTTCTCTTCGTGAACCGCTCGTAACTGCAGGCAACTCATTAAGTTCCCATTTTCTGAACGGTATCAGTATAGGTGTATCGCTTCTAATGGCCTCCATCAATTTTATTTTAATTTCATCATTGGGATATATATGTTTGATTTTCAAATCAATGGTTTCGATCTTAATTGTTGCAGAAGTGGTTGTTGTTGCCGTTGTACCACTAGAAGTAGTTTTTTCTTTAATCAAAAGACAATCACTATCATCGCGAGCGCGAACCAATCGAATTGTTTGCCTTCCACAAGTGATCATGGGGTAATCGTTGAATATGTTGAAAATATGCACCAAAAAACTAAACGATTTTGTGGAAGTGTCCATAGGAGGGTTGGAAGTGCCATTCCAACCGGCGATAGCCATGTGATTGGCATCTAATGCGCTGTAGTTGAGAAGAGCTCGTACAGCGCTCACTACTCCAGGATCACGAACCGTTTCAATCTCTCTGGCGCTCTCGCTGTACGTGCACGAGTCGAAGAGAAAGGCACAAAAGTTGGGTACTAGGGAAACTTCTCCTCCCCCTGTTACCTCCAATTTACCCTTGATTTCGATCAATGACTCGTTCATGGCAAAAAATGAATCCACTTGATTGACAACAAATTCCACCACATCATTGTTGTTGAAGGATTTGATGAAGGGTGAGCACGTTCGATATTCCATCCTTCTAATAGACTCATCATAACGTGGTTGTTGGTAGAGGTTAAAACTAGGATCAATGCTTTCGGTACGGGGACGTTTACCATAGTCTCCCGCTTGTACGTATTGATTTGCCATATTTTGTTTTTAGCGTTAATCCAAGCGATTGAAGAAACAATTTATTTGCGGGTGTTAGCTCTCGTTGACGACCCGGAGGAGGTCTAGCAGTGAATGGTGTTATTGAACTGACCGCGTTGTTCTTATAAACTATCACCAAACCCATTTATGATCGTCCTACTAACTCTAGATGAAGGACACTTTGTTCTCCTCGAAAATTTATGGGCTTAAAGTTTTGGTCTACAGCCAGCACTGTGATGTTGCTAATTTTCCCGGTATTCGTAACAGGTAGATATATTGGGTTATTAGGTCTTTCCACAATTGCGTAGCCCGCGTCAACTGTAATCGGAAATTCAAAGATGGTGTGGACGGGCCTGTTTCCGTAGAAGGCACCTTCGGTAATGTTGGACTCAAAGCGAATGTTTGATACTTTTATAATGTTGACGGGGAGATCTGAAGAGTGTACAACACCGGGGGCCAGTACCCTGTTGTTGGAAAATCCCAAAATCTGTCCAAGACTGCTGTTGTAGTGACGACTTTCAAAAGTAATTGCGTGACGTTTGCTGTATATTTCACACTTGAGAGTGTTGTTGTTTGGCTTCAGCGAAAATAGTGTATCACCCGTATTTGGAGCAATAGAATTTTGAATTAGCTTCTCAATGTCCGTTATTTCGTAGCAGCCGGTAGGAATCGCGACTTCTCTCAACTTTCCACTATCGTTGTTTTCGTAGTAGAAAAATTTCTCACCGTCAATATTGGGTATCGAGTTGTATGAGTGGAAGCCAAGTACTGCTAGGAAATATCTCTTTTCAGAATCGAGCACAATTGGGGGCTGAGGTGTGAACGAAAACACGTGAGTTTGACTCGTTAGCGTCAAAAGCAAAGACATGACTAATGTATATCAACGGGGAGGTAGTACTTAAATAAAAAACTGCTTCAAAAAAAAAAAAAAAATTTATTTATAAGTAATTCCACAAAATAAACATGTTGGTATCTCATTACCGCAAACATCACTCCATCGATGAAAATCATAATTTTGACATGGTAAAAATTGTGTTAGTTCTTTTCGGTATTTCTGGGGAATTTCTCGCCAAACCTCGTAGGTAATGTTCTTCATCAGGAGTTTAATGACGTCTCTCATTTCATTAAACTCCATTATATAGCAATTGTAGACAGAGGTGTCCGCAGTTGATTTGTCGATAGTTTTGATATTGGTCGTTGTTGTAATAGATTCGAACATTCTTCCCCACATAGTTCACGAGTTCTTTCGGCGGCTTCAAGTCACCAAATGAATCGAAATATTCAACAACATTGTTTTGCTTTCTATAAGCTACCCAATGTTTGCCTGGATTATTAGAGTCATCCAAATTTATGATGGCACATTCGCGTTGCCAGGGCTGCTGCTGATGTGGTAGAGAGTCGCGCATGAAAACCCCTCTAAAATGAGGAATTTTTAAACGTTTGACATATCGCAAAAGGTCCACATCATATAACGGTCTATTGGGTAGCTTTATTGGCAGTTTTTTTGTTTCTTCATGTACAATCCAAAGCCTCCGCGAGCGTTCTTTTTCATATACAAGCCGGATCCTTTTGCCCCAATAACTTCCATAGCTTTATTGTGACGTTGATCTTCTTCCAGTTTCTTTTGCGCATTCTTAGCATCGATTACGGTTTTAGCTATTCCCGCCGCCCCGCCACTGAGGGCTCCAAGTGCCGAAAGGCCTGCAAACAGGGGAATCAATGGTAGAAATCCTCCAGATTTTTTTCCTTCAAAGTGTATCGTCCTGGGTAGTCGAATTTGCTTTTTACCACCTGCTTTCCTTACGGCGATTTTCGCGGCTCTCAAAGCTTGCGAGGCGGCCTTCTGTAGCGTTGTGGAAGGACTTTTTTTCATAGCCTTTTTAACCTTGCTGATTACGTGATTTCTAAAGGAACTCTTCTTCTGCTGTCCCACCCCCATTCCAAGTTTACGTTTGATCTTCATGCCACCGGTCACCGCCAAAGCAGCTGCTCTTTCTCCCAACGTTGCGTCCCTTGATTTGACACGTGTCCAAGCTTTGTTTTCGAGTATTTGATCTGCCTTGTGTCGATCGTTCAAGGACTTGTGTTGAGCGTATGCAATGTCGTGCTCCTTACAGGCAGCGTCTAAGGGATTAATGCCCGAATCACCGCGTGCTAAGCGTTTTTGTAGCTTTGTGCCCGGACCACAGTATTGATAGTTCGGAATGTGGAGCTCAAAGGGCAGATTGTTTATGAGCGAATTTAAGACACCTTTACCCAAGTAAAGACTCATTTGAACTGATGTCATATCATCACGTGATATATTTATATACATATACATACACGTAAACGTCTCGCACGTCACGTTTTACGTCACGCACCTCACGTTTTAAGTCACGCACCTCACGTTTTACGTCACGCACCTCACGTTTTACGTCACGCGCCTCACGTTTTACGTCACGCACCTCACGTTTTACGTCACGCACCTCACGTTTTACGTCACGCACCTCACGTTTTACGTCACGCACCTCACGTTTTTATATATTTATACACAACGACTTGACTAAAAATGCCATACAATGAAGGTCATTCAACAGAAACAAATGCTTCCGATTGAAAACTTGGACTTTACCTCCAAGCATGAGAAGAGTAAACATGGCGAGTTATTACCAAACTCGTTTCGTGCAATCATATGTGGACCGAGTGGGTGTGGTAAAACAAACGTAATGCTGTCATTACTGTTTCACCCGAATGGCGCGAAATTTAAAAACGTTTACGTTTACTCCAAATCTTTGTATCAACCGAAATACGAGTTGCTTCAAGAGGTGCTAAGTAAGACGAAAGTAGTAGGCTATTTCCCGTTCAAAGATAATGAGGAAATAATAAGTCCCGCTGAAGCTAAATCAAATTCCATATTCATATTTGACGATGTGGCTTGCGATGGGCAGCAGAAAATTCTGGAATATTACTCAATGGGCCGTCATAAGGATATTGATTCTGCTTATCTATGTCAAACGTACTCAAAAATACCCAAACAACTGATTCGAGACAATTGTAATTTAATTGTACTCTTCAAGCAGGATGAAGTAAACTTGAGGCACGTATTCGACGAGCACGTGTCACCTGACATGAGTTTTGATCGCTTTAAAAAACTCTGTTCTGAATGTTGGAGCGATCAATATGGTTCTATTGTTGTTGTAAAAGATTTTGCTCTCAACGACGGAAGGTATCGCAAAGGATTCGACTTGTATATAAAAATGTAATTCCATGTGTTGTATGATTAATATGCAGCAAGATGTTAAACCAGCAGGATGTTCGTAAACGTAAAGTTCTACAACTCTCACGTGATATACGTCGAAAATATCTAGCTCTCAAGTTGGGTAGATCTGAGCAGGATCGGACATTAAATACATTATTTAAACCCCTAATAAAACCTCTAAAAGAAATTGTTACAACGTCCCATGAATCTGCGCAAGGTTTAAAAAATATAAAGAAAGAAGAAGAAGAAGAACCCGAAGTAGAAGAAGAACCATTAAAAACAGAGGATACAAGCCATCCCACTGATTTTATTCCGATGGAAGATGTAGCTCAGACTGAGGGTGATGATGATGATGAGAGTGTATATTCCAACGCTTCAGAGCCAAACCCAGAACATATTTCGGATGAGGCCTTCAGAGAGTATCTGGAGCAATATCCTGAAATATCACATAAGTATATGCTTGATTACTGGAATAAGAGCTCAAATATAGACCTAGTTTACGGTCCAGTTTACGATTTGACTCACTCTAAATGGCTTCTCGGAGGGAAAAATATCGATTTTGATCGGAATACTGGGGCTATTATAACGGAGGGGGAACATGTTAAAGGGACACCAGGTCTCTACCAACTGATATTTTATGATGAGCCTGAAGATTATACCGATGATGATAAATTGGCATACAAGACGATTTTAAATTTAACTAACGCTCACAGAAACACAGCTGGACGTCTAAAAGGTACATCGAGATCAAAATATCTAGATATTATTAAACCTATGTTTCCTCCGCCATCGAGAAAGCCATCGAAATCGACTAGCAGCATATCATCGAAATCTGGAGTTGGACTTGCAATGTACTGCTGAGAGAAGCCAACGTTATATACTAGTGTAACACATCGTTTTAATGTTATTTGCATGATGAGTCTCGACAAATTCGGACGTCGGTCAACGACGATGTCAAATAGACCGCCTCCTCAATCTCTCCTCCGTAATATGTTATTAAAGTTTCCGCAAACGGCTGAAGGTAACGTCGATATTGGCAATGTGAGGATAAGCAATGTGTTACCACCTTCAGCTAGTTCTGATGCTGACAGTAAAGAATACGTTGACTCACAGTTAAATCGATTGGTGAATATTGTGAAAGTTGTAGATAAAAAGCTTACGGCAACCAATTCAAATTTTGTTCAGTTAACTCAACTTTATACTAATTTAAAAATCGATATACCCAAACAAATTGCCAGTGTGACAGGCACACGGTTTGCTGAAATCGAGCGAAAAATAACTGCCGATGAAGGCATTGTGAAAGATTTGATTAAAACTCACCAAGAAACGGCCGAGTTAACAAATAATTTGAAAAAAGAAATGACTACTAACCAAGAAACCGTCGTCGAGTTAACAAATAATTTGAAAAAAGAATTGACTGCTAATGAAGTTATTTTGAGAGATTTATTAAAAGCTCACCACGAAACTGCCGAGTTAGCAAAGAAATTGGAAAGAGAACTAAACCGATTTCATTATACTACAACACCATCAAATATTCCTTAAATACTTCAACACACTTGCACTCGCTTTAGAGCTCTTCAAGATGTCTAAAGAAAAAATTCAAGTTGTTAATGAACTCCATGCTCCAGCACGTAGGAATTATCCGCGACGTAGAACAATCATTAAGGGTCTCGATGATTTATGGCAAATGGACTTAGCTGAAATGCGACCCTATGCACACCAAAATAAAGGTTACAAAATGATTATGGTTGTTATTGATTGTTTCTCAAAGTACGTGTGGACGATGCCTCTAAAGACAAAGACTGGAGTTGAAATTACCAAAGCTTTCTCCAACATATTAAAACACAGCCGACGACGACGACATCCTAAAAATCTTCAAACCGATCAAGGTACAGAGTTTTTCAATGCAGATTTCCAAAAATTAATGTCGCAATTCAACATTAATCATTACAATACGTTTAGCGTTAAAAAGGCTGCGATGGCAGAGAGATGTATTAGAACTTTAAAGACAAAACTATACAAGTACTTTAGTTTGCAAGGCACCTACCGATGGATCGACATTTTGCCAAAAATTGTGGAAGAGTACAATAACACGAAACATTCGAAAATACGATGTAAGCCTTCGGAGGAAAACAAGTCAAACGAGAAGGAAATTTCTCGAAAATTTTACTCACATTTGAAGATTGCTGGACCACGCAAACTTAACGTTGGCGACATTGTACGCTTAAGCAAAGCCAAGCATATTTTTCAAAAGGGATACACCCCTAATTGGAGTACCGAGCTCTTTAAAATTACTAATGTCAAAATAACCAATCCCGCGACTTATCTGCTTGAAGACATGTTGGGTACACCAATCAACGGGGCTTTCTACGAGGAGGAATTGCAAAAGACGAAAGCACCCGATGTCTACCTCGTAGAAAAGGTGCTTAGAAGAAAGGGAAAGAAGGCGTACGTGAAATGGTTGGGTCTCGATAACAAGCATAACAGTTGGATTGAAAACACTGATTTTGTATAGAATCTTATGGAAAATACGAACAAATTTAGCAATTCAAGGGGCCTTTTTTGAATAACCTTCAAACTTACCGCTTTTTCCTCATAGTGGGGGTATATAAATACAAGTGTGTGCGAACCTACATTTTATTCAGTCGTGTGCACCTACAATTTAAATCAACCGACAACAACATGAGTAGTCAAGATAGTGGTTATAGTTCTTGTGAAATTGTTTTTGAAAGTGACTCGGCATCGTCATCATCGTCATCATCGCCGTCGCCAACACCTCCTTCACCTTATGCAGTGACGCTTAATGATTGTGTTGAGGAAATAGACCAAGCTTTAATTTCATACGAGTATGCTGCTAAATTGGAGCGATACCATCTACTGGAAACGAATTTTTCCCTAAGTAGTTATGCACTTTTGTGCGGAATAAGCCCGACCAGAACCTTTACTCCTGCAATAACGCTAACACCTTTACTTCGACCCGGAAGAATTTCGTTTGGTACATTTGAGTGGACTACTTTTATTGAATTGTTGCGTCAGAGATATGATGACTTTTTCCACGCGAATCTATCATCACCTCCTGACGAATACGATCCTGTAGTTTTCCCTTGTGGAAACTTTTGTAAAGTCACTCAATTAGTGTACGACGATACCAAGTTCCTACTTGCAAACAAACATGGAGTCGAGTTCTACCTGGACGAGAATGATGTTTCCGACATCCTTGAAGCAAATTGCAATTTGGTGAAGAACTACATTTCGTTGCTAGAAGACTTGGACTTTAATACATTCTACTGTAATTTAATAGACTCTACACGAGCTTATTTGGCTATTAATTTCAATAGTATTTGTGACACTAGTAGATTTAATACTTTAATTTTAATTTGTGCTGTTATGCCAAATTGTTTAGAAAAAATGCTCTACACGAGTACATGTATTACTATAAAGATGATGTTATTAATGATATATATAATCACTGTTCAAATTAAAAAATGTATCAAATTTTTTTAATAAAACACTTCTTTTTTTTATATTTTATTTTTTATTACCCAAGCAAACATACATAAAAAAACTACAAATAATGCAGTAACTAAACATACATAAATAAAAAAACTACAAATAATATGGTAAACAAGTATATATATATATATATATACATATATATATAACTAATACATTAGGCACGTAGTTCAGTCTGAAAATCGCACTCGTTTATTTTCATGTAATTCATATCGAAACCAAGCACAATATTTCTGCATATTCAATAAATATTTCAAAATTATGGCAAGCTAATAATCAGTAATCACATCTTAATTTATTAAAATTTTGAATTAACATATCTGAAGAAAAAAAAACAAAAAAGAAAAATTAGCTTTTATATCCCCACGGAAGGGTGTCATGTGAGTGGGGAAGTAATTGACGTTTATCATCATAGGGGCTAAGTCTAATTTTATTCTGACTGATGCTGTATACATCATGCAAATAAGACCGAATGGTGCGTTGAGTGATATATTTTTTGGTATAATTTTGCAAACAATTTAGGTAATCATTAAAAGTAATTTTATTTTTTACGACATTGGACTTAACCCCCTTTGATTTTTTCACAACTTTACCCCCTTGCACTTTATAACTATACATTTTTGATCGTAATGCCACAAAATGTGTCATTATTTTACCATTAGCTTCATCCTTCATTAAACCAGGAATTTTTTTGTTTATTAAAGGAATCTTATAGGCGTTATTGGAGGGGTAATCGGAAGTGTCAAATTTTTCTAAGTGCTCTCCAATCAAACTTTTGTAAACGTCATCGCAATTTAATTCGTAAATAAAACTATCGGTGTCAGTGTACATTAATTTTAAATTTTCCACCCCCATAGTTGGTAACATGAAATTATAGTGAAAATCATACATACATGTTTTAGAAATGTCCAGGATAGCCATACCGATATACAGGGGTTTGTTGAAGAGTAGTTCAGCTTTTTTTAATTCGATAGCCATAAGTTTGTCGTCAAAAACTCTTCGATTATGGAATCGGGGGCTGGCTATCAAATTTTTTGCACCGTAACGACCCTCGTAAGAAGTAAGTAATTTCACTACCCTATGGAGCCTGATGTTTTCCATAGTCTTACCAAATACCGCATTATTAGAAAGTTTAAACTGATTTTTTTTAAAATTGCTTGTGGCTAAATACTTAAGCGAGTATTCAGCTCGATATAGGACTTTAGCCAAGCCGATTGTTTGAATTTTAGTACTTTGTGAATTTTGGTCAATTTTAACCCGTGTTCGAGGGCTTGTTTTAAATTACGATAATGCAGAGTGTATTCTTTTTTTGGGTAAAGGGTGGTCATTAATTTGGACAATTTGGAACCTGGAGGTTTGCGGTGTTCAGGACAAAATAGGAAATCTTTGTGCTCGTCATGTAAACTTTCGGGATACTCTAAATCAACTTGTAAAATGTATCCGACGGGTGAATCGTCGGGAATCTGAGTAATGTCGATGTTTGTATTGGGCTCCCATTCAAACCCCCCATAGGGAAGGAACTGTGACATTGCCCACCCATATAAATTGTTTACGTCAAAGTACATAAGGTACTTGGACGGTTTAGAAGAATCATATTCGGGCATGTATTTATTGTTAGCTTCGGAATATCGATTTGAACAAACAGATATTCCTCCACGTATTGATGACTCGACAAACAACAACATGTCAACATCTTTTAAAATTTGTAATTTACATTTCGTGTACTTGAGCGTACAATCCCAAGTATATCCGGGCATAGTATAGTACCATGCCGGATCTAGTTGGTAAGTTTCCAGAGCAGTTGTTCGAAAGTTTTCCATAACGTCACAAAGAAGGAGAATGTCTGTTCGCATATACAAATCTGCATATTCGCCTAAATTTTGAATTTTGAAAGCTTGCCAAACGTTTTGCGCATGAGTGTAATCATCCGCGGAAATATGACAATCATTTAATTTGTTGTAAAAACTCTCAATTGCTGGAAGACTAGTGGTATCATTTAGCTTATCAATACTATCAATGTAATCGTATGGAAAAACACCTTTCCTCGTCAACAGTTTGAACGTTTCATTAGTCAAGTTACCAAATTCCCCTTTTAATGTGACCAACTCCTCTATTTTTAGTGTAGACACCAACTCATCGAGACTGGTACCCAAAAATCTAAAGGAGTCTATATAGCGAAATTTAATTTTAGTTTCTGGTTCATACTGCGTAAAAGAAATGTATTTTTCCATGTTCACAGGTAGTACACTCAAGGGTCCACGTTTAGCAAGATCTCTAATAATAAAATGACTGTCGTATCCGCTAAGATTATGGAAAACTATGGGCACTACAAATAGTTTTTTGAAGTTCAGATTGCACGATTGATGTGCGAACCCTCTAAATAATCCCGTAAAATGATCGTGGTCTTTAACGACGATGTCTTTTTCTTTAAACCTACTCTCACAAATGTGACAGCAGACACCGTTTGCGACGACAGTAGGCATACAAATAGGAACAATATTTATAATTTAGATTCAATAAATTTCGCGACTTCTAACATTTGATTCGCAAACCAGTCCATGCAATCTTCCCCTCTATAACTATTGTAGTAGGAAATCTTATTATCATAGCTGCATTTTAAGTAGAATCCTGCACTAAATGTTTTATGATGTTGATACTTGGTAGTTGTATGAGATATCTTTTTATCACACTTTTCTAAAATTGACTCGAAATCGGCATAAACGACAAAAGGACATTTCTGCTTGTATACATGATTTTTAAATTCAACGTTATCATATGGGGGGAAAGAAATTTTACAATCATTGCTGTTTATGCATAAAATTTCGTGGTCCGTTAGTTTTTTTTCGTTTTGAAAATAGTTTAAGCACCTATCGCAAATAAATTTTTTATTTTTACTTTTGTTAAGTTGGTTTGAAACTAGTCTAGACATATTTTTAATCCAACAATAATGATATTTAATGGTGGTAGTAGTGTGCTCGTTGTTGACGGGAGGAGCCTCGTAGTCGTTTAATTTTGGAAAATATTCATCTTGAATTAAAAGTAAATTTACATGACGCGGCAGTTTATTTTTAGTTAAACGTGCAGGTACCACTACGTAAAATGACTTTTTATTAGTTTGATTTAGTTCTAAAGCGTAAACGTTTACAGAGATTTCATTTAACTTTTCAAATTTTGATATTTGCGTTAGTTTCATAGGCAATTCTAAACCATCTGTATTCAAAACTGTACTATAGTGAGGGTAAGTAAATGTATATTGAGAGTTTATTTTAGCTGGAAACAAAAAACTCGTTACAGCCCAGTAAAAACACGCCAGGTCCGTATTTTGGACGTTTATGCATGCCTTTTTCGTTAATATTTCTTTTGGTAGTGGAATGAAGGATGAACCGTTCCCAATTTCAAATTTGTTAATAGCTACTTCTAATAAATTTATTTTTGACAACGCCCACCCACTGTCTTTTTCTTGAAATTCCTAAAGTTTATTTAAAATAAAATCTACAATGCTTTTATATTCTTGCGCTAAATCCGTCCCCAAATCAACAACGAAATTTGGGGATCCAAAGTATTTAATGTCAATTACTTCCCCACCATCACTATTATTTTTTAAAAAATCACCACAAAATGTAACATTTACTTTGAGCGACGGTGTATCATTTTTTAAAATTTTACAAATTTTTGATTTAAATAATTTAAATGCGGCCTGCAAAAAATCTTTTATTTCTTTGTGTTTTAAATTGATAATGACCCCAGTTCTAATTCTATTATTAAAAATCGCGTTGACGTCTTCCCATTTAACGCCCCCTTTAGTGCCGCGCCCCTGTCTAATGCCCTCCCCTACTACATGAGAAGACGCTAATTTAATAATACACCGTAACCTTTTCAACTGCCCCATTTTGGTGTAAATTTTTCTTTTTTCCCCTACCGTGAAATTCCATTTTTTATAGCTAAATTACATTTCCTAAGGTGAGTGCTGATTAGTGATAACCATTTATTTTTATCAGAATATGTAGAAATATTGTGCTGAGTTTTAAGAATTTGTTCAATTTGTTTAAAAACGAGTGCGAAATTCATGACTCACCTAATTTTTTTGGATTTTAAATAGAGTTCTGGGAGCACAGCTCTTTGATACCTCGTGCAGGCCAATAAAAACTGAAGTCTCCTTTGTTTAGATCGTCGATGTGGTTCTTGTAAATTTCGGTAGACCTTTTGGGCAGAAAGGTGATGACGTTCTCCTCCAATTCCACTAGGATAGATTCCCCTCCAAATTTGGATTTGGCGAGCTGAACACGATAAATTTTCTATGGGATGTTGGGTTGCAGGTCCTTTAGCTTAATTATGGGCTTGTTTTCGGTATCTGTAGATGAGGTAAATTCGTTTAATTTTTCGAGAAAACTCATCTAAAATAATAATAAAAAAATGGAATACTAGCATGAAAAAACCACCGAAAAAAAACACTTACTTTAAAAACTTAAAGATGAGGATAGCAAAAAAAAAGTCTTAGATGGATTGAAGCTTAACAGCCAAAAAAATATAGATCACTGGTACAAATTACTGAAAAAATCAAAAAATTTGTACTGTTAAAATTACAAAAAAAGTTTTTAAAAAATTAACTTATTTAGCACTTTGAAGTTTAGATTTTCGAAATTTACTACAAAAAATGTAGAGCACTGGTACAAAAAAGTTTTAAAAAGTCTTAGATGGATTGAAGCTTAACAGCAAAAAAATGTAGATCACTGGTACAAATTACTGAAAAAATCAAAAATTTGTACTGTTAAAATTGCAAAAAATTTGTACTGTTAAAAAATTAACTTATTTAGCACTTTGAAGTTTAGATTTTCGAAATTTACTACAAAAAATGTAGAGCACTGGTACAAAAAAAGTTTTTAAAAAAAATTAACTTATTTAACACTTTGAAGTTTAGATTTTGAAATTTACTACAAAAAAAAATGTAGAGCACTGGTACAAAAAAAGTTTTAAAAAAATTAACATTAAATGTACTTACAATAACTCCAACTGGAAACTGTTCACTGAACACTAACTAGCAGCACAATGTAAAAAAAACAACTGGAAACAGCTCACTGAATATTAACGGGCAGCAGCAGCACTGGTGAAGAGACTTTTACGACTGAATTGTCGATTGATATGCTTCGGCTTTTATAGCACTCGAGAAAAACAACAACATTATCTGTGGGAAGATAACTAAATTCGTTTCGTGGAAATGTGGTTGTATTTTTCGCCGTTATCAGTCTTATCTAATTTTTATCCAGGAAGCTACATCCTGTGTGAACGGATGTAGATGTTTGTGCTAGAATTTGTTTTCTGTAAATGTGGTTTTATTTTTTCTCGTTATCATGCTTATCTAATTTTTATCGGGAGGCTTCATCCGGTATAACCGTTAAAGTATGTTTTTAAATTTTTTTAGAAAATGTAGATTGCAGGGCCGTATTTAAAAAATTTTTAGTTTGAAAAAAATTTTAAATTATTAAAAGTATATGTTTTTAAATTTTTTCAGAAAATGTAGATTGCAGGGTTGTATTTAAAAAAATTTTAGTTTGAAAAAAAGAATTTTGTGTGTTATTAAACACTTTGAAGTTTAGATTTTGAAATTTACTTAACTTAAGCAAGCTCAATTTTCGGAGGAATATTATAACACTATTGACAAAAATTATATCTTTTTATTAATAAAATGCTAAATATTATATAATAACCTCCTCCAGATCACGTGACATAATTATCCAATCATGATCAAGCAATTTTTTCCGTAAATTTGACATCTACGCCACTCACAGATAATGCCTGTCTTTTCCGCGATTCAATTGGACCAATAACAAGGAAGTTAAGCGCTTTGTGCCCTTATGGCAACGTTCATTGCGCATGTTTTTCTTTAAATTTGACATCTACGTCACTTGTAGATAATGCCTGTTTTTTCCGCGATTCAATTGGACCAATAACAGCGAAGTTAAGCGCTTTGTGCCCTTATGGCAACGTTCACTGCGCATGTTTTTTCTTTAAATTTGACATCTACGCCACTTCTAGATAATGCCTGTTTTTTCCCCGATTCAATTGGACCAATAACAACGAAGATAAACGCTTTGTGCCCTTATGGCAACGTTCATTGCGCATGTTTTTCTTTAAATTTGACATCTACGTCACTTGTAGATAATGCCTGTTTTTTCCGCGATTCAATTAGACCAATAACAGCGAAGTTAAGCGCTTTGTGCCCTTATGGTCACGTTCATTGCGCATGCTTTTCTTTAAATTTGACATCTACGTCACTTATAGATAATGCCTGTTTTTTCCGCGATTCAATTGGACCAATAACAGCGAAGTTAAGCGCTTTGTGCCCTTATGGCAGCCATCATTGCATCATCTGGTGGCAGTTTGTGGAACTTTGACATAATTGGACTAAACATGGCCGCCGCCGCCGCCGCTCTCCAACGCCATCTACTAACACTTTGTGGAACTTTGGCGCCACCAACGCCATCTACTAACACTTTGTGGAACTTTGACATGATTGGACTAAACATGGCCGCTCTCGAAATTTGAATTTACCGCGCAACACGTCGGCGCGACACCAGCGCCTCTGGTGGCAGTTTTTGTAAGTTATCCAGAACCCGCTTTGCCCTACTACTGGTAATGTCCAGTTTCAAAAAAATCCTAGAATAATTATAATTCACCAATTTAACACGTCGCTTAACTTAACAACTGTCATATTGACGCCACACAATATCTGTATTTACTCTTTGTGGACCAACGTATTGATTTTCCTGCTGTCGGATTTTGAGATCAAATCTCCTCTACAAATTTAATGTAGTTTCAAGTACTTCCAATTTGGTGTGTACATATATATATATATATTGAAATAGATTTTTTTCATTTTTACCGGTAGATATAACACAAAAAATGTAGAAAGTATTTCCGCATGGTGCGATTTTCTTCACAATAACAATGCCCACCATCCCTTTTCAGCTTTGTCGTCGAAACTGGATCGGACCGCAAAATAGCTGATTCGAAATAGGACAACGAGTGGCTTGTTTTGGCTTCGGAATTAGTCAACAATTATGGCATATTATTATTAACGTTAATTTTCTGTTTACTGAAAATATTGCTACTAATTCATATTGACTAATGTTATATTTCTCACAACAAATTATTATTAAATGTTACTTTTTGAAAATGATTATTGTTACAAATAATTATAATAATATTTATACAAGTCTTTCAATTATCTGATTTTTTAATATTCACCTCACATAATAAATCTAAAGATGCAAATGAGCAAGCAATATAAGTAAAAAGCTATGATATAAAAATTGTTGATAATCATGAAAAAATTAGAGGAGAAACTAGAAACGAGAAAAATAATATGAAGAAAGTATGGTAGGAAAGTTAAACATCATATTCATCATCATCATCATCATCGCCTTTTAATTTCGTCCAGATTTAACAAATTCGGTCACTATTCCGTCTTTACAAGCTGCTTTGCAGTTACACATTCTTCTTATATCCCCTTATATTTCTTCAACTGTGGGGCATTTTCTGTTATCACTCGATTTGTTTTGCATTATGTTGTTATCTTCTGTTAAATTGGCTTGTTCTTCATCTCTACAGGGTTGAACCGTAGGGTTCGTTCCATATTTTTCCAATCTTTAAAATAATATTCTAATATACCAATTATGGTTTTTATACCTCTTCTGTTAAATAGATGCTTTTATTGTTGTATACTTTTATTTTTATATAAAATTGTCTTCGTTGATAAGTGCGCCTGTCTCATTCTATATCTTCTACATTTTTATTGTTGTTTCATTGTTTGTGTCGTTTGGTGTTGCATGTTTGTTTTCGTTCATTCAGCGTATTTTTTCTTTATTTCCAGGGTCTGTAACACTTCGACGTTCCATCTTAGTATCTTGGATTTCCGGGTATAGTTTTTCCCTTGTTCAATATTATTTATTTTTGCTATGACCAGGTCTATGTCTACCATTGCGTCTCCTTATGACCTTATAACTTTGGTTTTTTATTTATTGAACTAACATGCGGTTAATCTGGTTTTTAACAATAACCGCCGGAAGTTACTTTGTGTTTTGTACTGTGGAAAATTCATATTAGGTCACCATTCTTTTATTTATGTCAACACTGTTACTAATCATTGTGTCCGGATCGTTATGTTCAACTTTTGGAAACGTAGTCTAGGTTCAATTATAAAACAAAAAACTTAAAAGTTGTAGATTATTTATTTCCGAGTAACTACACAAATATAAAATTATAATCGAAAATTTTTTAATTGATGCCCATGTCGATATGTTTACATTCTTTCCCAAGTAACAACGCTAACAAAAAAATTTGTTGTTTACAAATTTGGCAAACGGTACAATAAAAATTGATCGGTTAAAAATTATTCGCTTTATTGGTAAACACTGTTACTTTACTTGAAAACAAATACATATAGGTACAGGGGATAATTGAAAAAAAATCGGTTATAAATTTGAAATGGATAACAATAGATCTACAACACTTTTTCTCTTATAACTGAAGCTATAACATTCTCAAAATCTGAACATAACGAAACGGGTCACTTTGCACATTTATATAGAGGACCCAACAACACAGTTCAAATGTAAAATCTAGCTGAATAAAGAGTGGATAACAAAAAATTCATAGGACACATATTTAAGTATACTTTCGTTTGTTTTAGAAATTACTGTAAAAAATGGTAATTCTGTTGTATTATTATATTATAACCAATGATAACCAGAATAGCTACTTTTATGTATGTTCAATAAATACCTTTCATATACCCAACTACAAAAATATTTACAAAATACGGAAAGTAATTACTACTCGTGTGAAATTCAGATGTCATTCATATAGTAAGTAAGCGCCTAAAACAAAATTTAAATATTCTTTGAAGTGTTGATTTTATATTTCATTGCAAATTAAAATCCAATAAAAAGAAACATTAACACGATCAAAAGAGTCTCTCTTTTCAGTGCTATTTTGTTAGACACGATGTTAACATTTTACCATAAAATTCCAGTTCATTAAACAGTAATAACATGTTAACTGTCTGTCAAAACACTAATTAATGATCCAGCAAGGAGTATTTAATCATCTGTTGGAGGTAACTGAAATATCTCTTTTCGGTTTGATTGAGAATTATGGAGAGCTACAGTGAGTATTTAAATTTGACACGCTATTGAATATGAAACCGTTAGAGTTTATAATTTTGTATTTATAGGATATCTGAATTGTTTACTTTTGAAGTTTAATAGATTTACGATTATTTACGTGCTGTGTTTGACAAGATAACAGCAGTTTTCAATTATCTCGTAAACAAATTATTGTTTGGAATGTATAACAGCTTTTGTACACAGTGTACTCCACAAGTTATTAATAACTCCTATGAGTATTTGGAAACTGATCAATAATTAATAATTAACCACCTTTTAAGCGAACAAAACTAGATATAAAAATTATTTTAGAATTATACTTCACATGCTCTTTTAATTGGCTACCATGGTAACAATGTTTTTTAATGCTACTTTTTTACTCCCGTGCGTGAAATTTAATTTTCGAATCTAATATTTATTCAAAAACCATATTTTCGTAAAATGGAAATATGAGACTTGTATTCAATCCAGAATCCATGAATTAAAAACATTATAATACGAGAAACGGTGTTCGAATTCTTTGCTACTTGAATTCGAATATTCGAATATTTCTCGATTCATAATGTTTGAGTCTCCCATGACTAATTTTTTTTCAAGAAATACTCCTTGCAGTTTATTTAGCTATAATTACAATTCAATGCTGACCAATTAGCAATTTGGTTATAACTTAAACTAACTAGGGTTTCAACTTAATCTAAGGTATACTCAATAGTGTTCCTCAGGTAGTTTTAATACTTTAAATACATTAATCTTGGTGCCTACATTTCACAAGCTGTATTTTAAATTTGTCACCAAACTAACTCAAAAGGTTTCGTCCTCTTGAGCCTCCTTTCTAATCCAGTTTTGCTTGATGGCCTCAATATTCACGTGAGATGAAGTCGATATTCGTGACTCCCAGCAAATTTTTGATGGTCTAGTCAACAGTTTCCATTTTCAAGTTCCGATGAAGGTTTCTGTTTCTGATGTACCTGGGGGCATCCACGATGTTCCTCACCACTTTGTTCTGGAATCTCTGAATAGACAGAGTGGAGTTTCTTCTAATAAGCCAATACATTTTTCTGTATTTGAGTTTGAGTTCTTTTCATTTCTTTTTGATTTATGCTTTCCAGCCAAGCTTGGCGTCGAAGGTAATACGTAAGTATTTAACTGTATTTAAATAAGATCAAATTATTATTCTTGTTTGATCCAAAAGTATCTGATTGAAATATATTATTCAATGATATCTGAATATTATCTGGGAAGAAATAGCTTCATCTTGTGGTTTAGGCTATCGTGCCAGACCTCATCGATTTTTCAATTATATTGGTAATTCTATGTACTTGATCTATGGTTGAGTGTTTATTTCTAAATTCAAACTGACAATTTGGGATTAACTCTCTTTCTTCTATTATTGGCTTTATTCTTTTGATTAAAAATTTCTCAAAAATCTTCGACATGACAGTGAATAAGGAGATTTCATGGAAAGGTTTACCCAGTTTTGGTATCATTATGACTATAACTTTCCAGAGTCTAGGAACATAGTTGAACCTGAATGCTGCATTTATTAGATTACTTAATTTAACTAAAGCTATTTTAGGTAATTGTTTTCTTCAGATTATTGTGTTCTTTTATTTCAGAAGCAACTTCTTTGGAAGAGGTAAAATCAAAAACAAATTAGATATCTACAAATTATATTAAATTATTGGAAAACACTTCGTCTTAAATATTGTTCAATGAAGTGACTATACACGAGAGAATGTGATAAGAGATTTAGTACTCGTATTGCTTTAATTGTTCTTCAACAAAAATATAACTCAATGGCAGGAAGCAGAGTTATAGAGAAATAGTAAATAATTCTGATTTGGTTTGTTGGGAAAATGGCTTAGAAACTGAGGTACATATAATGAAATTTATTAAATTACAAATTAGTCAAGAAAATTCTCTCGTAGGTTACCTTATCTCTTTTGCATTTAATTATATTGGGACCACTAAAGTAAACATTTTGCAGACGGTTACAAAAATATAACTCTAACAACTGACTCATAACTTACCTCACTTTACAAGCTATCAATTAGTATTGACTGATACAGTTAAAGGCTTGCGAAAAAATATTGTTAGCAATTACAATTACCAAGTTAAATCTCTCTAATATTTGATACTTTACAACTAGTTCCGAGTTTTCTTTTATTTTTCTTCAAGAAAAAATTTAAATGCTCACAAATTCATCCCTAATTTCTGAACTGGGTCAAAATTATTTCCAAGAACTTTGAAAATTAATTAATTTCTTGCCGGAAGACGTTCGTAGTTTAAATTTCGAACGTGTTGCCTTGTTCAACTGAAGTGAAGAACGAGGTGAAAACTGTAAAGAACTCTTGTAATTAACAGCTTAAGGAAGTGAATAATTTCGCTCTATTTAGAATCGTGGAGAGGAGGGTACACATCTCAAAAACTTGTTTAACATTTTTATATTAAAAAAAATGCCAGGATGTGGAGCCAACCTTTGTCGGAGATACGTGAAAACGGTGTACTTGTAAAAAGATAACTGACAATAAATTTAAAAAATTAGATTGTATAAAACAACAACCGGAATTACCTGTAACATAAATAAATAATATAAATATAAATTTTTCATATGCTGCAAGTTTATGATATTCCTAAATTTATCAAAGCAAAGTCATCGTAAATATATTTACAGACTTATAATACGAGGATGTATCAGAAATAACGAGACTGGTGCTATAGTATAACAATGAAACATTTATTTAAAAAACTTAAACAACCATTCTTTAAAGTACTCTCCATTCTGTTTAATACACTTATTCCATCGCTTTATCCACTTGTCATAAACTTCTGAGAAACCGTTTTTTGATAGTCTGTTTAGTCTACCCATCACAGCGTTGTTCAGCTCTAAATCCGACTCAAATCTTCGTCACATGGAGCAAGGTCGGGAGAGTAGGGGGGGTGAACCATAATTTCTACCCCTAATTCTTCAATTGTTCGTTGACGTGAGCCGGAGCATTGTTGTAATGCAGCCGACAACCAAAGTCTTGATAAAGCGGTCGTTTTTTCTTTAATTTTGCCTTTAAGGGTCCTCGAACTACATTATAATAGCACTTCCCAGTTACAGTATATCTTCTAGGTACAATGTGATCTTAAATAACGCCACAAATCAAGTGCATCACTTTACCAGCGCTTTTAACAGTTTTGGCCTTCTGCGGTTTTGGGCTTTCTTTATGCTTCCACTGCATACTCTGAGACTTCAATTCAGGAGCGTAATGATAAAACAAATTTTCGTTACATGTAACCATAATATTTAAAAACTGTGGATTACGTTGCAGTTACCTTTTCCACTGCAGACAAATTGTCACTCCATTCGCTTTTTGTTAATCGGTCATCACTTTTGTAATCCATCTTGCTGCGACTTTCCGGTACACTTAATATTCATGAATAATTTTTTAATAAGTGGAGCCCTAAGACAAATTAACAATGTGGAAATTCGTTTTATACCAATCCGCCGATCATTTTGTATCAAGTCGTTAATTTCTGTATTTTTTGTGTCAGTTTGCGCAGTTTTATTGAGCAGAGCAAAAAAGTACATACACACACTTAGAGGTTCAACACAAGATTGTGTTCATTTATTTTATCTATAACAACACAGCATGGTCAATATGCCAATAGATGGCACCACGCTATTTCCTTTCTGTTGATATATTTTCAACACCCCCACTTATCAACAAAAAATAAATTTATAAACTTTTTATTCCTAATAAATCTAATAATTTATTATGCTTTTCTCCACCTAAACTTTTGGTGAGAACATCTGCAGGCATAATATCCGTGGGCAAATATACAACATTTACAACAGAATTTGAAACCAATTCCCTAATAAAATGGTGACGTACATCTATATGTTTACTTCGTTTATGATAGACTGGATTATGACATAAATTTATTGCACTTTGATAGTCGTTTCATAAGGTGACACAATTTGTATCTCCAGTTAATTCTATCAATAAACCTCTTAAGTAAACGGCTTCTTTGGCAGCCTCAGCAATTGACATGTATTCTTCCTCGGTACTGGATAGAGCTACAGTTTTTTGCTTTGAGCTCTCCCAGGAGATCACAGAACCACAAAGTTTGAAAGCATATCCAGTGTAGGATCTACGATCTAGTTTATTACTTGCCCAATCGGCATCCACAAAACCTTGTAATTCTAAATCACTCCTTGAAAATCTTAAACAATGATTCATTGTACCTTTTAAATAACGTAAAACTCGTTTAGCACTTTTCCAATGGTTCTCATTATAAATATTATTGAATTGGCTCAAAAAACTAACAGTATAGGATATATCTGGTCTCGTTAGAACAGATAAATACATGAGGCTACTAATCAGCTGTTGAAATGGATACCGAGCTCTAATATTTTCATCTGTATAATCTTCCTCAAAATTTAACTTAATATCCATAGGCGTTTTGACTGTTTTGGCATCAGACATGTTAAATTTCTCAAGTAACTTAATGACTTAATGTTATAACATGATTTTATGGATCAAAATCTATTTGCATGCCCAAACATTCAAACCCAAACATGATTGATGTGCAATCCTAATTTTACAGCAAGAGAAAAAAGCAATCTTAAACTAGAATGTCTTATGACAGGAGAAAAAGTTTCATCATAATCTACCCCTGGTTGCTGCGAGAAACCCTTCGCTACTAAACGCGCACGATATCTCACTAATCCTTCACAACTGACCTTGGTTCTAAACACCCACTTACATTTCACTATGGCAGCTGTGGAACCTTCTGGCCAATCTACGACTTCCCAGGCATTATTTGCTTCGAAACTCTCGAACTCCTCCATAATTGCTTCTCTCCACTTATCTCCATCTGGTCTTGACAGTGCTTCTTCTACTGTGAGTGGATCATCACTGTCCAAGCCCCCTAGACACATATAGGTTCTAAAGTCTTTGTACTCTTTTGGTTTTGGATTTCTTTGTGACCTTCTATTTTCTGACATCGGTATAGGATCTGTCGTACCAATATAGTCTTCATCACTGGTGTCTTCATGTCCCTCGTTATGTCCTAAAGAAGCGTCTTCAGATTCATTCAATCTCATTTTTATCTTCTTCATTTACTGGAGGTCGTTCATTAACTATATTATCCCCCACTGAATCTGTTATCTCGTTATATCCATTTATTACTATTTCTCCGAAATCCTTATCGTCCTGGATATCTTCGATTTCAGTATGCAATTTATACATACCACCAACTAAGCTAGCAGCTGCAATTAACTGATTATTTTTATTATAAATCTTGCAACCATCAGCTCCAAAAATCACTTTGTTGCCATTCTTAATGATTTGGCTGACTGACAATAGATTTGTGGCTGCTTGTGGAACATATAAAACTTCTGTTACATGCACTTTAAACTTCCTAGATTCTGCTACTGTAGTAATATCCACGGTTCCGCTACATTCTACAAATACTCTCGATTTGTTAGCAAGAATAATTTCACTTGGTCCTTGGGAACTCACTTCAGTTAGCCAATTTTTATTTGTGGTTATATGAGCACTGGCACCTGAATCCATGTACCAATCGTTTTTATCAAAACACATATCACCAAAAAATACTGCACTGAAAAGGTTTGCAGTGTCTTGGGTAGTCTTGTTTGATTTTAAACTAGGACACTTACTTTTATAATGTCCGATTTGTTTACAATTATAACAGCGAATTTCTTTCTTATTGACATTGACAGATGTCATGTTTGAAGTTTGACTTTTGTTACCAACTGTCGAAATCTTGTCACTAAATTTTCTGCTGTTCCATCTTGCTTTGCCGATAAAAGCACTACCTGAATTATCATAATCGTCCGCCATTTCCAATAACTTTGTTTTTATTGCATCAGCCGAGATTTGGATACCACTATGTTCAATAGCCATTGTCATAGGTGAATACTTCTCTGGAAGTCCTGCAAGCAGCAAAGATCCTACCCATTCTTCATCTATGTTAAATCCAGTCCCTTTCAGCTTTTGCGCGGTTTCAATAACATGATTGACATATGATTACATGTTGTCCATGTTTTCTAACCTTGCTGAAATTAGAGATCGTAGTAAAGTTATTTTTTTGGTAAAACCTGCGTCATCATAAAAGTTTTTTTAACTTGTCCCATAGCTCCTTAGCTGTTTTCGTTTCTCTTATGTGTATATACAACGAAGTATCGATAGTCAGGATCAACTTGGACCTTGCTTGAGTAACTTTGGTGGCGTCAGTTTCGGTTCCCTTGATACATTGTAGCAAGTTATCAAGAATCAGGAAATTCTCCGCTGCAAATGCCCACTCATCATAATTTTCGCGGCCTTTAAGCTTCGGCACACTCGCGATATAATTATTACTAGCCATTATGCACTCAAAAAACAATTACTTGTGATACGGTAATACTGGGTCCATAACCTATTGAGCAGAGCAAAAAAGTACATACACACACTTAGAGGTTCAACACAAGACTATGTTCATTTATTTTATCTATAACAACACAGCATGGTCAATATGCCAATAGATGGCACCACGCTATTTCCTTTCTGTTGATATATTTTCAACAAGTTTGTGGTCGACCAGGAAGAGGTTCATCTTCAACTGATTCACAATCGTCTTTAAACTTCGTATGCCACTCAAACACTCTACATCGTGATAAACTATTTTCTGAATATGCACTTTTAATCATTTCAAAAGTTTCAGATGATGTTTTACCCAACCCAACACAAAATTTTATCGTATGTCTTTGCTCCAGTTTCATTTTTGCGACGGGTATTCAAAACATTGACAATTCAATAATTAATTTGTAATAAACATCAAAAGTTAAATCAAAGCCTACTTGAAGAAAAGTACATTAAAGATAAAGCTTTCATGTCACATTTTTCTGTTTCATAAAATTCTAGCTCTGTAGAAGTTGCAGCACCAGTCTCGTTATTTTCTGATACATCCTCGTATTACTGATTTAGCCAAATGGCTCCTTTAGATGCTTCTCATGTTGCTAGATATGCCGCTTCTGTTATTGAAACCTTTATTGATATAGATCTTTGAGTTTGCCAAGTGAGTGCACTTTTAGTAAAAACTGTATTTTGAAGTCAACGGAGATTTTATATAAATAACACTAACACAATCAGAGGCTAAGTAACGAGAAGAGAGAATTTTCTAGTTGTGGTATACCAATAGTTATTATCATTTTTGGTTATGTTCCAGTATAAATTATTATATTTGTTTCCTTATCTGCCTAAAAAAGTTGTAATGTTGAAAATATTAGTTCGCGAAGCAAAAATAAGTGACGCTACTAATTATGTATAGGGTATTGATTCATACTTGGCTCAAATATAGAACTAGTTAAACATACGTTGAGATCTGCTGGAATTTTTAATACTAGAGACTCATTAAGTCTATAACAATAATTATGTAATTGCATTTTCCTTACTTAATGTAAGTTATAAAAATAATCATTAGGTTCATGATAATCTGGCTTAAAATAAGTTCTTCTAGCATTTGGAATAGAGTTGATTTGCTCCTATCCATTATCTGCATAAAGAACTCGAATCACTATTTTTATATGTATGTAACGATAATATACAAATGTGTCTATTTTATATTGCATAAGTCCTAAACATTTTAGGTAATGACTAAATTTTGAGTTGCAACACCTCCAGGAATAGTTTACCCTATATAAGGATGTTTCCAATATGCATACCAGTTAACCACTAACACACAGTGGAATATCGATGTATATTTCTTCTTTAATATCTTCACAAAGTAATGTTACTTTTACATCGAACTGAAGAATACGTAATTTGTAATAAGCTGCAATGATTATCAGTACTCAAATATTATCATACTACGCAGAAGGAGCAAATGTTTCAGTATAATCTAATTATGAACCTTAAGAATTTTGCATTTATCCACTGATGTTTTTAAGAAATGAATTATTTGCAACATCGTTTTCTCCGGGTTCCTTCCTGTATACATTTCAAACTCATCCCGTAGGATCCAATAGAAATTTACGTATGTGAATTTTTGAGATATTAGAGACTGTGATACTACACCAGGAAGCAAGAAAAAATATTTAATACATTTCTTTTCATTTCATTATAGAAAAAGGTTCACTTGCGATCGATGAACTTGAATTGCTAGAAACTGAGAATACCAGCAATTCAGAAAAACCACTGGATTCTTCTAATGAAATGAGTAATACCGATATTGATGACATCGACGTAGTAATGGAAAACATTTTGAAAAACGCCAAATAAAAACATTATGGAAAATAACTCAATTTTTAGGGACGTAAAAAAATAAGAAAGCTCAAACTAAATGACAATATGTGTGTTACTAAACATAAAGGTTATATTTATTAGATCTAAACAAAGTCCTTCTGTAAATGTAACCTAATTGTTAGTTGATCCGAACTGAAAGACCAGTTAAACATTAGGTAAATACGCTTGTTTAAAAAATGAGAAATGTACTATTTACTGGTGACAGGTTGGAAAAAATATGAGATTTACAAATTTTAAATTTTCAGAAAATAGACCCTAATTTTTATTGACAACTGCGAAAGAATGGAATGAAAAGAAGCTGGATATTTTTTTGCTTTAAGAGAAAAATACTGGAAAACACGAAAATCACTGGAGATCATAATTTTGTAAAAGTGGTATTGATTCTTTGACTCGCAAATATGCAAATTATTCTCCCAGAAGAAGTACTAAGAAGGTTGCCGATGGCCATACTTTATGCTATTGTAAATATGTTTATTGCTAATTGTTTAATTGCATATCACGATTACAAAAACGCCGATGAAATTAGAAGAGAATATTTTTTTAAATGCAAAGAATTATAAATAATAGTGAATAAGTGAATAATGTCGCCGAGGAAAATGCAACGCCTAAGATCAACAACTGAGAATTAAAAAACATGATATTTATGCCTAACCCCTTTTTAAACAAAAACGTTTTACATTAGCTGGGAATGTGGAAACTAATATACTTGAAATATATTAGGACTCTTTGCAATGTATGTATGTTTATCCAAAGAAAGAAACTAAATTTTGTTGTTCATAACTTTTGTAAAATAAAAGGAAAATGGGGGAAATAAGTCCTTTAGTCTCACTCTAAGCTTTTATTTTTTCATAAAAAAAGACCAGAGAACTACCGGTTTTTTGGAAAAATGGGCCAAACCTTCAGGTTCAAATCACAAAAAAATAGATGTTGTAAAATTGACTAATATTATAACATGAGTTAGAGAAATCACGAAAAAGGAACACAATCATATTAAAATTAATAAAAAATTTAAGATAAAATACGGAACTCTAAAACATGCTAAGTGAGCAAATTAGTACAATTCTTTTACGAATTAAAAATAATTGTAAAATAATAATAATAATAAAAATTACCTGCGAATCTTGTAAATAAACTATCTACTTTACACTAAACTATTTGTTGTTTTTAATTACAGAATTTTTTTGTGATTTGAACCTGAATATGTGGCCTATTTTGCCACGAAACCGGTAGTTCTCCTTTTTTCTATGACAAATAAAATCTTATGACTATGAGACTGTGATAGTATAAGAGTTATTTTCCCCATTTTCCTTTTGTTAATGTACACTCACATATGGCAACAACAACCCAGTTTTGTGAAATAATATCTTCAGTTTTTATTTTATATTTTGAATGAATGTTTCTATTTAAATCATTTTACGGGGTCATTTAAAATGTTAATCTTATTTTATTTATTTATTGTATTAACCACAAAATGTTATTAGCAAACATAATACAATACACTACAAATTATACCAAATAGTAAATACAATAATGCAAGAATGGTTGGTGATGTTTGAGCACTTTTATCTCCTTTAGAAAATTAATCAGACCAATGTAATCACTGATCCAAATAAGGATTTTAAGTTTTAATTTTAAAATACTAAAAATTAGCACTTGTGCCCTTTTTTTATAAAATACGACAAACAACCACAGCGGTAAGAGGGTTGCTATTTATGTATTGAGAATAGAAAGAACAAACAAATGAAAAGTTATTATTACGATCCGCTCTTTTTTTATTAGGAGTAAGCTCTCACAGCTTTCATGGAAATATATAAAATCAGTTTAGTTTCATTAACGATATTATTAAAAAAAGAACAAACATCAACAATTTTGTGTTAATTAATAATAAATACAAATTTTTACACTTAAGAATGACACTTATTGCCTTAATGAGTTTTATATTTCGACTGTATTTTTAATATTATTTTATGTGACGAAATTATTTACAAATCCTTTTTGTTGCGAAAATAATCAGATTGATTATATGAACCATCATTTTTCGAATTTAAATTTTCGAAACTCTGTTAAATGAAAATGTCCCTCGTCTACTATTTGTTTATGAATGAATAGAAATTCTTAGATTGAAATTTTACTTTATAATTGTTTTATTAAAAGAAAGTACTAATTAATATTTATGAAAAAATAATGAATTGCTTTTATATAAAACTTTCCCAACTAGCTTTTATTGTTTAAGTTATTTTTTTTTAATTTCAACCATGTATGATATGTGTTACTTGACATAAAGAGGCATTAATGATTTATTGTAAATTTCGTGGGAATTATATCCTAATTGTAAAATTATTTAGTATTGAAATTTGCTTTCAAAGACTTTATATTATAGTTTGTTGTGTATGTCTAAACCACAATTTACCTATTTAAAATATTCATATGCTTTTAGGTCCTAATAGTTGTTACTGTTAAATTTTCCGTTGTGGTGTTATTAATATCGAGTTTCCATTGTTTTCTCTTCTTTTCCTGCGCAAATTATATAATTTTCCATACTTATTTCAAATATATCCATTTTAGTTTTAATGTCTTTATTTATTATAACTATATCCTTTCTACGTAATTGCACTCTAGATTTTTAATTGAATTTTATATTATATCTGGAATAAATACGGTCGAACTATTAAATTTAGTATACGGAACTTTATATCATTTAATAAATTCTGTAGAAATATCCTATTATTGGACTGGTACAAAAAAGCATTAATTTTATTATTAGTACAAAAAAGTAACCATAGCAACGGAATAAAGAAAAATGATCTATGTAGACTTGAATTATTAGAACTGTCATTTTGATATTTTAGTGTTGAGTATTTTTCCACTTTACAAAATAGTATATTTAATAAATATAATGTAATATAATTTTTATTACTCTCGGATCGCTCATTCCCTCTTTTATAGAACATAGAATAAGAACAATATCAAAGATTTGATTGAACACACAACATATAAAATAAAACACTACTATTAGATTTTAACATAAATAGTTTTGACATTTATATAAACATTACATGATAAAAAATATTCAAAAATAATATATTTTCTCTAAATCAGATTTGAAAGAATTTTGAAAATATTGTAATTCTATTTTCAGTTAAAAAAATGTTCCTATTTAATTATGAGTATAAACAAAGCTGTTAGTATTTATTTTTATTTTGCTAGATAGGAAATATTTCTATAACAGTTGAAATAACCTTTTTTATAGATATTTTATTTTAACACTTGAAGAAAAAATTGTGTGTCATTCGCATTGAAGATTCATTATTTGTCTCGCCCAGTCTGCACAATGTACTGGACTCAACAAGTAATGTAGGCCTTATACTCTTAGTAATAAACATAATAGACTATTATTCTAACTATATATCAGGTTGTATAAAATAGAGACCGGAATTATAGCTAATCGAAATAAATAAAAAAAAAAGATTTAATTTTTAAACGAAAGAAAGAAAAGAGGCTAAGTTCAATAAGAGAAATATTAGAAGGATTGTGGATTATTATAACTTCACCTTAGAGTTAAATTAATCAAAATCATTTTCCATCTGCGTTTTTGTCGGTTGAAAATGTTCATATTGTTGGAAGGATCAATATTTCGTGTTGTTTGGAAGTTTGCCCGACAAAAAATTACTTTTAGCATTGCTCTATGTAAATGTGATGTTATCCTGTGCTAAATCGTGGGCGTGTTTTTGAATGGTTCTGAAAAAATGTGATTTTATCTGGGAAGCAAAACAGAGTGTCTATTCCCAGCGGGATGGCCTTTAATAGATCAAGTTTTTCTACGGCTGAAACCCGAAGGAACAAAATAAAACAATTCTGTAAGGAATTTCTTTCTGATCAGAGAAACAAAGAATTCCCCAAGTTACAATCATTCATAAGCATCTGCGATATCAGCCTTCATAGCGAATATTTTATTTGCCATTATTTTCTTTCATGTCATCTAATTTCACACTTTTATTTTGTAAGGGGTTTTTAAGTCAAACAAAAGATAGTAATTAAATTAATATTCTAAACTATGTACTGTGGTATTTTATTCTTAAATTTATATTCGAACTATAATTTTTATTTATAAATGAGTGAGAATAATAATTCTGTTTATTCTAGATAAAACTTTAAAACTAAAGTGCTGGATTGTAACTATATGTATACACGTACAATTAAAACTATATTTATTGAAATGTACTTAGCAATGTTTTGCTTAAAAAACACATTGATGTTTGGTATAAAAAAATGATAAAATAATTTAATAAATTGAAAAGTTTTTTATGAAGAAATATCATTTGGGAGACATATTTAAATGGAAATTTTTTTTTACAAAAGCCTCTGTGTTATTTTGGATAATTTCTACTAAATGTAAGGGGGAAATTGTGGTTTATGCAGGATATAGCTCCACCTCATTTCCCTTTAAGAGTTATTATACATCTTTTTAGTGACATATTTCCTCAACGATGAATTGGCAGAGGAAGTGATTTTGGATGGCCACCAGGAAGTCCCGAATATAACCCGTTGGATTTTTATTTTTGTGGACATATTCCAATAAAACTGATTCATGAGTCGAACTCGGGGAAAATATAAAATGCTGTTCAATTTGTTAGGGGACAGGACTATACCTTTTTTATGGTCAGAAAATCTTTCATTAAAAAATTTTAAAAAAGGCATAGAAGTAGGAGGAGAGAATGTAGAACAGTTTAATTCTGTTTCTATTTATTTTGCTGATTATTTCGATTTATCAATGAAATAAAATGTTTTTTCTTTGAAATCCCTTTGCGAGAACTGTTCAATTGCGTTTTACTCAAAATGGTTGAAATTATCGCGTTTCAACAAGTATTTACGTAAAAACGATGTTATGCATGTTTTCTATTCAGAATTACTAAAAAGTGTCATCAAAAAAGTTACATAACCAGTAAATATAAAACAATATGTAAAATCATATTCTTTGTCTAAAGTTATGCCCCTGTGCAAATTTTGGAAATAATATATGAATACAGTGCGAAATTAAAACCAAAACCCGAAAAAAATATTTCAAATTTAACACCCTCTATCTTTTGCCTTAGCAATATCTAATTAAGGCAGTTTTTTTAAAAATACTTTACAGTTGTTTTGAAATAATATTTGTGCACGAAAATATTTTTTGTTTAAACTACCAAAATATTTATAACGGTTTTTACCTCTTGTGTATATTGCAATTATTTAGAGTAATAAAATGAGAAATGGTTAATTACAAAATTTCAAATATTTATTTTCATTAAAAAACTGGAACTTTATAAAAAAATTAATTAAAGTGATCAGTTATAAAAACCGGTTGCTATTTTTATATTTGTTCGAACCTTGATTTTAATCTCTTAAAAAGATTTGACTTTTTGGTGCCACACAAATACATTATTTATTGATATACATGAATAAATAATAATCTTTATTCTATATTTGTATAATATTAAGGCACAATCATGTATCATTAAATAATATCAAACATCTTTCCTTAATATACAAATTATATTAAATATAAATATGGATTTATTATGAAAATTCACTAGATTTGTAAACGTAGGGTTGGTATGCAGCCATACATTGTGGAAAGCCCATTGTAGAGAATAGCTACAGACATATTAGTCTTCTTTTTCTTCTTCTAGTCTTCTTAATAGCAAACAGTCAGCATTAAACAAATCTTTAGCCAGACTTTAGTAACAGTTTTTTAGCTATTAAATGAACCCCGTATGACCTATTATTGGCTGGAAAGTTGGTGGGGACATGTCAATATAAGATAATGTATTCGATCGCTGGAAGAAGTAGGAAGATACCCATGAGTTGGTTTCTATTAACTAATAACAAAATGAAGAATCTACGATATCGAGAAGGAGACCTCGTCTAATTCTACAATTCACGAAAAAATGAGTTCTGTATTCATAACTGCAGAAAAAATATGAAGAGCCTTATGTTATTAAAAAGAAGATTATTGATGTAATTTACACAATCCTTAAGACTTCCAGAGAAAACACCAATCATAGTGCATCATGATTCACTAACGCTATTGAACCAACGCCACTCAAAAAATGAATCAAACAAGATTTCTGCCAATCCAGAAACGTTACAGGAGAAATATATTTAGGGATGTAGTAGTGTAACAGTTTGGGTTCACAACCTAAGACCGCTGGCTGTAATAATGCTGGTTGCAAATATGTATAGGACAAATCTCCCAAAAAGCAACGTAATGTTCCCTTATTGCTAGAGCTATGACATTTTCCCGAATATTTTCATCTTCAAAAATTATCCGGTATATATTTGAAAGAGAATAGTGAAGACGAATCATAGTCATTCAAGTTGTTTTCCCGGTAATCTGTATAATTCAAATTTTGTTAAAGGCCATTCTTAAATTTCTTGTAAATAAAGTGTAGGGATAGATTTTCTTAATTTTTAATTATAGTTTTAGTATATTTTGAAAACGTTTTACAATCAATCAAAAATATGACAAATCAATAACAAACTCAACATAATATTTATATATTTTTTATCGTATCTGCCTTCTTGACACTGGTGTAGCAATAGGGGAATGGATGAGAATCCTAACATCTTGAGAGCGGTGTATCAATAAAAGAATCTACGGGTATCTTAACATAAGGTTTGTTAAACTCCCACGAGTACTACAATATGTTAATGAAATATCTCATGTTGTAGTCTAAACTTTAGATATAAATCCCAAATTACTGCTAAAAATGTACTCAGTATGCTCAAATTATAGGCGCGGTCTTAATATTGATCTATTTAACATTTAACTGATAGGAAACTTTACTTCTGGTTGATTTTGGAATTGAAAATAAAAAAAAAATTATACAAATATGTACACGATCAATCGATTAATCAATCTATATGTATATTGGAATACGAAACCCCAATAATGGTTTAATTACTTAATAATATACTGTAATGCAATTAGAAAGAACATAACGGAATTACATTATTCACATTTTACTCATTCTTATTTTACTTGATTTTCAATCTATAATAATCTCGTTTATGAAAAAACAGAAAAAATTACAGCATAAAGTACATTGAAATCGGGAGCAAATTATGCAAAAATAAGTGTTTTTTTATTGACCATCAAGCAATTGCCTCGTATCAGCTATTAGTACAAGTGTTATTTTTAAAATTATAAATTTGGACATTCAGATAAACATCCGTGCCCATGCCAGAATTCAGGGACATATTTGTAAGTTCTTTAAATTTTGAAACATGGCTAAAAGGAATACGTTAAACAATTTATTATTATAATTATAAGCTTATAGAAAAATAGTGATTAAAATACAAACTACAATCAAAAACAATAGAGGAAATTGACAAATACAAATTACATGTGTTAAGCACCTAATACCTACTGATAAAAGTTAGGACACTCACGTTAAAATAATTTTGGAAACTTAATATAAAGTTAATAAACAAATATGGTACTACATAATCCCGTAAATTATCTACAAAAAGAGAGTTGAAGTTTGAAACAAAAGATATTTATAGAGTTGCATAAGCTTGGTGCCATTTACTAGTTAGCATAAATAATAAAAGACATCTCAAATAATGTTCATATATCTGAAAATAACTGAAATGTACATGCACCAAGTTTTTGATTAAATCCGTTATTTATACCTGTGTGTTTTATCATTAAAAATCAAATATTATTTTGTATTTCTTAGCAAATACCAGGTGCATATTTCCATAAAAGATGTACATTCAGCTAATTTAAAATTTTCAAATCGTTTTCTAAAGTGGGTTGCAAAGAATTCGTTAACAATGAGATGAATACTCTTTTAAAAGGCGTTCTTGGAAAACTAGAATGACTTTTTATTACAAAAACATTATTTCGACTAATGGGGATATTTCAGTCTTATTACAATCTCAAACTAAAAGGTCTTGATTTAAGTTTAAAAATATAAATAAATGTTTAAAATTTATCATTTTCAGTAGCAAATTAGACTACAAATACAAATTTAAATTGGAGCGGCAAAAATTTTCGATTATGACAGAATATTATCCTAAAAATGTAGTGTTGTGTATTAACAATGAAAAATTGCATTTATTTGTTCACTTCATTATTAAATTTATATTCTTCTTCTTGTTAATTTGCGACGGCGTTGACTCACTTAAGGTTGCACTGTTTCCATTTTAGTCTCACTATTCGATTTATCATATTTTTAAGTTCTGTTAACTGTCGGAGATATATTGTTCTTGTTTTGCATCACAGAATTTTATTCTACCATTTTCCTAGTCTCTAAATAAATACTTTCCCACAGCAGATATCTTGGGAAAAGTGTATGCCGATTACTGGAAAGACTATAATCCACTGCCAACCCAAACCTGTAATTAGTCCCACATAGGGTGGTCTTGATTAAGGAGGAAGAAAAATAAATGAATGGTTAGACTTCAAATATTCCTAACACTACTAGTAATTATATTTGCTCGTTTAAAAGTTTTTCACAGTTCCCATTTGGATTGCGGTAAAGTCGGTAGAGATGCCTCACCTTTTTTAAAAAGCTTATAAAATCGATTTAATAGACAATTTAAATATTAATTTAGTAATAAATAAATCTCCTATGTAAATAAAATACGTAGAAGCATAAGATACTTTATTTTATACATAATTAAATAAAAGATAGGATGCGCCCTCTCGCCCTAACTGTTCGGGTGAGTTGGCGTATTTATAAGATAGGTGAAATAAACAATTTATTTATTTATTTCGTCGCTCACAACGCATACAATGATCCAAATACCATGTGCAACGTTCGTGTAACCATCTTCTACAGGATATACACTTAATCCAATCTTCTATACTTGCTGTGTTTTGGTAGTTTTCCTCACAATCAACACAAATATTTTCCGTATCCTCTGCACTACTATCTGTATCGCTCATTAAGTACACACTTCTATCATTTTTTGAAGAGTTATTCTCATCAATCTTATTGTGTTTGGACCAAAGTTTTGATTTTATTTTTCTTTTCTTTTCTAGACTTTCAATTTTACTTTGTGTTTTCTTATCATTTGCTTGTTTCTTCTTTTTTAATGTTTCTGAATTTTTTTGCTGCCGTTCTTTACGTTTCGTTATCTGTTCTGGTGATGTAAAAACCACAGCAATTTGTTTACTATGGGTGCGTGTAGACTGAACACCAGAAGTACTAGGAATTGGATGAATATCATCCAGGTGATATGTCCTTAGTATCATTCTCAGAAACTATGTTGATAACTTAAGAATATTTATTTTTTAAGGCTATTTTCAATTCTTTAATATTTTTAGTACTTTCCAGAATTTCATTATCTTCAACTTCTAGCAATGGTCTTATATTATCAGTGTTTATCGGTAGATCTGCTGTAATATGTACTGGTACTTAATCATTTTCAACATGGTTGACTTCAGTAAGATAGGCATAATCCGGAATTACGTAGCGGTTTAAAGGAATTATTCCACATGCTCTAAATCCTGATAGTTCATAATTAACGTTAGCAGATTGGGCCCACGCAATACTCTTCCAAATCTTCCAAATTATAGACGTATTATTTTTCGAGAGGGATTTGTTCTAATGAACTTATTACAAGCCGTGTAATAATAGGATTTAAACGATTAAAAAATTATCTTTCAAGAGGTTGTAAAAAGTGTGTCATATGGCTGGGAAAGCGAAGAAGAATAATGTTTTGAGTTTTAGCAAACTCTAAAAGTTCTATTGAACAGCAATATCATGCATAGCCATCTAAAGTAAGTATCACTGTTCCTTGAGATTTACGAGGAACAAAATGTTCTGTTAACCAGGTTAAACATATATCACTATTGATATACGCTATTTTTTAGAATCTTCCCACTCTTTCTTTTTATTTTTGCCTTTAAATATGCACGCTGGGGGAAGAAAAGTACCTTCTCTATTGCAACAGACAATAACACTTATAGTTTCTCCTCTTTCTCCAGATGTAACAGTGACCACATTTTTCGATCCTTTCTGAGCTATCACCGCGTGTGGTTAATTATTTAATTGGCAACCAATCTCGTCCACATTAAAAATGTTTCCAGGTTTATCAAAAAGGTCGTTGGAGCGAATGATGTCTTCTAGTAATGAAAAATAGTCACCTACTTCTTTCCGATTCATACCCCGTACTCGGTGCGATAGAGACGCTCTCCGATTTCCTAATTGTCAAACCAATCTTTCTCGATAAAAAGCATATTAACCAATCACCTTCAGCAAGACGTCTATCGCGATTAAAAGTATGTTTAATGTTCATTTGCGAACCATTTCTCGAGTAGGGGCGAAGTCAAATTTTTGCAATTTTTTTACATAATTGGCTATTTTATTTTCATTCTGAATTCCTAAGTCCCCCTTTCGTAGAATTTCCTATTTTCAGTCTTCTTCTTAATGTTATACATGGTACTTTATACACTATTGCTGCCTCATTAACACCAACTGAATTATTTCTAACAGCATTTATTGCATTGGTTAATTGTAATTCAGTCCACGAAGCTCGTTTGAAATTGTATTTTGTTGGCATGCTAAAATAAAGTTATAAAATACAATACTTAATGTTTATTAAAAACCATCTTTCCATGCACGATTAAAACCATCTGTCCCTATTGCGTAGGGAGAGATGTCTCATCGATACAACATTGTAGCAAGTTTAAAAGTTGTTCATTTTCGAAGTTAAACAATCAGTATACACTTACAGGAACCATTTAAACTATTTAACATAATAAAAAAACTTACCTTTATAAAATTATGATTATTCAAAAAAATGGTGGAAATATTTTCCAGCAACAGTCAAAATACTTTTTTTAATTATTTGAAAAAAATTACAGATTCAATCGATTTATTCGCACTAATTTTCGTTACTGGTTATATATTAGGCAGCCTATTACATATATTTGCCTTATTGTTGCCTATCTCTGAATTTCATCAAAAAACCATCTCACCCACTGCGCCGTATCTCCCGACTTTACCTTTAGTATTTTAGAAAAATCTGCATTTTTTTAAAAAACTTGTAACGGTAATTTCATATTTTTATCAAACAATTACACCAACTATTTTGAGAAATGTGTTTAGAAAATTAAAAATAATCATATATTTAATATAAGTATATAAAATTCTAACGAACCATCTGTAGCTGAGCGCTTTTAATATTTTATATTTCCCAAATCCAGACGTATTCTTAGTAACTTAGTCTCTAGTGTTTTTCCTGAAAATAAAAGTTATAAATTACGTTAACAGCTGTAGTTGCACACCTGGACCATTTGTCATAGTTAATGTCAGAAATATATATATATATACCTAATTTTTGTATTTCTCTTGTGAGGATTATCCAGGGTCTAAAAATATTTTACAACTTGATATAAGGTGCAAGGTAATTAGAAATCCAGAAAAAAAACGTTTATTAGACGATTTGAAATCTTGTCAAATTCAAGTATGTAATCTATGGTTTGAAGGGTTAAGTAAGTATCACATTTATAGTGCTAGATAATAACCGTGGCTAAAATAATCATGTACACCGTACTTGTTTAGGTTAAAATCAAGAAGAACCAATTGACAATTAAAGTTCATTAAATTCAAACTTTGTAGGTACCTATCTAAGATCTGTTCCTTTACGAGTATACCTTAGAAATGTTTTAATATTTAGATATAGGAGGATTAGGTTAAATATTTAGCAAACAGATTTAATTGAATTATATGTATTATATTTTGATGTCTGCTAGAATTATATTCAGGATGATTCGTATAAGAACCGACTCAGAACAGGGGGATCTATGGGAACCTAAAATATGGTTATTTAACGCAACTCACCTGTATATTAAGTTCAAAAACAAATTTGGTATACGTTGTGAGTGTACCAAGAGTATTTTGTTCTGTGTGTGGTATCAACCGCTAAGGGTTCTTAGCCGTCGTCGACTTTGTTACTGTTTCCCGATGCCACTTTACGAACAGCACTGTTAATTTGAAACCAACAGTGGATGCTGGAGTGAGCATCATCTACTACTAAACCGCCCGCCCCCACCACTTTATGGACAGTAAGTAGAGTTCAATTGTAGCATTCTAAAGGATGCACCATTAAAACGTGACAGAATTTTTTAACCCGTCGGCAATCCTGGAAAATTATTATTTATTTTATGAAAAATTTAATTCTGAATAATTTCTTTCCAACAAATTTTGCGGTTTTCAACAAAAACCTGAATAACTAACAATACGTATTGCAACTTTTTTTATTTTTTATTTATTTGTTTTATTTAACGTCCGTCTAGTTCTGCGACCAGGGCTCATCAAAGACGCCGGTAGCACACGCTACCCCCAACCGGAAATTTTGCCGAAACCTCAGGTATTCCAACCCGAGGTAGGGATCTTTAACGAGCCCAACATCCATGGACTCGGGACCGACTGTTTAACGTCTCCTCCGAAAGACGGCATATCTCCACTATACCTCGTGCTCATTGGTATAGTACCTATAGCTGCAGGCTTTACGGTCATATTACGACGGCGTTCGCTACTAACCGCTCTGGACGCTGCTTAACTATAGTTATCCCATCATAGGCGTATCCACTATAGAGATGGGCCCTTGCCCTACGTATTGCAATTGTGTTATTTAAAATCATCGAAAAGTCAAAAGTTAGATATGAAATTAAACGCCAAACTTGACAATCATGAAAAAAGTGTTTTGAAAATGGCCGGAAAGTTTTAATTTAATGAAGTTGACATGCTATTAGTGTAAGGTTTCTGTGAAGGAAATTACAGAAGTGTTGAAAAATATCGGAAAATATTTTCTCATCGTGTGAACCGCCCATAGAGAAACATTTTCCAATATTAAAAAACTGGATCGACAAAAAGGAAAGTTTTTCAGTAACACTCGAGGGCATGCTATTGCAATCAGGGCATAAAACGAAGGAGTTAATTTAGACACAATTGCAGATGACCCAAACAATAGTACTAGAATTCTATCTCAAGAAAGTGGCATCTACTACACCCTTATCATATCTAAAAAGTGCAGAAATTTTTACCGGAAGATTTGGTCAAAAGAGTGAATTTCTGTCGGTTTATTTTGCATCAAGATATTAATTTTAAAAACAATTAAAGAAAAAAATATATTTACTGATGAGCTTATTTCACTCGCAGAGATATTTCAAATTTATGTGAATATCATTAGTATTCCAATGTAAATCCTCTTCTAGTTACTCCTCGCCGTTTTTAACGCGAGTTAAAAATAAAATGTTTGGATCGTTGTTATTGATCGGTATTTAACTGGTCCATTTATTCTACCGAATCGACTAAATGGCGAAACTTATTTAGAATTACTTTAAACTACTCTCCCGAATCTACTTGATGAAGTGCCATTACAACTCAGACTCGAACGTTCATTTATTTTAGTATTATTGTTAGAGACTTTTTAAACCACCAGTATCCAAGTAAATGGATTGGAAGTGGAAATATTTGCCCACAAGTTTGACCTCCACGATGAGCAGACCTCAACAACTATGATTTTTCTCTTTGGGAAACATTAAAAGAATTTGTGTCGTTCTCGCCACTTACGTCCCGAATAGAATTATAGAATCGTATTATGGATAAAAGTACGTTAATCAGAAACAGTTAGTAGTTATTAGATCAAATAAATTTCAATTTTCGACGAGAATAAATTTTACAATAACTAATCAGTGGAAATTGTATGTTACTTTTGTTGTTTAAGTTGTTTGTTTTTATAATAAATTAATATTATTTCAAATTTTTTCCTGGTTCTCAAGTTTAATTTCATAGCCAACATTTGAATTTTTTATGATTTTAAATAACATCTGCAATACGTGTTTTTAGTGGAAAACGAGAGTTTTTTTGAAAAATAGTAAAGGTAAGAAATATTTGAGAAACAAATTCCCCACGAAATACCCGTAAAGTAAGTAATAACTTTTTTGGGTCTGACAACGGGTTATAAAATTCTGTCACATTTTAAACGTACATCAACTTTTCATAATGCTACAATTCAACTCTACGTACTGTCGATTAATGCTCTTGGTACACTCAAAACATGTATCAAATTTGGTTTTTCTAAGTTCAAGTCTAACGGAAATATTCACTTTTCTTTTCTAAATTTGAAATGCCACTTTCAAAGCCTATAATTTCTTAGAAGTGCAAATTAATATAGAGGCAAGTTGCATTAAATCACCATATTTTAGGTTCTCCTGGATGCCTCTCCTATGTGTCGGTTCTTGTTCGAATCACCCCGTATAAAAAATAGATCCTAGAAGGATGTACTCGAATATTTCCTCAACTTTTAACCCTCATATTTCAGATTTTTTAACTTTAACTTCCAATGTGTAGACAAGACAATAGTATCTGTTGTTTCTATGATCACGCTAGATAATTATTTATCATGTAATAAGAGATATTTCGTGTAATTAATCAAAATGTTTTTAAATTTCTTTTTAGTTTCGTTCTTTGAAATGTCATATTACAGTCCTGCTTATACTTTGCCACCACATACGGACCTCTTAGATTCTTAAGAAATATATTTCGGTGACTCTATATTAGACTGACGCTTTTAAAAGCAGAATAAGAGGATATAACAAGGAAATCGATTTTTCTTGCAATTCCTTTCGTTCTGCCTCTTGTAGATTAGAGGGATTTAGGGAAAGATCGGATTTATTATCATTTTCAGAAAGGTCGGGATAAAAGAACAATATGAAACCTTAATATATTTTGAGTTCGTCGAAATGAGAATTTATGTATTTGTTTATGGTAAGGTCAGATGAATTTTTATAACTTTTTATGGGGCTGTTTATGAGCGGATTTAATCCACTATAAAGAAAGAAATAATTTTTAGTGAATAAAGTGGATGGAATTTCCTTGTAGTTTAGTCTTTCAAAAGAACGCAGTATTTCTTTTAACTTAAAATTGATTGCATGCAGTATATTAACAAATATATGATCAACATAATAATATAATATATATTTGAGTCATCTTATATTCAAAGTTTCGTATATTTTTACATACAGTTAGAGTTTCACAAACTTCCCAATACTCCACTGATTATATTCATTCAAAATAGGTAAAATGTTTCAGTTAAATTATCAGTTCAATCAAATACATTATATTTAAGCCTAAGAAGTAAGTACTACTCCAGCAGATGTAAGTGTAGTTAATAAAAACTAAGTATCTCAAATTATCTATCGTGTTTTTATTTTTTATGTGGTAATTTACTGTTAAACAAAGTAAAATACATAAAACATGTGTTTTTATTACTACACGTACATTTTATATTTAAATAGTTTAAATAACTTCGTTCATTCTCTAAAACAGATTATTGTATAGATATACATAAATCGTTTGCTCAACAAATGAATTGAGTTCATCTCCACTTTTTGGTTCAGAAAGGATCCAACATTTATTAATACCGATTTAATTTCTATATTAAAAATACATTTTACACGATCATACATTTTTTTCATTATGGATGTATAGGACAAGACCCAGAAACCTAACCTAATTGCTGACAATTTATCTAGTTGTCTCATAATGTCAAGAATATTCCCGTAAACATTAGAAATGTTCTAGATCATTGAAGAAGGCAAGAAAAGATTATAAATATGGAAAAACTGCCAATAAGGAAATTAGTTAAGTAACAATCAAGTTTCTTAAACCCATCCGAATGATACAATTTTACTAGAAATCCGTACTTGAAACCAAATAATAAATTAATTTTACAACTTTATTAGTTTTGTGCGTAACAAGTAATAGAAATTGAAGTTTAAAATTTTATAACTTCCGCCACCAATTTGAATGGCAAAGTAAAGTTATCTGACAAACACTCCCAATGATTAAGAAATTTTATTAATCACTGGATAAAGAAAGTTATAACAGCTGCTCAAAATGTCCGCCGTTTAATTGGATACACTTACTTGCACAATTAATGATCTGTCTGAGTAATTTTCTAATAATTGTTTGAATACCTACTCTATTCATTGAAGCAGTTCTTCTGTACAGTTCATTTCTTATTCTTTTTTGTAGTTTTTTCTTTGAACACTGTTTTTAGACAGTCTATATAATTTTTTCTTAATGACCGAAAGATTTCTGTCTTCTCTTTATTAATACTGAACATTATTCACTTTTCTCTATTAAGTTTTATATTGCTTATATTTCATCTCAAAATATTTTAGCGAGCTTCGTCATACTGACTGTACTGTCTATCCTTGATGAGAAACCAACCCAACTTCATATAAGAGAGATTAGAACTCGAGAATGAAGAAGAGCAGTAATTTATATATGACCTAAGAAAGTCAAACACAATTTATGGGCCATGTGTTTGTAATCGATTTTCATCTTACATCCAGTTCAGCAGGCATCTTGCTCTAAGTTCTAATAAAATTTCCGAGGGAAATATTTTGACTTATATTGCCTGCGTAGATCTAGAACGTGTGCTGCATTTAGAGTTGGGAGTAACTTTTGTTGTGTGGGACAATTGCTGACGCTGAAAGAACTTTGATTTCACTCCGTTGCATACAAAATGTCGACACAGTCCCTTTGGGCTGTATACGAGGTTAGAATCTCATGAGAACTTTCCGAAAGGACCAAATACAAGTTTCAATAAATAACTTTTAAAGAAACTTAAAATATTGTTAATAAATTTGAGAATAGTTTACGTGATACATGATATACCAAGGAATATATATTTGAACTTGAACTAGTTTTTATTGGTGCTTCAAGTCACCTTAGTATTATTTATTTGTGGCAATAAGTAAATATTTTATATTTTTACCGCGTTTTCACATTGCTGAGAACTGGCACTGACCGCCCATCAGATCTTAACTTAACTTAACTTAAATAACACTTTGTCTTTTAAATTGTGTATCATAACATCAAATTGAGTCCATTGTTAATATAAATATATTTTCATTTTATTTGGGCAAATATGTTTAAGGCCGTAGCAGCCGATTGTTTTCTAACAATTATGGTAAATAATTCAACTCACATGATGTGTTCATTTACTTTTTCTTCTTAATTTTCAAGTCTCAGCTACCAGGGCTATTCGGCATGTTGGCTGAATCTTCTTTCAAATACCTACTTATTTAGGTAAGTTTTCTACAATTTTAAGTTTATGTTAATTATATGCTATTGCTAAGAAAATTAGTTACAAGTATTGAACACATTTGAGGAAGGGTATAGTTTGATATTAGAAAGATTTAAAAAACTGAAGATACATTTTCTTACACCTTTATTTGTATTGTGTAATGTACTGAATCGTTAACTTTTAAGTCGTAATTCTGTATATACCAGTAAGCCGAATTCCTTTTTGGATTGTAATTCTATATCAGAACTTATAAAAGGAATTTTTGTTCGAATGATGGGCAAAGATGAAAAGAAAATAGTAATAGCTCCGTACTTTCTTATAAAGATTCTATTTCAAGTGTTATATTTTTTATTTAGAAAATAAGTGATCAATTTAAATTTGTAGATGTTACGAAATCTTTTGTTATGAAACTAATATTGGGGAAATTTATTTACAGATTGTGGATTTGTATGTATATGTGTTTGACTAAACTATTTCGATGGATTTTTGTGATGTAGGATTGAATATAAGATTACTGTCCTAAACTGTTTAGTTGGGAAGAAATGGGCAGCCTGCGCACACAAACGATTTTATTAACTAAATTCTCATTATATTGAAAAATGCGGAAACATAAATTTCTGTGTGCTCTCTTATATTGGTAGAAAAAACGACTCGAGAAAAAAAGAGCCAATTTTAGATACATCCTTTATATACAGTAAGTAATAGATTGCGAATGGTTGAGTATAACATTACAGTAAGAAAGAACTCAGTTTTAATCTTATTAGAAACATTAAACTCATAATATGATTTAAAAAAACCTTATTCTAAATTAACCAAATCCGAATGTGGGAAATCGGGACAAAAATGTGAATAAAAGGAAGGGACAGTATCTCTATTTATCCAGATTTTGTGTAATTTTTTTATTTTAGTTCTTTGTTAAAATTCGTTCTTAAATTTTCTTTTGTGTACCTCTACCTGTAACAATTTTTTTTTTCAGATACTTAGCAACCGGATCCAATTTTATCTCTTTTTTTTCAATTTTTGGTAATGCTTTCAACTATAAGAGGTATTATAAGAAATAAATGTACCTAATGGCAGACAGTTATCAAATGGCAGTACGGACCTAGCATGCTCTTATATGTAAAGGCGGATTATCAAACTGTATTTTATGGCCTTATACACGAAAAAACATAATATACGCAAGGAAAATTTTTAACTATAGGATTAAACTGTAACTTGTAAATTTAACACTAATTTCACTATACGTCTATAGATTTATCTATACATACCATTTGTTAATGTTTTAAGTAATTGCGTTCATTCGAAAAGTTAACCCTATGTTTTCTATGCTCGTATAATTTTTTGTACTGTATATTATCTTGAAGTATTATAACAAATCTTAGATTATCTTATCATTTAATATTATTTAGCTCTAGAAGTTGTAAACCTTAGTGAGCTCATTTGGATAGTTGAAGTGTGCAAAGATGTTATAAATGAAAAGATAAGGAATATACCAACTTTAATTTTTATATTCTTCGGTTTTATTGGTAACATTATATCTAATAAATTTGAGATCAAACTGAGCTGATAGGGCTCTGTTTTATGAATTATCTGTTAAGCACTATCTTGGTAAAATCTAAGGGAACACTACCATGAGTGATTGTTGGGCTTTTGATATGTTTTCTTTTTTTTTTCTTGTATCCTTGAACTTTTATAGTATTTTTTTGTTGTAAACTGAACTTATAATTTTGTCAAAAACTTTAGTTAGCATTAACATTAATGTTTTTTTTTTAATATTAAGTTAATTTCTCATATTTGTAAAACAATCATATTGTTAATTATTTTTTATTTAACATCATTAAAAATGCTTTTGTACGGAGAGTACGTAGTGAAATCAAGCTTAATTAAATTTATCAATTATTTGAAACATTTTGACTATTATTTATTTTTGTTGTGTTAGTTTTGTGTGGTAGAATTCAAGTCTTGGCTAGTCACAAAATCGATCTTAAGCAGTACTGATTTTACTAACCAAGCCACGTTCATCATATAATTTAAGGTTTAATCTGGTGACCAATGAATGTCGCTGTCGCACATTTACTGAATATGGACTTCCTTGTCCATAATTCCTAAATTTATGTAGATACAATTAATTGAAATATGCCTTTTATGCAGGTAACCAGCAATTAAAGTGTATTAGAATTAGTACTAAAATATCCTCTACTATTTTTATAATTGCACTTTCTACAGAAAATATGGGATGGACAAAACGTCGGTGATTTTGCGGGATTTCATCTGTGAAAATATTTTCATCATCCGGAATTGTCAAATGCCGATATGAGTCATAAAAAATGGACTTACTAATGTCGCTGATTATCTATTTTTAATTTAGTTATGACTGTAAAGTAAATTCAATTTTAAGGACATTTTATACATGTAGACCTTCTTAAATGCTAGACACAGAATTGGTTTATTCAAAACGTACTGTCGTTTAGCCGTTTCATATATATATAAGAATAGTCTCCATTGTAGTCTATTTGTTTATGAAAGTCACAGGGACACTGAAGTGTATAGAATAATTATTACAAAATTCAGAATGTTGACAGTCACTCCGTGTTTTGCTAGTTTAACCAATTTTCCATCGACTTCACTATCGTATTCAAATTGGGCATATGGAGCTTCACAAGTAATGCTTTTTGTCGATCAATGATAGAAGTGGGGTGAACAGAAACAATACAATCAAATTAATTATTAACGCATTTAGCTAGGAATAAATTTCCATATTGGGAATAATAGAAAATTTCAAAAATAATAGAACCATATGATGCTTCACGCAGATAGAGGATTAAAATTTATGCATATCCGGATTTTAATTTCAAATTGTTAATGCTTTTATTAATAACAAATCAATTAAGGATAAATATGCAAGTCAATATGTAAATTAAAATAACAAGGAAACGAAAATCAAATATCACGAATAATTTATTTGAAACATTACAAATGGTGACCAGTTTCTAAAATCTGTAAGACTTTTATCGGGCCTCAATAATGAATAATAAACTATTTAGGAATGCAGTTTAAAATAATTTGTTGACAGTCTTTAAAGGACCACTTTATTGTAATAAGCTGGAACAAAGGAAAATGTTTATATATATATATATATATATATATATATATATATGTACACGCCACAGATATAATTATTTTAAAATTAAAATATAAAGTTTTCACTCTTCCATTGTCTAAGACACAGGTGTTCAAACTTTGGTTTTAAATGTAATATATTCCTGATAGTTTAAAACCAGTTTGGTTCAAGAGGCTTTAAGTGAATTATAATTAGTTCGTAAACTTTTAACACAGTGTTTCTATTGAAAAAGTGTTTAAATTTACCATTATTTATGGTTTAATAGCCATTAAATTAAATTAAATTTTTCCTTTCGTAAAAAATTTGATAGTGAAAGGAAATTGAAGTAAATTATTTCGCTGCTTTATTAGATTATATTATGTTGCAAAAGAAATATTTCTAAGTCTTGAAAAAAAAGCAAAAATGGAATGGAAAAATATATTAAAAGCTTTGAATGCATTCTGAGATCAATCTTATCGGGATGGATAATCAAAGTCAGAACTTCAGAAGAGATTTCCAACATGAATAGTATGGCTTACAGGGATCCGAATGTTTCAGAATTGGTGGACTTCAAAATAAATAGAGACTCTCTACGTCGATCTGCGTGTCTAAAGCACACACCCTAGACGCGAATTTCGGAATATGGCCTAAAGAGATTTAAAGTGTAATTTAGATAAAGGCTCGTAAGTGGTTTCGCTCTCTGCCTAAAAAGAATATAACTGTACTTTTAGAGATAAACTTCAAAAAGAAAAAATTTGCAACTCTAGTGAAGGTTTCGCTAAAAATATCGATTTATTGATTGGAAAAGTTTTTCGCAATCTCATTTTATTTGCCGAAGCAAAATATATTGCAATAAGACAATTGCCAAAGAAACTGTAGAAAATGTAGAATATCACATTTTTACTACCTTGATCACACAGTGGAGAATAGAACACAAAATGTCGACAACCTGTCACGACTGTAAGAGGATATAAATTAGAAGAATTATAAAGCCACGTGTAGCAAGAGGTTGTGAACTCAGATGGATAAAAGGCCAATAGTAATTCACGGAAGAAAAAGAAGAAAATAGAAAGATAAGTATTAAACTGAAAATGGTTCATAAAAATATAAGGTTTACATAATATAAGGTTTATATAAGTTTACCACTTATAAAATTAAAAAGTTAAAAATTAAATATTCAATTATTGTAATTTTCATTATGTAGTATACATTTAGCTTGTAACTTACATAAATTTATAATATTAAATTTTTTTGTATTAAATACTTTCATCTTTCTATATGTAAGTTTTTTGCACTTTTCTGATATTATTTGTTTACTTAATAAAAAAAATAATTTTTATTAACAAATATTGCTGTGTGTTATCGATTTAGAGTTTTATTGGGTTAATACTTTTTATTTAATTGTATTTCAAATTTTAAGATCTCTACATATTGTCTCTGTATAATAGTTCTTCATGCCATACTTTAGCAAACGCTTGTGCGACATCAAGAAATAGAGTGGACCATATATTTTTTTTCTTCTCTACTATTCAGTGAACTTGTTCTAGTGACCAGTGCTTTGGTTCTTTAAATTATTGGTTTTAATCTTTCAATCAACAACGTTTCAAATAATTTGGAAATTACTGGTAAAAGTGAAATAGGTCTGTAAAATTTCTCTTCATGTGGTGGTTTTCAAATTTTTCCCCTGTCCTAATAGATCTTTTGCAAGCATATTAAAAATTAATAGAATTTTAGTGGCACAGGCTGTTGTTATCGTAGACGTAGACGCTTTTACTTCACACTTCTATATAATAATAGGTTGCTTAACTACCATGAATAATGGCAATTAATAAATAGCACTCAGCAAGTTTGCCAGTGGCGTTTGGGGTAAATTGGCTAATGAACCACAATTACGAGACATGTATGGTAATGTAAAAACAATCTCTTTATTTTAATAAAATAAATATAAGAAGAATTTTCATACTATTAGAAACTGAAAAAGTAGCTTTTGAAATGTAATTTACTTTTAAAAACCATGTTAACGTATTATAGGTATATATTTTTTACAGTTTTTACCCAAAAAGTTTTCGTGTCATGTATAGTAGTAGTCTAATAAACAACAAAGATAAACTATAAATTTAACGCCTATTAATATTTGGTGATTCGAACTACGTAAATTTGGTCAAAAGAATTTATAAAGGGAAAGAAATCACAATAACTATTTATTTGTAAAATCAAAACAATTAATGCAAGTATATACACTAAATGTATGACAATAGCAAAGCAAATCTCCATCTCAAATTTTTGGATAATTCTACTAAAAATGTTTCATTCATAAGAATATCATCTCAGATTCCAACCCTACTTAGAATAGCTCATTAAATATTTTATTGAATAATAAATATTTTAAATGGTTGTAACAAGTGGCATAGCTTATTTCAAAGGATTTAATTGGATTCTATAATATGCTTAATTAGTTCCTCAATTAATCAAATTTGAAATAAACCAAACGAACATAACAATAGAGCACTGTAGTATTACTATTTGTGCCAAGTTTGCTTGGCTCCCAACTTTTCTTCTCAGTAATCTTTCTAATGCTTTTTCCATGTTCATACAGACTATATAGCGTTCTATTCCTGTCGCTAAACTTCTGTCTGTGAACTCTTGTATTGTAAATATATGATCTTTCTTTTCTAAATTGATTCTGGGTTTTCACCAGTACTGGTTCTATTTGTTGACTCAATTGGTTTTCAATTATTTTCTCCGGCATGATACTACCAGTGAACCTTGCCAATATTTAGTTCTTCAAGAGCCATCATCAGTTCCTCCAGTATTATGTTCTCGGCTTTTTCTTCTGTATTTCTTTCCATCTATCCATAACCTCCCTTTCTTTTCTTAGAACTTCTTATTTCTATTTCTCATATTTTTTAAAACCCTAAAAACAATATTTGATTACTTTTAGTATCTTTTTCATTTTTCTCCAAACTATCTCCGTGAATTTTATTTAAATTTTGACACAAGGTCCTTTACATTTATTCTTTGCGATTCGTGGCCTTGATAATTAATTTCTTTTCTATTACTGACACATTTGCCCTATCTTTGCTTTTTAATTTTCACTTTGTTAATATCCTTTTCCATCATTCTGTTTGCTTCTTATAATTAGTGCTTCTGCGTGAACCACATACTTCCTTTGATGTTTGTATAATGGTGTTTTTTAAAAACCTCCCATATTTCATTAAGTTCATTTCATTTATTTAATTTATCTGAAGATAAAAAAATATAATAATATGTTTCTTAAAATATTTTTATAACTTGCATACACAACTTTTAGCACTAAAAAAAGTATCGCAAATTTGTACTTTCTAGCATTGTTTTAGAACCTTTTTTCCAAGCAATTGGTGTACTATCATTGTCAACTGTTACCATATATATATATATATATATATATATATATATATATATAAATATAAAACGCTAATGGCGATTTCAATTATTTTTTTTAAACATTTCCAAAAACGAATTATATGTTCAACCCGTGTCACAATGAGTGGTTTTGTAGTACACTTCGCTAAAGCTAGGTCTAAACAATCCTAGTTGGTTAGTGTGGGTTAGCTTAGGTTAGTAGAGGTTAAGTTACGTTAGGTTAGGTTTTAGTTTAGTTTTAGCCGTTTAAACGTAAAAATATTTTTCGGGCGTTAATCTTTGAATAAAAGTAGTAAGGATGGAGTTTTTCCCAGGGTCAGTTGAACGCGATTGTTTTCCAAGATGGCGGCATGACATTAGAACTTGCTAGTGGCGTATCGTATTTAATGGTTTGAGAGAGCAACATTTAAATTTGGATTTATAATTTCTTTACATAAATCAGATTTTTTCATTATAGTTCAGATTCACTAAATGAATTTTATTATCAAAATATATCATTTATAATTTTTTAAAGAGAAATGATGATCAGAACGCCTGCTCAAAAAAATTTTGTGTGAAGTGTTTCGAACATAACAAGCTGTTTTCTTCAGGACCCAATTATCCTTAATCACAACCTTAATCCATTTTTCTTGTATTTTCATCATGTAGAAAATTGCAAATGCAATAAAAGTGTCATTACTTATGAAATAATATGAAAATTATAAATTCGTTAATATAAAAGTGGTTGTTCATTGATATTTATTTATAGTTTCCTAGAGAAAAAGTTCGTTACGCCCATGGCATCGGCAATTTGAGGCTAAAACAAACAAACCAATTAGTCATAAATGGTTATCCAATATTCCTTACTACTTTATATTGAAAGGCTTTAACAGACTATGATAGATTAATCCTAGCTTAAATCGGTTAAACCTAGAATTAAATAAATACACTATTTTGGTGTTAAATTATAGTTAGTTATTTATCTAAATTCTTGATGTTGATTATTAATTTGCATTATTTATTGTACAGTGCATATTATTTCTAGGCTGGATGATAATAATTTACCGTAATTGATCGTCTCTTAAAACGTTGTAAAAACTTTATTTTATCTTACTTCTTTATTTCACTATACATAAACTTTTAAAATTTTACTGCATCAAGTAAAACATATGTTAGTTCAATATGAAATTATTAACCTCTGTTTTGTCCAATTAAATTAGAGTGAAATGGCGACCTTAAGCTTAAATTTGTTTTACAGGACACATATATTGGGGGAGATTTTATCGAAGAGTGCATTTATCGGGGGAGTTTTTATCAGAACGATTTTGTGGGGGCGCATTTGACGGGTCATCCACCACTGTATATGTGTAATATTCGTAATACGATCAAAGTATTGTATATGTTGGATGTGTTTTTATCAAATGTTGGCACGGAACACAGTTTCTTTGTTCCTATATCAGATTTGTCTGCCATTTTATTAAGGAAAACTTAAGCGGGAGCCACTGGGAAAAAGCGGATTTTCTTTTTTCCCCACAATAAACCCATTTAATTCTGTTAACTGTGGAATTTGTAATTACATTTAAAAAGCAGGTGGAGTGATTTCAAATCTTGATGCACACAACTAAAAGTAACTAGAAGTGTTACCAAACTATGAGTATGTTCAGTTTTCAGAGCCGTGTTCCAAAATTTGTCAACACAATAAACAGACAATATTAAAAAACGTTAAATATCTTTTTTATCTCTACCTAGCTCATGTCTATAATTAATTATGTGGCTAGAGGTTAAATTGAAAGCTTAGATACATTTTAATTAAAGTTTGTTGTATAAATAAAACAAAAAAATTTGACTGCACACCAAAAAGTAACAGGCTATATCTATACTTCAAAACTAAAGCAATGAGTGAGTTCTGACAAGAACTAATTTAAAGATAAGTTGATAAAATAATGAAATTGCAATAACAAACACGAAAAATGGCAAAAATATAAACAAAATGAATTAAAAAACACGTAAAACGCAACAGAACGTAACCTACAGTCTATGACAGGACTGTCAGTGTTATACAAAATCATGTCAAGGCATTGTCAACAATATTCAGTTCTGTGTGAAACTGGCTGTCTATTGACCAATAAGGAGCCGCCAAAATTGCCAACTTAAATTCAAATCGCTCCTCCTGGTTTTTAAATGAGGTGACAAGGTGAATCACCGTTGACAAGACAGTTCATAACTCCATAACTGTACATTTGACGTAAACTTTATAAGAGTATGTTGTTATGTACATTCAAAAAAGCCATAATTTAAAATTAGTTCCAGTTATATAGGTTGTTCCAAAAAAAATATATGCATCAAAGTTGTTTTTGTTAATTGAATACCCCGTATGTCTTTACATTTTTATAAACCTTTTAGCAAGCTGATTTCAATGAATGAATGGTCTAAAATTTGAAATGCCATCTGATTTTTGACTACTATGTACCACATATTTTTTTAATGGCATAGCATAGAATATGACAAGTTAGGATAGTGACAGGTAAGCCGTTTTTGTGGATTTTCAACAGTTTGGCTGCTCCATATATATAGCTTCAAAAAAAATATGATATCCTTTATTAAGCATAATAGACATCAAATATGATACATCGATTAAATCAACTAAGAGGTTTATAAAAATGTAAAGACATAACTTTAATACATCTCTTTTGTTTAGGAATAACCTGTATAAGTGGACCTTATTTTAAACTATGGATTTTTTGAAGTTTAACAAAAAGTACTCGTACAAAATTTTCATCAAATGCACAGTTCTGGAGTTATGGACCGTCGTGTCAACGGTAACACATCCTGTATATATATTATTATTATAATATTATATGTTTTTATACCATTTTGTCTCCTGTATTTATGAAGTAGACGGTCAGGTTTCAAGTAAAAAATCAATTGTCTCAGAGACTTAATATATTATTATTGTGTTGTTAACATCACATTTTCTGGGGTTATTAAAAACTAACATTTATTTTAGAGAGACAGTTTCGCTTTGATACCATCCATCATTTCAAAATATATTATTGTTCGATGTCAGTTCAAAGAAGAAAGACGTAACCTTTAATAAAAATCAGAAATCTAGATACATCTTCCGCAGCCAGATGTTGCCTGTCAATCGAGTAATATTCAAAGCGCGCCAATGACAAAAGTCTTTATTGAAAAATGGAAAGGCAGCAAGCAGCTTTTTCAACATATGAAATATTCATATCTGACTAACGAGGGTTGACGTATTTAGGTCGAAAGTTGCTTTTCGATTCGAGGAAATTGTATATTACGATTTTCATTCATTGTTAGGTAGCACCTTACACAGAATATTATTAAAGTAAACAAGTTAATATAGCTAATTGTAATAGGTTAACACTTGGATCAAAAAAATAAAAATGTAATACAACTAAATGTAAGCATCTGTATATAAAAAAAGTCTAACTACTAAATGAATTAAGTGAATAATATATAAAAAACAGTTGGTCTCGATATTCAACCGAAAACGTTCAACGTATAATACCTACAAATTTATGAAAAATGAATTAGGAACATAAACCACTTAACTGCTTAATTTTCGAAATACAAACATATTTTCTCTAATTATGATATAAATTCCGTTATGAATACCCAAATTTAATTTTTCTAATTATAAATCGTAATTTTCTCTATTGTGGGTAATTGATCTAACCTTGTTATTGTGTAATATGTAAGGATACTGAATGTATTTGTATTTTGTTAAGAAAATGTTAAATTGTTGTTCTATTTATATTAACTATATATAATTATTGGTACCTAAAACAAGTTAAAACAAAAAATAATAACATATTATATAAATGAATTGCATTGTTCCAACAAAAAACGCATGAAGGAAATGTATACAAATAATATTTAAAATGTAATACGAATAATGAAGATCCTAACTAATAATATAAAATAAATAATAACACTTTTTTTATTGGGTGACGAACTTAACTGCCTGGGCCATTATCCTCGTGTTCTGTGTAGGCTATGTTATTGTTTCCCTTATCACTTTAGGAACAAACTGAGCTACTGACCAATCCACCCCTATGAAGATATTAAACAAGCTAAATAAAAATAAAACTAGGTAATATTTGTGGAACTCTTTTATGCTTTTTTATATATTTATCTTTTCGCCAACTGTTTCCATTAGAATTAAATTTGAATAAATATTCTACATATATGGTATACTCCTATTGCGTTATTAATCTGTAGCTATTATACGGGTTTTCATTTTCATTTAGTTTATTTTCTGTTGACCACTTGTAGTACTCTGACTAATGCTAAATCTTGCTTTAATCCATTTTCTTAAAGGTGTTTTTCCCTGCATGGGAAAGGTTAGACATTCCGGAGTAGTACCACGAGGTACAGAAATAAGGATAAGTTCCACTGTTGTAATTTCTTCTTTCAATTGGACATTTTGAAGGCAGAGAAATCTAAAAAATTTTATTATTTTCTTAGTATCGCTTTGAAGGATATGTAGATGGCTAGCGAATACTTATTGCTCAATTTTCTGTTTCGCACGAAAGTTTCTTAGGCTCTTACTAGTAAAATATGTCGCAATCTTTCTTCTTATTATTCCTTTAAATTACTTAAAAATTTATTAATTTTGTGAAGAAATATTTGATAACATTTGTAATATTATATTTTTTTCTAATTTTGATACATTTTACATTTCTGACTAAATTTCTATTATATCCTGAAAACGAATATATTAGCTTATTTATATTATTATTATTATATACATATATTTTATAGCTAAATTTAGTTCTACAAATCTGACCCAGTGAACCAGTGAACCAGTGTTAATTCATGAATATTCTAAATTTAGTAACATTTAATTAGATGTTTTACACATGTTGATTTAACAGCGAGACTATGTACGTATTTTCTCTAATTTTAACGTAAATCCCATTACAAAATATATATACGTATATTTATATTAAGTATTATTATACACTTTTTCTATAATTTTCTGTAGTTTAAAAAATGTTTCAATGGCCGATATATGTATTTTCATTAAAGTTATTTATATTAAATTTTGAATCCATTATTAATATGGCCTTAAAGTGGGCAACGTTTGCTATTTAATAGTACGGAAAAAAATATATTAAATTTATAAATATATTGTAACAGAGAAAATTTTATGCTTTATTCATACTTTACTCTTTAACACTTCAATCCTTCTATCCATCATTTAGTTTAATTCAATTTATAATTAATAATCATAATCTACTTGACCTAATTCTTGTAAAAACTAACTTGGAATGGATGAAATTTTACTCTTTCTTTAAACACATCATTTGTTGCTAAACCACCCTACAAAAAATCAACTAATCCGAAAAATATCATTGATGATTTTTACTTACAACTTTGTCTAAAGATCCATTTAAAAAAATATTCTTCCCTGATATAATCATCGGATGATGTTCGATTTAAATAATTTCGATTCAGAATGGAGATAATGTGAACTTTAAAGATACTAATAATAACAGCATTTTTGTTTATGTCATATTCAGGCTCTCGTAATTAGCCTTTATACTTGTTAGTAGCAACGTAATACGAGGGTTGCTATTTATGTATTGAGAACACCAGTGTTGCCAGGTGAAATTTGTTATTGTCATCTTAAAGTTTGTTATTTTTGACAGTATACGTACTCAGAACGTTTTGACGTGCGAGTACTATTTGTGTTGTTTACAGTAAGTTGAAAATCTCATCTCGGCCAAAACATGGAATTAACTCGCAAACATTTTCGAGCTATGATTTATTATGATTTTCGACGTTGTGTAACTCAAAAACAGTGCATCAATCAACTTAATTCAATTTTTGGAGATGAAGCACCATCCAAAGCCAGTGTATATCGCTGGAACACTGAATTCAAACGTGGCCGTAGTTAGCTCACGGACGAAGTTAAAGAAAGTCGTCCAAAATCGGTCGTTGTGCCGGAAAACATCGATGCTATGAGAAGCTAATTGAAGAAGATCATCATGAGACATACCGTGAAATCGAGGCATGTTTAAGCATTAGTATGACCAACATACATAAGATTTGGAAGAAAATTTGGGTGTTCCGAAGCTGTCTGCGCTTTGGATCCCACATTTGTTGAAAGAATCTCAAAAAAAGGCTCGTGTTGATTGGTGCCGTAAATGGAATAAAAAATACAACTGTGGTGCATCCAAAGCCATATATAGCATCGTCACAGGTGACGAGTTGTGGATTTATGCATATGAGCCAGAAAGGAGAGACCAATCGGCAGTTTTGGTGTTTCAATATGAAGAAAAGCCAACAAAAGTTACTCGTTCTCGAAGTGTTAAGAAGCAAATCGTGGCGTGTTTCTTCCGAAAACCGATTATGTGGCTACTGTGGCTCTAGAAAATTAATAGACCGTTAATTCAACGTGGTATACTACCATTTGCTTGCCAAAAGTTTTCGGTAAAGTGAGAGAAACCAATCCAAAACGACGAATTATTTTGCATCACGACAATGCGAATTCACACACATCAAGTGAAACAAGCGAGTATTTGGACACACAAAAGATCGAATTAATGGGTCATCCGCCTTACAACCCCGACTTGGCGCCTAATGACTTCTTCTTGTTCCCACAAATTAAAGATAAACTGCGTGGACAACGATTTTCATCGCCCGAAGAAGCGGTTAAGGCTTTCAAAAACCATGTTTTGAAGCTATCATCTTTTGACTGGACAAAGTGCTTTGAAGGGTGGTTCAATCACATGCAAAAGTGTATAAAGCTTAAAGGCGAATATTTTTAAAAGCAATAAATATATTTTTGATAAAATTAATTTGTTTGTTCTTTCTATTCTCAATACATAAATAGCAACCCTCGTATTGTCAGAAAATAATACTGACGAACAGCTCTTTCACGACGCTACGCTACGATCCTGCCTTTTAGATAGTGCATTTTAGCGTAGTCGAAGTCGAGTTTCTAATATTCCATTCATACTATTTATTACCCATTTATACCTAGTTTATAGATTTTTGGAATGAAGAAATATATTTTCAGTAAAATTAATTGTTTCAACTCTTATTTTGTGGAAATTATTCATAATAAATTTGCAGGAACAACACTTGAGGTTCTAAATGCTTTTGGCCATTTACCCTCAATTCTGCACTTATTAAGTAAATCTATCATTGATCCTAGTAATAGAAGCCTTCATTACCGCAGCAACAAATTCATAGAAATCAAAATTAGGTTTGCGCTTTAAGGTCTAAATGGCCTTTCTGATGTCAGTCTCAATGACAGGAACTAGAATGAAAGAAGAAGAAGGTTTAGCAAGTTTATCCTTTACCACTGCAAGAAATCAAAATCAAGTTTGCGTTTTAAAAACAAAATTGCCTCTCTAATGTCAGACTCACGTACAGATGTCATCATGAATAAAGAGGAAGATATAGGAAGCTTATTGAGATGGATCATTAGTGTTACCAATAATACTGCTTAATACAGATTAGAAACAGAACAGAAGAATATTAAAATTATCTGATTTTGTGGAAGTTCTATTTGCCGATATATTTCTACCGCATCTTTCGTCATTAACCAATTTTCAAACCTATTTAGATTTACAATTGGAATGTTATTATTGCTCCCTCATATACCCTATTTTTTTTATAACAGTGAATATAAACATCCTCCGTCGATCTCTTAACTGGTTTAAGAACTACTTTATTTAGGACCCTTCATGAAACACTTTCTTTGACGAAAAACACGTATCAGTGTTTTTGGTAAAGTATTAATAATTATACCAGTATAATCACTAGAGATACATTCAGCCAAATTAAATAATTTTAATTAATTTGGTCGTAAACTTAGAGAGGTTGAAATCATTTACCACTCTTTTTTTATTGTGACTATTGAGTTGCGAATATTTCGGGTTAAATAAGTGAAAAGTTCCACAATAACAGGCTCAAATATACCGATGTAAAGATCATTAGAATTGATTGATAATTATACTATCTATCCATATAAGATCTGGCTGAGGCGTGAATAAGATGTTGCATCCCATATGTATCGAATGTAACTCCCTAGTATATTCATCGTTTGAATCAATGTTCACATTAACGTAACAATTATTGTGTCGTGTACTCACTGGCATCCTCATAGCTACTCAAGAAATCACCAGGAAGAACATCACTGAGAAAAATGTACATATCCTAACAGATAGCAGACAATCACTTCTACACGTAATCCTAGATAGACCACGTATCACTTCAGGCTTAGTGCTAGAATGTAATCAAGCCTTGGTCACAGCATGCAACAACAACGTGGTAATAGTTAGCTGGACCCTCACTGACCTGACAGCACCCGTCGTGACAAACCTAATAAACGACGTTCCCTAGACATAAGGAAAGTTGGGACTAAACAAGAAACTAAAATACCTAACAATGACCAGATAGAATCTTCGCATAGCTGTAGGCGTTCTGACAAACCATTGCCATCTTCGGAAGCACCTCCACAAAATGAGGCTGTGTTCAACGAGTACTGGCAATCACCGTACCACATAAAAGAGATGCCTTTAGACTACGACGTTATCACCTATATAAAATCAGTAGGTTGGTTGACGAATTAAAGGAATTCTCAAACAAGAGGAGAATGCACAATTAGCCAAATGTGGTCTAAGTGGTGTGGGTCTCCCACCCTCCCCATGCTACAGATACAAATAAAGAATTACTGTGTCGTATGTGCGACACAGATGATCGATTACTTCAGAGTTTATTAATTAACGTCACCTTTTCTAGATGATCTGCGTAGTCCAAGTAATACAAACACTTTATTGATCTGACCTGTACGAAATTCAGTGTGAATGTAATCAGAATTTACTACTCAAAACATCCACTTTTTCAATTTTAAAATTTTTGTTAGCGAAAATTGCAACTTTATTACCTACAAAAGGAAGATACTTATTTTAAACCTTATTTTAATAAATTTATCCTCATAGAATACGTGCTCCGAACAGCAGAGTATATTGCACGGGTTTTTATTCAAGAACATATTTAATTCATTAATCTTATTAAAGATACTTTGAATAATGATTAGAAATAATGGGTATTTGAATTTTTTAAAATTCGTTGTTACTTAATTATTAGGATTAACAGATTAATTACTTAATTGATTGAGCGATTGGGTTAACATTTCTCGGACGAAAAAAGAACTGGTTTAAAATTACATTAACAGGACAAATATCTACATTAAGGATACTGTCATTTTCTCACATACATTTTAAAAGTGGGATAACTGCTAGAAAAATGAGTCTTTAATCTTTTAATTCGTAGATGAGGAGCAAAAGATTTTGAATATTTCTAAAGCTCATTGTCATCTGTATTTGAGTCTGAGCCTATGCATTTAGAAGGGCAGATGTATTGAGATGGTGCCCCCTTGTTAACTTTGGTGTATAGAGGCAATATCATTGGACTCTATTGAATATTAGATGGTTAAATACTTTCGGTTCACAGTGCCAATTATTTAGATCAAATACTTGCTGTCTAGACTTTAGTAGTGATAAAGATTCATTCAAGGATGAGTGCAATATCTTGATTTCTGGAGGCAATATATTAGGATTTAATTGCTATTTATAAACTTTTGATGGTGTTACCCTTTTGCTTTATTAGTTTCTCTAAATATTTTATTGTATTTTTATCAACACTGACTTCATTCTTATTAATCTGAAGACTGTATATGATATCTGTTCTAACAATCACATTGGTGAAACCACGTTGCACTTTCACATCTACCTCTTCCCTGGAATTCTTAATAAATTTCCTACATCTTGCGCAATTTTCATTGTTCTTTTTCTCATCATCAAACATGAAAACGAAGTATTATTCAGCACATTAATGCCAATAAACAATTATTGATATGATTCTTGAAGCAATAGGAATATAACATTCAACAACAAAATTCAGTCCCAAATTTAATTAAAATATTAACCAGAATATTGCTTGATGGAATAAACATTAATAGTTACAATTTTCTGTTGACAAATAAGTAAAAACTGTAAAAATATGTAATTACTGTTAATTATACCTTCGAAATTTTATTATGTCTAAACTGTTTTCTGTGTATTGTCTTAAATAAATTCGATAATGAAACTCGTCCATTCATACATACAGTGATTTATACTACAACCACCGTACTCAATACTTAAAATTTCAGTACGCTTAGTTTCACTCTAATGTGTCGTTTTACGACGCAAATAATTAATTTTTCACTTTAAATATATTTTGTTCAGTTTCATGTGACTTTAAGATTAAAAATATTTTTATAGTTTATATAATTTCAAGAATTAGAGTGAAAACACTTTTGCGAACTCTGCACTTTTAAAAAGCATTGGAAGTGTAGTATTATTTTTTTCAGAATTTCATGGTGAATTTCATTATTGCACAAAATACCAAAAAAAAACAAGTTGTTCTATTTCAGAAAAAACCGTGGTTTTCTGACTGATCTTGTATACTAACTTTTCTAGGGATTATAGATCGGAAGATACCTTAAAACTTTTGCCTTAACTGTTTATTCTTAGTTATTTCAGTTTAGAATATACATGCATTACATAAACACAACACTTATATAAGTATAATAGTATATTTATTTTAACTTTTGTGTGTTATTTTAATATAAAAAACTAACTTACTTTAAGAAGACTAACGTGTAGCATCAAATATCTCACTTCATATTAGATATTCCACTAATGTTCTATAGAGAGTGGATATAAATTGGTGAACAGAGTTTACGATTTATTTAACACGTAAAATATGTAAATAAATTTGCCGACCTGTACAGGTTTTTAAATGTACTGGTAGATAATGGTAGATTGGTAAGTAATATGCCGTTTTTAGTTCGAACGTAAGAGGATATCCACATTTGCTATATCAGTTGCGGTGGAACAGATAATATATGTCACAAAACCGCTATAAATTTATTTAGTAAATTTTGTAATTTAATTTAACGAATTCCAGTAAAATCGTTCGTTCCTATAAGCCGATTGTGTATATTGGTTCATTTCGTTATTTTACACAAATGAAATAATATATGTATACATTCGAAATTTAGTGGAATCAATAGTAGAATATTCTGAAACAACGTTAGAATGAAAAAAATTCGATACGAGTGGAACATTCCGAACGCGAGCGCTAGCGAACTTGACTAAGTATCGAATTTTGTTATTCTAACCGAGTAACAGACTACATATATTGTTGTTGTTGATATTGTTTAGAACAATTACGGAATATTCATTCCATCACTTGAATGAAAATGCATGCAAAACACATAAGAAGCTAGTGTTTCAGAATAAATATTGTATCCCAAGAGTGAGACTGTTTACATTCTATTATTAAAAAGGATTTTTTTTTTTTTTTATTTTATTTATTTAACGTCGGCCTATTTCTGCTACCGAGGCTAAACACCGACGCCGGGAGCACGCTACCCCTAACCGGAAATTTTTGCCGAATCCTCAGGTATTCCAACCCGAGGTAGGGATCTTTAACGAGCCCAACATCCATGGACTCGGGACCGACAGTTTAACGTCTCCTCCGAAATACGGCATATCTCCACTATACCTCGTGCTTATTGGTATAGTGCCTGCGAGCTGTGATATGCTACTAGTCGCTGCAGGCTGTACGGGCATACGGTCTTCGCTGGTGGTCACCCATCCAACTACTAACCACGCTGGACACTGCTTAACTATAGTTATCGCATCACAGGCGTATCCACTCTAGAGCTGGGCCCTTGCCCGGATTTTGGAATTAATTAATATTTTTTTTACTGCATGAGCTATAGATTTTATTATTTTAACGTAAAAGTTATTCTTGTTAATTGACATATAATCCCAAATTAACGAACTATATTAATAACAAATGTTCATTGGTTATTTTTAACTTTTAATCCACAAAGTCGGTTATCATTAGGTATCTGTCATTTAGTAATATTTCAACTATTGGTAAAATATGACCAACGCTAACGTGCAAATCCAACAAGATTTAAGTTGACAAAAATATTAGGGGAACGTATGGTGCCAGCAAGAAATTTGTTCCGAGTTAAATTAATGGCTCCATCGAGTATTCTTGTGCTGTACTATTTTTCTGCAAAGCGTTAATTTAATCCCACCAGAATGAGTTATTGAGGGCAACCCTTGAAGTAAGAACAGTTTTGCGTTGAAAGATGTAAAGGGATTTAAACCGTTTCACTACTTTCCTTTACATCTATTTAAAATTGGGGTCAAAATATGATTGTAAATAAATGCCAGGATTGAGATATTGAAAAATTTAAATTTTTCTTCTTGGTTGATTATGATTATAAACAATTAAATCATATAATTTGCTAAATTTGAACAAACGATGTATTCGCTTTCATTACGGTCATTTCTTTATTTGAAATCAACCCCCAAAATAATATTTAACCACGCATTATAGCGTTTCTGTATTTATAGACCAAATTCAAGAAACACTTACGCGACCCTCTGCTTAAATCGTTTCGTATCAAAACACATTTATCTGATCTCGTCCTGAGGATCATTCACTACCGTGAAACTGTAATCCTGAATAGCTACAGATAATAGTAACTTTCTGCGCTAGGGTTTCTAACCCTTAACCAATTAAAGTCATCACTTTGTTCAGTTGGAATAGAGCACAACTAGATGATATTAATTATTTATAATGATTCTGAATTTTAGCAAAACCCGAGAAGTAGTTTAAAAATAATACATGATTAAATTAATTTTCAAAAATGTTAAATCTAGATTCTCTCTATACATTGGTATAAGAGAAGGGGCCTCTAGGGGAACCTAAAATATGATAATTTTACTCAACTTATCTCTATATTAAGTTTCACCCCTGAGAATACAGGTCTGAAATGTGAGGTTTCAAATTTCGAAAAAATCGATATCTCAGTTATACTTGAGAATATAAAAACCAAATTTAGTACACGTGGTGGGTATATGAAGAACATTTCAATTGTAGTGTAAGGCATGATGCACCATTAATATGTGACAGAATTTTTTATTCCCTTGGCCGACCTAAAAGTTATATATATATATATATATATTGATGGCTGTTAAGTTGTTACCTCCATGTAATAAATGAGGCGACCTGACCTCCATGTTAATGCATAAATTAAATTACTATTTAAGGGTATATTTACAATTAGGGGAACGTTTAAAATATGTTTCTCCTAAGAGGGGTATTGTTTTTGAAAAAAAAAAGTATATATAAAATTATATATATTTTCAATATGGAAAATATAAAACCGCCTCCTTGTTACCATATATATAGAGTCATCGATGCGTCTAAGATACCTCCAACAATGTTGCCACTGTTCAGTGATGATAAAAAATATTTTTATTGATAGTTCGTTCGTGATAATCAAGAATATAACTTCTTGTTAATTGAATAATAAAGAATTGTAAATTCATTCGAAAAAGTTTTCGTTTGTAGTTATCTATGCCTAGAATTATAAATAATATTCAATTTTCAAGTGTTAAAATTATAGTTTCATTTTCAAGAAAACGGATAGAGTATCTTAATTGATCATTAAAAAATTTCCAAAACTAATGTATCGATATAATTTGGTGTTATAAAGAAGTTTATAATAGAATAAAATAAAACTCCGAAAAACAATTTTTATTGACAACACTATATTTTTATTAAATTTAAAAAAAAATCATAATTCAGAATTAAGTTCTATAAATTTCACAATTTAAACAACTTTAAACTTTAAATAATCTAAATCAATTAATCTTATTAAGATTTAAAATGCAGTTTATTTAAAAGCTGAATTTTAGATCTTAAGAGAGGGATTGTCTTTTTGATGTTGTTTTTCTTTAAAAAATCTTTCATTATTTTTCCGGACGGATATCAGTTTTTTTGAATGTAAATATTAAATTCATTTTTCATAATTATCTTTATTTTAGTAAAAATAATATTTTAAAAAATATGCTCGCTTACCTTGTTTCAAAAAATATAAATTATTTTGTTCTAATGTCCAATAATAATTTTATCTTAAACGATAAAAAAAGAAAATATAATAAATGATATATTTTTACATTTTTTAAATATTCTCGGTGATTTTAACAATCTTTTACATTCAGTGATGTATAAGTAAAGCATCTATATCCAGCAGAAAAATCACATTTTCTTAAATCTAAGCCGTTGCAATAGTCAAACGGTTAAAAATCGAGAAAATGGTTTATATGCCCTTGTCCAAATTTTGTAAATAGTGGCAAGATCATTTATTTTATATATAATGATGATCAAATATTTGTTTTCTGCGTATAATTTTTTCGACTCTGCATAGATCTGGTATGTTAGAATAGCGACATGTAATAGTTTTTGAAGGCTTTCAATTATTTGGCTGCTATCGTTGTTTAAATTTAAAAAGCCATAGGTTTATGGTGGTTGCAGATCCTTTGCGAAACATAATAGAGAGTAATTTTTACAGATTATTGGAATCAGTCCACGATTTCTCTTTATAATTATTCTCTAATACCTTAACTCGCTTAAGGAAGAAATTTATCATCAAACACAAAAATACATTATATTTAATTTATGTATTATATATTATATTATGTATCTGAATACGTAATTGCCTCGGACTATCAGTTTTTTCACCTGATAGCTGTTTTTCTATTTCTTTACGATATGCGACTGCTTAATATTCAAAAAAATTAAATTATTATTGAAATTAACATGTTACGTTAGTAATCCATTTAACATGGTCCGGCAAACCTCTGTCGTTATTCTATAACTTCTAATATGCAAAACTTATAATTTGAGTACAATGCGAAACTATAATTTTAGTATTTATTTAATTTATCCATCAAAATCAGCCTAAATCCAAACAAAATTAGTATGACTGAATAGGTATTTTCAGTAGTTTTCAAACGAGGGTCACTTGCCATAAGGATAATCTACTACTGAACTAGAAAAAGTTAGACATTTTGCAGATAAATGCCTTTTTTGAATTTACTTTTTAACGACGACAGATAGGTACAGAAAAGTGAAAACCGAAGTGTATAAAATTCGCTATCCTCTGATAAATATTAGTAATAGAGTGTGCTCCATTTGAAAAATTTGAGAAAATTAAATTAATTTTTGACCACCTTGTACAAAATAAACAATTCAAACTTGCTCTAAAAAGTTTTTGGTCTTTTGGTTTTCTACATTTTTAGTTTTGTAAATTCCAAGTTTAAATATCAGAGAGCAAATTGTGTCATTTTTTTTCTCCGAAAGGGGTAGGATATAAAAAATAAAATTTTGTTGGTATGTCCTAGAGACTATATAGTATCTAAAAATGTAAAAAAGTTTGGTCTTTCAATTAAAAAAATATTAAGTGATTTGCCTATTATGAAAATGAAAATAATTTTATAATATTTGGTTTTGATAAATGAATTGTGCTAAGCATTTTGTACAAATATTAAACATAGACAAGAAAGCGGTGCGTTTACAAAAATTTATGAATATTATCTCCGATCATAAATAATCACTTATGCAGATGTGTGTAACCAATTAATGGTCATCAATATTGGCTCGGAGAATTTTGTCCACTTTAGTTTTTTTGTTATTCAATATTTTAAAATTTATTAGATTATTTTCATTCATATTTGAAATATTTAACAAATTGTATTGTATTGTATTGTACAAATGTACAATTCATTATTTCTCGGGAGCGTAGAAGAACAGTTCATTAAGAAAATACTTTCAATTTAGATTTTAAAAAAAGAGTACTCAAGTTTACTTGAAATAAATATATGCAATTAAAAATTCAATGAAAAAATATTTCTAAATTAATACTGACTTTTAGTTTTTCCGATTACAATTTAATGTAAATATAGGGTGTCCCAATAGTGTGTAAAAGTCCAACAGTTCCTTTATTAGATTGGAACCAAAAAAATTTTGCCTAGCAAATTTGTCGGGAGCATTAAACTTTACAACAAAAAATTACTTCCACTTATACAGAGTGTTTCGTAGCTGCAGGCCAACCTAAACATACATTGTTTTAAATACATTCTTCATTAACTATTTGAATTCTGCTTTTTAGGTCTCCAAGTAAAAGTTTGTCAGATATATACTGGACGTTTCAAAAGTTATGACCACTTTTATATCATAATCGTTGTATATTAGTCAGCCCCGTATTTAAATAGGAACATCAGTTTTTCCATTTTTTGTGCAATTAGTAGTTTAGGTATGTGCTGTACTTTCAGCTGTTTTATAATTTTTTGATAGAACTTTTAAATTGCATACAGAGTAAGTCGAAACTCGGAACATAAATTTTCTCAAATTATATTTAAATGGAACTGCCTATATTTTATACAATATTTAAATAAACCTTATATTGTTCTTTCATTTTTGTGACATTCTACCATCGATTCGGGTACTGTCAACTCACAAATGGACCACATTTTGAATACTTGATTAAGTAATCATTATTTTAAAAATGTTGTAATCTTTCAATTTCAATCGTTTGATAGCTGAAAATAGTTGGTATTAAAAAATTTATTAGGCGTTGCCAGACTTCTGTTTTATTTATTCAAGACCTTCTAGACTACATAAAAATCATAAGTGTTACATATGGTTGAACTCGTATTGAAGAGAAGATTCCAAAAATGACTGCATATATAGGGTGATGTATTTAAAAAACCTAAGTGACTAATAATATCAGAGAAACGGCAAATCTAGCAACATTGCAAATATCAGATATGAAATCTCCGTATTCCAAAATAGGCTTATCCCAAATTTTGTAGAATCCGGATTAGCAATTTACGAGATAATTGGCCGTTTCCAGACTTTTGTCCACTCTGTATATATAAAACAATACATAAAAAAATTATTTAAATTTTATGTTTTTCTAGTTCAATAATTAATAAGAGTCGTACTTAATACAGAAAGAAAAAATAAATCAAGTTCAAAATCAGTTATTTAAAACTATTTTTTTTTCATCTCTTCTAATTTTTATATAATAATTTTTAATAGGATGACGAACATGCAGATCCTAATTGCCTACGTAACTTAGCTTTTCTAGCTCCTATTTATCAGAAATTATATTTATATTTTTCATTCAAAATTCTATGATTAATGTAGGCATTGTTACTTTAAGTGCACAAATAAATTAATTTTATCCGACAAATTATAAAATTTAGGACTGCTAATTGTAGAATTGAGAATTGAGGTCGCTTTAAAAGTTTTTAAAATGGAGAAGGAATTTTGGAAATTAGTTGGAGCACATAAATATTCAATATTAATAAAATTGTACAGTGAAACTATAATATTTTTTGAATCGACTTAGTTAAGTGACGCCACATTTTCTTCAGTGCAAATTACTGTCCTAATTTTGAAAAATTACATCAAGGAATACAGTCTCAACCTTTTCATTAAGGAATAATATTTTTTCATGTATTATGAAATAAATTAAGTTAATAAAATTGTTTATAAATTTTTATTAATATTTTAAACTATACAATAAAATTAAAAATGGTCAAAATGAAATAAAAAAAATTAAGAATTAAAATAAAAAAATGTAATTGTGCTCTTGCTTCCAAAAAGGTTGGGCCCCCTGTTATATACTATTTCTTGAAAATCCCGTACAGGTAGACCTTTCTCTTAGAAATTCATCTCCAAATTTTGAGAGACTTAAACCATAGCTTCTTCTTTTGCGAATTTTCCTGCAACCGCAATTGACCAGGTACTCCACGGACACATATCGTTGATTAGGGGCATCCGAAACGCCAACTTGACTAATCTCGCACCCCACAGGGCATATTTTTTTGAAGTCTGTTCTTGCATTTGTAAGGTACGCGCAGTTGTAACTATACACATTGTCTAGACGCTCAAATCAACATACCCATCGATGTGGATTCCGACCTTAAAAAGAAAACAATTTACAGGTTATTCTTTGTATTTATATAATACACTAAATTAATTTTGTTTTCTCTTAATTATATTTTTATTTTTAAAGTAAAATTGGTAGGTAGTTTTGAAAAAACTATTTATACATTAAATAATAAATAAATGTGGGGTAATCCAAATTATTTATTAGCAATTTATAAAGCATTACAAAAATATTGAAATTTTAAAATTAAAATTATAATAATCCACTTGTTAGAAAACTAGTTTAAAATGTTAATTGATTAATTTTACCTGAATAATATAATTTCAGTTTGGTCACTAAATGGACAATAGATACACACACACACACATATACACCTAGAGGTTCCCACCACCCCCGATTTTTGCAGACCGGTGCTTACCATTCGATTTCTCTCATTAACTCTGTTGTCAATTTTCATTAATTCCTTGAGACTTCACTCCAAAACGGACCCTATTATTGGAGTGAAGAAATCTGTCAATGTCTCGCAAGAGATAATGCCATGCATTTTTCATTAATTTTGTCTTCATTGGACATAACAAACGAAGCACTAATATTCACTGTGCGGAATATCGTCGTTATTTCATTGGACAATAAATATTTCTCCAATAGAATATAAATCTTTTCTATTACACAGTGGCAACAATGTCGGGTGTTTGTATGAAAAAACTTTATACATCTTAGGTGTCCTATGTAGAAAAATTATTAAGGGTGTCAATGTGTTAACTTTTGACTTATATACATTATACACAGGGATTTAAAATAACTTAAATTAGATATTTTAATTTAAATTAAATATTTCTTTTAGGATAAATTTACAAAAAAGTATTTTCGACTTTCTTGTACATATATATTTAGTGTTAT